>JAODVO010000007.1:53761900-53774383 GCA_025400055.1 Notarius lentiginosus
CAGAGTTGAAGCTGTTCTGTACGGAGGAATGGGCTAAAATTCCTCCAAGCCGGTGTGCAGGACTGATCAACAGTTACTGGAAACGTTTAGTTGCAGTTATTGCTGCACAGGGGGGTCACACCAGATAATGAAAGCAAAGGTTCACATACTTTTGCCACTTACAGATAGGTAACACTGGATCATTTTCCTCAATAAATAAATGACCAAGTAGAATATTTTTGTCTCATTCATTTAACTGGGTTCTCTTTGTCTACTTTTAGGACTTGTGTGAAAATCTGATGATGTTTTAGGTCATATTTATGCAGAAATTTTGAAAATTCTAAAGCCTGTCTGGTATGTCATATGTGAAGTTCAAACTGCACCATGCTGGGGTCCCAACACACACACACACACACACACACACACACACTCGGGTTAAATAATTGCACATGCTCATAAATATTTATACAGAACCTTGCATATATGGTTATTTACACATTGATTTTTGCTGTGTTTCTGTAAACCAGTATTTATACATTATGCATTGTATTATTCTTTATTTATTGAATTTTATGTGAATTGATTTTGATAAAAAAAAAAAAAACCTCATGTAATATCAGACCTTCAGCATGCTGTCTGTGTTGTACACATTAACATGGCTTTCTGCAGTGTATGTGTTCCATGCTGGTTAGAATTGATATGAAATCAGATTATTCCACATTAAGCCCTTCATATATAAACAGTTATGAAATGATCTACAGGTAAAGGGTAAAGTCTTCAACATATTACAGTAGCAATCAAATGTACACTCCATAAGAACCCTCACAGGGAATTATTAAAAGTGATTAAATGTAAAATATAATTTTACATGCAGCACATGCTTCAAATATGACATCTTCAAAATGTTAGAGACATCAGGTCATAAATTTTGGAAGAACTTTTCTTTCAGGATCTATATTGCTACAGACATTTTTAGGAAGATTTAAAACTCCCAGAGAGAGAGAGAGAGAAAGAAAGGAAATATTTACATATTGTGGTCAGGAGATATCAGAGTCCCGTAGCTTGCATGCACAGTTGAGGTTGTTTTCGGCAGTTTTCATGCCTAAAAGCTTCATCGTATCATACCAGGCTCTCATGTTGAGTCTAGTCAACATGGTGCACGATGCTAGATAGAAAAAACTTATTAAGAATGCAAATTACAGTCACAAGTGTGTCATCTTCAAAACATGACCTTCCTGCTGAACGTCCTATACATGGCTGTGTGAGGAAAAGGAGATCTGATTGGCTTCTCCAAGAGATCAAACGACATTTACAGCCATGTTTGTCCTTGATGAGTCCTACAGGCTCACCGGGGGTAAGAATATCCACAGGGGTGTGTCTCCATGGAGACAGCAGATCTCACAGGGCAGAGGTAATTAAGTCACATGGCCAAACCTGGAACAGACCCACAAGACTGCATGATTGTGATCTCACATCAGTCAGAGAGCTGAACAATTGGCTTCTGGTGAAGGGAAAACTCATGATGGCATTTCAGCAAATCTGTCCTGGCAGCTGATTCCGCAGTGGAAATAAACCGTTTCTTAAAATAGAACTGGAGAGTGAGAGGCAGAGCAAGAGGCAGAGCGAGTTACTTTATTTATACATTATCACAGAAAAATATCTAGAGTGTAGTCTTTCACTGCTGCACTTTTCTACATTTTCTCTAATTTCTGTCTCCTTCTCTGATGTGTTGATTTAATTAAGAACAGGAAATACTTTAGTAATGACATCTTATAAGTACCTGGGTGTTCACCTGAACAATAGACTGGACTGAGAACACCACAGCACTGTACAGGAAAGGTCAGAGCAAGCTGTATCTGCTGAGGAGACTCAGGTCTTTTGGAGTGCAAGGGGTACTCCTGAAGACCTTTTTTGACACTGCGGTGGCATCAGCCATCTTTCATGGCGTGGTTTGCTGGGAGAGCAGCATCTCCACAGCTGACAGGAAGAGACTGGAGAAACTGATCAGGAGGGCCAGTTCTGTGCTGGGATGCCCCTTGGAGCCAATGGAGGTAGTGGGTGGGAGGAGGAGGATGGCTAAGCTGTCATCTATGATGGATAACGACTTCCACCCCCTACCGGACTTACTCACTGGACTGCAGAGCTCCTTCAGCGGAAGGTTGCTCCACCCTAAGTGTGTGAAGGAGTGTTACCATAGATCATTCCCTTCTGCAGCTGTTAGACTGTACAACCAGCACTGCTCACAGTAGACTCACATCTGTATGTCTGCCAATAGTTGTTGCATAGTTTTTTTTCCTGTTTTATCTTTTACAATTATGACCACCTGATATGTGCAATAAATATGTTTCATCAACTTCATAATTCTTCTAATTTAGTATTTATCTTAGGTATATTTTTCTTTCTTCTTATATATATATAGGTTTGTTTGTTTACTTGTGTGGCTTGATATGTCCTCTTCTGCTGCTATCCACTGTGCTGCTGCAAACAGGAAATGTCCCCATTGTGGGATAATAAAGGTCATCTTATCTTATCTTATCTTATCTCCCCATTTCCTGATCTGGAATATAAATTTTTCACATTATTTTACCTTAGACTTCTGCTGGGCATCAAACTTTCTTCCTGCTGAAGTCAAACACAAGACATATTATTTATTAATCTTCAGTAAGCACTTTATCCTGGTCGGGTGGCTGGGGATCTTGAGTCTATTTTCTCATTTTTGCTTGTGGAGAATAACATCCACTTGCAATGACTCTATATCAATAACAAAAAAAAAGGTTTGACACTGCTTGCTGCCTTCATCTGAAAGAGAAGAACAGCCTCTCCTGATAGCTTAGAGATCACTGTTGTCTCTAATGACGCTCTCACATACCCGAGACAGGTGACCTCCCTTCTACTTGTGATCTTCACAGGTGATTGTCTGATGTCCTGAACAGAGTGAGAAACAAAAACAGCTTGAACAAGGTTCACACCATTTCACACTGGGTAAGTGTTGAGAAAAAAAAAATTCTTTGGAGGTTTTTAGAGCAAGTTCAGGAACCAAATTTGCTAAAACTATATGTAGTGTAACTAGAATGTGTTATGTTTCTAGATACTTTTCTTGATTAGGTTTTAGCATGCTAAATGCTTTTTTTCCCCTTTTTTTTGGGGGGGGGGGGTTCAGGATACTTGTTTGAGAATGTTTTTCTTTTTGTTAACTTCAGCAATTTGAATTCAAATGCTTTCTATGGAGAAATATTACCCAATCAGTATTTTTACCCGAATCAATCTTCAACCCCAGCAGACTCTGCTAATCTGCTCTTAGCTACTTTTTACATTCCTAGTCTAATTTCTACTTAGCTCACACAAATAATCCCAATATCATTCAACAAATAAAGATGAGAAAGAAGTCAGAGCTAAAAGCCCCACTGCCTGAATGACGAGTAGAGGTTTGGGCTGTAATGTGAACTCCATCTGTGAAAGTGCTTTACATGTCTGTGCTAAAATGACACATGCTAGCATTGGTTGGTTGTTAACCATTACTCTGGGTCTGCCTGTATGATTCCTCTCAGACTATCAGCTGGAGATGAATGAGAGCTGACAGCACACTTCCAGGGCATGTGAGACGACACTGTGCTGCTTTGCCACTGTGCTCAGAATTCTCACCACATTTCATTTACTGGATCAGACAACTGAGTGACAGAATGGAAATTTGAATTCAAAAATGAAAACCCAGATTTGGCTGAGAATCACCACTGACTGAGCAAGATCTTTATAACAAACAGGAAATGCCAAAAAAGTTTCCCCAAATGGCTCCTCTGCCTATTTTGTACTCATCTGGCAAGGAGGAAGACATGCTTATTTTATTGCATCTTTTTAAATTCCTACTCCAAGCAACTATGATCCTAATGCCAATGTCTTATTTTTAATCCCCCCCAAACACACACACACACACACACACTCTTGTTCACACAGTTACTTCTGTCTTGCTGTTTGTGTGAAGGCCCTTGTGTTTGGGAAGAACCTGAGGGGAACGTCCATACCCCAGTGGCTGATAGAACAGCTCTGGCAGGGTCTCTGTTCGAAACGGAAGCTTGTTTGAGTGGGGATGGCCTTGGCTGTTGGACTGGGACATTGATGGCTGTGGTTGGCCAGTGAGAGCGACATGTTGCTGAGCAGGACCCTTACTAGGTTCCCAGGCATGGAAGGCTGAGATGGAGGTCAGTGGATGGGTGTTGGTTCTGGAGATCTTGGACTTAGGGATCTGGGAGGGTGTTATGGTGTTAGCAACAGGAACATGGATCTCTGGTGGAAGGAGGAATGGCTTTTCTTTGGAGTGCAATGCAACAGGTTGGAAAGTTGTAGGTGATGACTGGCGATATGTTTGGTCCATCAGTGGGAAACTCCTGTAGTAGTCTCTGGTTATTGTATCTTCTGTAAGTAAAGGAAATTTTAAAAGGGATGAGACTGGATAGATATTTGCTTTAGTCTTTACCATCAATCAACATAAATTCTGTTTGGACAAAATCACCTCAAAAAGGAATTAATTTTGCAACATGACAGCTATAATTTTTAAAAATCATGTTCACATTACAAAGATGAGATTTGTGTCATTCTGAGCTGAGAGTAACAAGGGGGAAATAAACAGCATTAAAATGACTAGATGGCATTTGGAGCTCTGTTTCCATCTGGATTATTTACAGGGAAAGATACAGTAGATTAGGAAGATTTGTATTTGTTCATGCATTCATTTTCAGTAAGTGTTTTGTGGTGGTCTGGGTGGTGGTTGTAGAAAATATCCATCCATCCATCCATCGTCTGTAGCCGCTTATCCTGTGCAGGGTCATGGGCTGGAGCCTATCCCAGCTGACTATGGGCAAGAGGCGGGGTATACCCTGGACAAATCGCCAGGTCATCACAGGGCTGACACATACCCCTTTTCCACTAAATCAGTTCCAGGGCTGGTTCGGGGCCAGTGCTGGTGCTGGTTCAAACTCGTTCAACTTGCAAGCCAGCTGAGAACCAGTTTGCTTTTCCATAGCTCGTGGTGCTAAGGGAAGCGACGTCATTACGTCGCTGTATACGTCAGTTACATCGCTATGTTTGCATAAACCTTGGCGCAAATATCGAAGCAAAAACAACATGGAGAATAAGAAGCAGCAGCAACAACAACAATAATGGATGACTTCGCGTTTGTACAGCTGCTGCTTCTCGTTGCTTAAAAATGGCGACCTTTCGTGGTCTTGCTATTGTTGTTGGTCTTAACAACTCTGCCCACCCCACACTGACGTAAGCGGTTCTTTCCTCTGGCCCAGCAAAGAGCTGGTGCTAGCCTGGAACCGGTTTTTCTGGCCCCAGAGCCAGTTCTTTGTCAGTGGAAACAGAAAACCCGGTTCCAAACTAAGCACTGGCCCCAAACCAGCCCTGGAACTGATTTGGTGGAAAAGGGGCATAGATGGGTATAAGCCTTCTAGAATGTGCAGCAGAAAGGTGGTGTCTTCCACTCCCATATGGTGCTGGTAGGTGAACTGTAGGGGGTCCAGTGATGGTTCTACTACTGAACAGAGGTGCTTCAAGACCAGCCTCTCCAGTGACTTCATGACGTGAAGTCGGACCCACTGGTCTGTACTCATTGTATGTGCTTGGATGTTTCTTCTTGGGCATGATGTTTTCCACGGGGCTGGGACGATCCTCCTGCTCAGGCTCAGGTTGAACATGTGCTGAGAAACCCCACACAGCTGAGTAGCACATCCTTTCAGCACTGTAGGGCTGAGGCCCTCAGGGTCTGCAGCCTTGCCTGGGCGGAAACGACTGAGCTGCCTTCTCCCCTCCTCCACTGTGATGTTGATTGGAGAGCTGTTCTGGAGTCCTGATAAAGGAGGGGTGAAGTGAATGGCCAGGAACCACGGGAGTCATTGAGGGGGATGGTAAAGTGGGGTTGTTGGTGAGGGGTGTTAGGAGAAGGGCATGGGGGGGTAGGCAGAGATGTTTGAGGTGAGAATGTCTGGAGGGGTGAGTCACAGGAGGAGCTGGGTGGGGGGGCAGAAGCCCCCTCATCAAACCTGTTAAAGAATATGTTTAACTCATCTGCCTGGTGCAGGTCTCCTTCCATCCTCTGGTCAGTCTTCCTTCCATCGCCAGTTATGGTTTTCATGCCACTCCATGTTGTTTTGATGGAGTTTGCTTTCCAGCTTCCTCCTGTAACACTCCTTGCCCTCAGTTCAATCTGCACCTTCATCATCTCCTCCTTGTCTCCACTCCTGAAGGCAGCCTTCTTCCTGTTCAGTGATGCCTTAATGTCCTTCGTCACCAGGGTTTATTATTGAGGAAACAGCGTACCGTCTTGGTGGGGACGCTACTGTCCGTGCAAAAAATTAATATAGTCTGTTATGCAATCTGTAATTCCATCTGTGTCCTCCTCATGTGCATTACAGAGAACATCCCAGTCAGTCACCTCAAAACAGCCCTGTAAAGTCACTTCTTGTCAGCTTCCTGTGACCATGTCTGGACAGTTCTAGTGATCATGGGCTGCCTTTGGACTTCAGGTATGTAGAGGGGCTTGAGATAGACTAGGTTGTGATCTGATCTACCCAGGGGAGGTAGAGCTTCAGAGCTGTATGCTTCTTTAACAGCATACAGCAGGTCCAGTGTTTTCTTATCTCTGGTCTTACAGTCCACAAACAGTTTGAAAGTGGGCAGGGATATTGTCAGGGTTACATGGTTAAAATCTCCTGAGATTGCTATGAAGGTGCTGACCTCAGCAGCTCACGATGCATCGACTGCGGGAGGAATGTAAACAAGAACAATGGCCTGGGAAAACTCTCTGGGCAAGTAATAAGGATTGACACTTGCTGCTAACAGTTCAGTCCGGGCTGCACACACAATTTTTCACTGTAATGTGTCCAGGATTGCACCACTTGTTGTCTTGCCACTCTGGCTGCAACTCCTGTCCGCCCACACCAACTGAAAACCAGCTAAACTTGCAGTAGAGTCTGGTATGTTCTTGTACAGTCATGTCTCAGTGAATCTCACACTCGCCCTTTGTGAGTGATGTTAATTCTTCCATTTTATTCACCAGTGATCTTGCATTCCCCATAACAATAGACGGAAGATCTGGTCGGTATCTCCTGTTCCTTAGCCATTATCTCCTCCTGGCTTTGCAGCCCCGGTATTTCTTCTTCCTCAGCTCCTTGGGGATTTCAGATCTCTCACCGACCATGCCACTTTTTCGGAGGCTCATCAGCTGATCTCCGGTGCAAACAATAGAGCGCTGGTGCGTCTCCGCCAGGATGGGGATCTGACATGGTACTCCACAAGCAATTTTAAAAAATGAAAAGGAACGTGCGAAACCACCTCGCACCACTGAGACCAAAAACGTAGTTCCAGCTATAGGTTATAAATGCTTAAATGTAAAGAAAAGTAAAAAGAAACACCCCAGATGACAGAGCGACTCTGGCAGGCTGCCGCCCGTGACTCTGCTGGAAGTAAAAGAAACCAGAAGTAAAGAAGAAACGCGTCTTCCTTTTCCGTTGTCCAAATTTAGGGGCTAGTTTAAGATATTTTGTGCGGTTCTTGATGTATTTGAATCGGAAATTTTGCCATGTAAACCCTGGTTAATGGTATTCCGTGGAACATGCTTGAAAGTACATTTAAAACCTTTCACAGCAAGGTCCTAGCCTGTGTGCTGGTGACTCCCAGCTACCTGTTACAAGGTTGCGCTAAAAATTCACAAGATAGTAGTGTGATAGCATGCATGTGCCCTTGCATGCAGTCAGTGTTTCTGTTCATCTCAAAGGTGTTCAGTGGAACTGAGTTCAGTCAGGGCTCTGTTGCCCCTTTTTCACCAAAGCAGTTCCAGGGCTGGTTCGGGGCCAGTGCTTAGTTTGGAACCGGGTTTTCTGTTTCCACTGACAAAGAACTGGCTCTGGGCTAGAAAAACTGGTTCCGGGCTAGCACCAGCTCTTTGCTGGGCTAGAGGAAAGAACTGCTTACATCAGTGGGGGGCGGAGTTGTTAAGACCAACAACAATAAGACCGCGAAAAGTCGCCATTTTTAAGCGACGAGAAGCAGCAGCTGTACAAACGCGAAGTCATCCATTATTATTGTTGTTGTTGTTGCTTCGATGTTCGCGCCAAGGTTTATGCAAGCGCAACGGCGTAACTGACGTATACAGCGACGTAATGACGTGGCTCCCCTTAGCACCCTGAGCTATGGAAAAGCAAATTGGTTCTCAGCTGGCTCTTAAGTTGAACGAGTTGTGCACCAGCACCGAACCAGCCCTGGAACTGATTTGGTGGAAAAGGGGTATATGAGACAGAGACTAACCTGGAAGTGATGGAAACAGGGTTGCACTTCCTAACACACTGCCCCAAATACACTTCAGTTAGAAGCACATTCTACCAGATAATGTACACGATCGCTACTAAACTTCCATATATAGTGGTGGAAGAAATGTGAAACAATTCTACAAGCAGCCAAATTTGTGGCATTCTGCCATAGTTTTCCAGACCAATAAGGCAAGTTTTACAAATGATTTGTTCACACGTTATTTCCCTTTTCATCTGCCTTTTTTTTGGGGGGGGGCGTTGGTTTATCTTTTGCTGCTCGCCCTTTATGATAAATTGCTGTATACACTCACTGGTCCCTTTATTAGGAACACCCATACATCTGCTGTTTGATGCGGTTATCTAATCAGCTGATCCCTTGATAGCAGCACGATGCATAAAATCTTACAGATACAAATCAAAAGCTTCAATTAATGTTCATTTCAAACATCAGGAGGGAAAAATTGTGACCTCAAAGTCTGACTTTCACTGTGGCATGGGTGTTGGTTTGAGCCAGATGGACTGGTTTGAGTATTTCAGAGACTGTTGATCTCTTGGGGTTTTCACACAACAGTCTGTAGAGTTCACGCAGAATAGTGTGAAAAATAAAAAACATTGAGTGAGTGACGGTTCTGTGGGTGGAAAGAAACGCTTTGTTGATAAGAGAGGTCAGAGGAAAATGTCCAGATTGGTTCAAGTTGCCAGGAAGGATATAGCAACTCTTTACAACCGTGGTGAGCAGAAAAGCATCTCAGCATGCAACAGCAGAAGACCACATTGGGTCCCACTCCTGCAGCCAAGAACAGGGATCTTAGAATCAACAAGTTCCTATTAAAGTGGCCAGTGAGTGTATGTGCATGTTGCTAGGAGACTGAGTTGAATGCCTATGTATGTCAAGACTAAACATGAAAATGGCTAAAAGATTGTGTAATCTTTGCTTTGTGCAGGGAAAACTATTTCCAACAATGCTCATACTATTAAAGTTTACAACATGCCTCATCGGCCCGAGTATCATTCTTCTTCTTCATTTCAAAAATATACTGCAATCCTGAGAAGGCTTAATGAAGATGAATAAACAAATAAACATTCTAATAGCTACTATTTTGCGTGATTACAAATCCCAGGATTGAGGCTATTCTTCAGGTCTTCAACATCTATCTTTAACCATCAGTTGGTCTGCTTTCAGTTTGGACCTCATTAATGTAATAATTCCATTTTATATGCATAATATAATTATCTGGGAATTGAACCTACTCTATATTGCTTGTTGTAAAACTCTTCTGTGAAACATTTCTGGTTATTGTTCTTATATGCAGCACTTTACACTTTTCTGATGACCAAGCAGCATATTAACATAATCCTTACTGTGCAACATGTATATTTTCAGTTGTTGGTAAATAATTAATGGGCTGGTTAAGTAAAGCGTCTACTGAAACGCACAAACTTTCTTGCTATTGTAAATCTGAAATCGTGAACCTATTACACTTTTTGGCAGTTTAACATCCTTCTAAAATCTGGTTATCTGTCATAAACTGTGCATGCAGCAGTCTGAGTCAATACTCTATTTTTAACTACAGTCTTTAGAGACAGTCTTTCGAGAATAAACGTGCACAGTATGGTTGGTGTTCCAGGCAAATCCCCAAAGTGCCAGAATTCGTTCCTTTGGGAAAAAGAGTGATCCACAGCTGCTCAATTCCCTTTCACTCCAATTATTAGATTAAGATCTCACAGCCATCAGGTCTATACATGTGAATTTATAAGTGAAAACCCCCGTTAGATTATATAAATCAGGCTGGAGGAAATATTGACTACATATCAAGTAAATATCAAGTTTAAGCTGTGATCAATGACAACAGTTAAGCCAGGCGCTCCGCTCGGTCATTTTATCAATCCGTCTTTTCTTTCATGCTGTACAGAGAGCAGATGGATGCAAGTGAACAGTGAGATTTAGATCCAGGACAGCTAGGGGAAAGTGGAATAAGAAATTGAGTTTATTTTTATAACTGTAATCATATTCAATGGAATAAAAAAGAAGGAAGTATACAGGAAGAGAGAGGGGTATGTAGAGATTGTGTCAGCTACGAAAGTGTAAATGGCAAAGTAAGAGGGAAGAGGAAATAGAGAATAATGTAATGGAGGAATGAGGTAAGGTCAAAAAATGAGAAATGGGAAAATAGGGAAGGGTGATTAGGTAGTATAATCCAGGAGCAAAGACAGGATAGAATTAGAGAGCAGTGTTTGATTCATTATAGCATTAGTTGTGCTGTGAAATCAAGGACATGCTTAATACGAATGGGGCACTTAGCTTTTACAAGACAGCTAAGCAGATCAGCTACTGCTTCTGTGAACGTTCCCATCGATTCACTTCACTGAAATCCACTATTTCTCACACAAAACTGTGACTGGAAAAACAATGTTCCAAACCAGTGTCAATATTATTAAGACTGTAAATTCACATGCAAAAGAAATTAAAAGTAAGATTTAGATTTGGTGCTGACATACTAGGATAGGATATCCATCCATCTATCCATCCATTATCTGTAGCCGATTATCCTGTGCACGGTCGCCGGCAAGCTGGAGCCTATCCCAGCTGACTATGGGTGAGAGGCGGGGTACACCCTGGACAACTCGCCAGATCATCGCACAACTGACACATAGAGACAAATAACCATTCACACTCACACCTACAGTCAATTTAGAGCAACCAATTAACCTAACCCTCACGTCTTTGGACTGTGGGGGAAACCCGGAGCACCCGGAGGAAACCCACGCAGACACTGGGAGAACATGCAAACTCCACACAGAAAGGCCCTCGCCGGCCACTGGGCTTGAACCCAGAACCTTCTTGCTTATGAGGTGACAGTGCTAACCACTGCACCAGCGTGCCACTTTGCTGCCTAATCCATTTTTGGGACAAGCCTCCGAGTCAGAGACGGAACGTCAATCGCGGAATGTCAGTAACGGAATGCAAGATAATGTCAACAATCACGGCTAACACTGACAAGTAATGCTAGCGAGCGAGCAATATACTAACAGTCACACGAAACAAACTATTCAAATGCTAATATACACAAACAAAAACATGACTAACTTACTTTTCCCGTCAAAACACTGTCTCTTTTTGGCACAGGAAAAATTCATTTGACTTGATACAAAGAATGCTTCATTTGGAGACGTCTGTCCAGTTTGTTCATTTTTAAGCCCCACATTAAACACACCTGAAGCCTCTCCTCTTCATTTCGAATGGCTTTGGTGAAGCCAATGCCAATAAACTCTTTTGGACATCGTGCACGCGATAAGCGGTGGGTGAGGGACTCAGTCATACTCAATATTACAGCCAGAAGCCAAGATCACATTTTCAGGATACGAGAAGATGGGAGAGAGCTCTGTACACAGCATCTGAGCTGAACAGACCGGCGTAGCAAAAAAGAATGCTGTTCTTCTGTTTTGATTAGGAGAATTAATTCATGTTTTATTGGGTTGCCAATTGGCAACCCAATAAAACTGGATCTTTCATGCATTTTGGGTTGTGACCCTAAGTTTGGCAAAGACTGGATAAGTAAAAGTTCCAGTGTGTTTGCTTCGTCCCATGTTCTGGTTGCCTGACTAGACCAAAACATGGCAGCTAATGTAACATAAAAGCATAAAACAAGCTAGTTAATTACTTACAATAATACAGACTAAAGGATGAACGGGTTTATGATCATGTAAGTCATTGGGGAATGTTTCAGCTCTGAGAGGTGACGTTATGTCCTCGCATCGAATGAAAAATGAGTCTGACTTTATTATCTTTTTGAAATGTTTAACTATGCATCATGCTAAATGACATCTTTGCGCCAGACTTTATTCTGTTCAGTTTTATTAATGTTTCCGTATACCTTCTTTTTTTACTGATTCTTAAAAGTTCATCTGTCATTCATGCAAAGCTGATTAATCCATGTAGTAAAGAAAGATTCTACTGATGAACAGATCGTACTTTCGTGTTGAAGGAGGCAGTGGGATTCGGCTACAGCTTCGAGACGCGTCTCGTCCCTGTGAAGCACGTTACCATTAAGCATGGCTACATACTTTCTGAAAGCATTTGTTTTGCAAAAGAAATAATTTTTTGGCTTTTTCTGGTTTTTGAAAACCCTGTGATGACCTGGCGACTTGTCCAGGGTGTACCCCGCCTTTCGCCCGTAGTCAGCTGGGATAGGCTCCAGCT
>JAODVO010000007.1:54683404-54696278 GCA_025400055.1 Notarius lentiginosus
CAGCTGGGATAGGCTCCAGCTCGCCTGCGACCCTGTAGAACAGGATAAAGCGGCGAGAGATAATGAGATGAGATAATTCACGTTACAGTTTCTGATTGATGACTTAAAATGGTGACTCATGACTTGGCGCAGAGGCTTCTGGGACGCGTGCCCCGCCCCTTTAACATCATACTCTTGTCTTGTTCAGATTATTTTCAAGGTGTGTGGGAATCTCGCATGTCTCCTGGGCTTCATTCAAACAGATGTACATCTGAGGCATAAAGAATTCATCCTGGGTTTTAAACTCGCAACCTTCCAAACTCTTTCTCTCAAAAACCAACACGACCCAGAATATCAGAGCGGGTGTGAGGGACATGTGTGTAAAAGCTGAGAGAATTTGCTCCAGCCGTGATTAATTTGTGTTCAGGAAACTTGTCCAGTCCAGACGTTGCTGTTTTTCATGGTCTGTTATCTCATCACTGAAGAACACGTTGATGTGGACAGGGGGACAAACAGCTGGAGCAGCGATTCTAAAGTCCACCATCGTTTTCTGTTCTTGCGACAGAGGAGCTTTTTCTTCTTTTATCCGGTCTTTTTCTTTCATGAAATGAGCAGTCAGACGAGACGAGACGAGAGAACAATGCAGATCCCCGTGAACATCGAGTGTCGTTGCATCTTTCACTTCCTTTATCTTTATGATGAGAACAGCGGCTTTTATTTCACGCTGATGTGGAGCTGAAGAGAGGAAAAGAAAGTCATGGGATCAAACCGGTGATTGAGGTTTGGTAACACGGGGATGCTTTTTCTCACCCCACATATGTCTGGAACATATTTATAACATACAGTGTACGTTATCACAGAATGAATTTATTACAGTTAAAATAAACTCGTAGAAATTCATAAAGTTCTTATTATTATTCTTACTTTTTGCTCATCATGTTCTTATCTTTCACAGGACCTGATTCCTATCCAACACTGGAGACTGTGACTGGTTCTTCATTCAGGTGTGTGTGTGCGCCATCCATTTGAAGGAAGACCTGCATGGCATTGTTTAACACCACTGCCTGCTGACCGTTTGTGACGTTTGGAGAGAGAGAGAGAGAGAGAGAGAGAGAGAGACACAGACATGGCCATAAACTCTGAGCCAAGTGATTACGGATACAGGGAAGGTGATGATGAGAACATGCCACTCGTTGTGCCCCCGCATGCTCAGTCGAAGCCGACCCGGGGCCGGACCTCGCCATATGGTGCTGTGTTTATTGTGGTAAACGCCGCCCTGGGGGCGGGGCTTCTCAATTTTCCTGCTGCATTCTACATGGCTGGAGGAGTGGTGGCTGGAGTCGTGCTGCAGATGGTGAGACACACACACAGATGGAGAAGAGAAGGCCACGCCTCCTCCAATGAGTGACACAGTTGTAAGAATTGAGTTTTATGAGAATAATTTTTTTTTTTTTTACTGCAGTGTTTTCTGAGCTTCATCATCACTGGTTTGGTGATCCTTGCTTATTGTTCTCAGGTGAGCAGCTGCACCAACACGCACACTTCATCTAAGTGAGGTGAGAACTCGGGTACCCTGTGTATTTCTTTAAGCAGATTCTAGACCACAGGGGTTCTTTATAATTCCGTCTTTATAAGCAGCATCTGTGTGTTGAAATGAGGCACCTTGAGGATTCGGTGAAACTTTGTGTCTTTGGTGAAGGAGGAGATCTTGGAGGCAGGCAAGGGGTCACCTTCAAGCATCTCAACAACTTCATACGAGTCCGGTTAGGCTTCTCATGTTTTTTAATTCAGGCGTGTTAAAATGAATGAATCCAACACATTCAAGAGAAACAGGGAATGATCATTCAGTCCTAGAGGAGACATTTAGCAGACATTTGTTTAAAAAAAAAAAAATCCAAAAGGAAATCCGTCAACACACGGAATCGATTCTCAAGCCGTTTCCTGGACACCTGAAGCATTAATGATTTGTTTACGGCTGTAAATAAGGCCGATGATTTGGTTCCTCGTGGTGTTTCACATTACGACGCTTGATTGTCATCATGACGCTGAGCAAATCGGTCACCTGTACTGACTTCTCAATGCTTCTCATTCGTGTCTTTAGGTGAGCAATGAGAGCACGTATCAGGAAGTGGTGCGTGCAGTGTGTGGGAAGGTTCTGGGTGTCATATGTGAGATCGCCATCGCCGTCTACACCTTTGGCACGTGCATAGCTTTCCTCATCATTATCGGAGACCAGCTGGACAAGCGTGAGTCACGTGCATTAGGGCCCACGACTGATGATATGCTTTTATTGTTGGTGTGTGTGTGTGTGTGTGTGTGGGTCACACCGGGAGATTGCTGTATGGTTTTTCTCTTGGATGTGTGTTTAGTGATAAATGTGATGGCTCATGAGTCGGACAGTGCTGAAGGCTCTCACTGGTACACAGACCGCAAATTCACCATCACGGTCACCTCTGTGCTCATCATCCTCCCTCTGTCCGTCCCCAAAGAGATCGGCTTCCAGAAATATGCCAGGTACACTCTGTCTGTCTGTCTGTGCTGTCATCACAGGGACCGCGCAGTTTAAGTTCATTGTGATTCCTTTATAATTGAATGTGTTGATTGCCTGTTGTCCCTTAATGTTGTTTTGACCTTGTGTGACCTTCAGCACATTTAGCGTGATTGGCACCTGGTACGTGACTGCCATAATCATCATCAAGTACTTCTGGCCTAACCAAGAAATTTCACCTGGAATCATTCCGTCCAGGTTTGTGCTTCATGTCCTGCAGTTCTCAGCTGTTCCAGCTGTTCAGGGGTTATGACATGTTTGTGCACTTTTCCCCCTCCAGCCCTGCATCCTGGACTGCTGTGTTCAATGCCATGCCGACTATCTGCTTTGGATTCCAGGTGTGTGTGTGTGTGTGTGTGTGTGTGTGTGTGTGTGTGTGTGTGTGTGTGTCCTTCAGGGTAAACTTGTATTGTAGCACAAAATGTATGTCTATAGCACAGAATTTCATCTGGAGTTTCAGGTTGCTTGTTTTTGTGCCTGTGGATGACATTCCGGAGTGTCAGATGGTACCACAGCATAATCAATCTGATGTTTCCAAGATGTGAAAAATGTTCAGCTTGTTATATTATGACCCTAAAAAAAACCTCAAGTACACAATGTATAGTAGAGCTGAGTGTGTGAAATATAACTAAAATCAATCTCTCTCTCTCTCTCTCTCTCTCAGTGTCATGTGAGCAGTGTTCCAGTGTTTACCAGTATGAGGAATGCGACACTTCGTTCCTGGGGGGTCGTGGTAACGTTCAGCATGATCATCTGCCTGTTTGTCTACACAGGAACAGGTGTGTGTTAGAATACCTTTTAAACCTGTTCAAGCGTGTGTGTACCAGTCTGTGATCACATCACATCGGGCCAGGATTGTTTTGGAGTCAAATCAAGATCAGGTAGCTTGCTTTCTCTCTGTCTCTGCAGGTGTGTGTGGTTTCATGTCGTTCGGCTCTATGGTGAGTCAGGACGTGCTGATGTCATATCCGTCCACAGATATCGCCGTGGCCATTGCCAGAGCCTTCATCATCATCAGTGTGGTCACATCATATCCCATACTGCACTTCTGTGGGAGGTAATGGACAGGACTGAACAGATGGGTTGTGTCCGAAATCATTCACTCATTCCCTACTCACTATCTAGGGAATTGCTAGATAGAGGACTACACAGTGAGCTCCTTGGTCAAATGAAAAAACACTTTCGGACACTACTCCGCCGTGCCGTTATTTACACCATTAAAACGTGCCAGATCAGTCGGCTGGTGAGTTTTCAAAATAATAAATACATGCGTGTGTTTTTGTGATAAATCCATATTATACTGAGCGTATTTCCTACATTAATCAATACACAGTACCTGCAGCTTTCAGTCCTTTTAAATCGGAGATGAATCCTTTCTTCTTTGCCGCTGCCTTTTATTAAAGGTGTCATTGCATCGTTTTTTCATTAATTGTGCGGTGGTCTCTAGTATGAATGAATGCCCTGTGAGCTGGTTTTGGTGATGCTGTGGTTCTCCTGTTTCAGGCTGTTCTAGTTTGGTGGAGGAGTGGGTAGGGAGAGAACGACAGGATTTCAGCTCTTACTCATTAATATTCATGACCTGTAAAGATATCGCTTCTGATTGGCTAACAGCACTGACGCTCCCTCCAGTGGGTTATGGGTGAGGCCATGAATACTAATTTTCGAAGTGACGCAAGTTTGTAGGGCTTTTTCTGATCCGCTCGTTTTCCAGTCCATTTTCTTTCATAGGCTAATACAGGGAATGGGGGAGGAGAACATCTTCACATGCGGCATGCATATGCAACTCGGAGTGACCCATGGCATTTCAAAAAGAGCCAGTATTAAACGGTTTGTCGTGGAAGGACACCTTTAACAGCAGCCAAAGGACATTTCCTCTCCCCGTGAAATGTCTGAAGTTTACTGCAGTGTTGAACTCCTTTATAAAGAGGTGATCCTGGAAAATCGCGCACTGACTGGTTGAGAAATTCAGACCATTTCTCGACAATCACTGAGTGACTCAGCAAAATGGCAGCCAATCGCTTCGTCACCAAGGTGGTGGTGAAATACAAACAAAACCGCCACTTTTGAAAATTGAATTTTTTTTTAAAAATGACCTGTGTATTTGTACCAAGTTACCCCTCCGGCTCCATGAATATCCTCCGCATCATTCACGGATTCACTTTGCCAAACATCTACTCAGAATGTCCGCAGTGAAATGACGTGCATGATTTTACCTTTAGCTACACACAGTCGAATAATGTACATGAAGAGACCGTGAAGAGTACCTCCATGTTGCTGTGAAACCCATGGATCTGTTTCAGAGCCCTCAGCTTCTCCTGAAAGTGAGCGATGTTGAGCGGTTCAGCGCTGGAACGCGATCCTGCTGCTGGTTTCACACCTCTCTCAGCATCTGCGCATTTAACACAAACTTGTAGTTTGCACACCACCTTTTACAGCGTTAGTTCTGAGTGCAGAAGCAAAAACACCAACCTGCAGAAGCCTGGACCTTCATTTTCATAGCATTTTCTGGGTTCTGTGACTGCAAAGGGGAGAGAAGAGACGGGACATCGTCAACTGACTCAAGGAAACGTACTGCAGTTAAAGATTCAGATAAATCAGGACTAAAGATTCATTTCCTTTGCAGGTATTTAAGAATCCGCAAGGATTCATGAACGAGTCAATGACTGTAGCTCACGCCGGCCCCGTCTGGTGCAAGAGGAACGGATCTAAAGCGTGCAATCACTGTTGCAAGCTAGACATCCTACATACCCCTACCTTCATGCCAGAATCAAAATCTGAAGAATTGAGGGACGCTATAATGCACCCCAGGCAGACCTACCTTCCTGCCAAGAAGAATAAAAACCTGAACTGGGAGAACGTGAAATGTGGACGACACCAGACAAACAACAAGCAGCTCATTACCCGTCACCAGGCTGCGCAAATGAATGCAGGTGGAGGAGTGAAACCTTGGATTTTACTGCAACTTGTGTAACGAGTGGAGTTTGCACAGATTATCCCGAAACATTAAGACTTACAGTCTGAGCTGGTGCCGAGACGGAGTGCTTCATCGCTCTCTTCAGATGAGCTTCAACTTCTGACTCGCTGCTGCTCTCAATCAGACTCAGATGATTCATAATCTGTCAAATCAGAAGTGGTTACAGGAAAACCGAATAAACACCCCCACCCCCCATACAGTCACTGACCCATCATTTAAAGTGGCCAAACACCTGTGCACACACAGGAAGTGCTGTACCTTGGGGCCGACGAGCCTGTACAGCGTGTGCAGCAGCGTTTTGACGGTGCGGTGAGCCATATCATGGGGTTTCTGTTTCAGCCACTCCTTAGGAAAAGCCTTCATGAAGTTATGGATGTCCAGAAGAACCCTGTCCAGGTAGACAGACTCGATCTTCTCTGGAAGCAGCTTTATCATACGCCAGTGACACTACACAGGATAAACCGCAAAGCAAAAGGAGTGATACTCGTTCTGACACTGAAGTGATCCTCTTACAGTCCATCACCCAGGACAGCTTGGGTTCTTCAGTTTTACACTAAAGCGAGTGAAGCCTCTGCTAAAACTCTCCATTGTAGGTGACCTGCACCTTTATACGCCAACATATGGATAAGCAGCTGAATCTTTCACGCAAACATTTTTCCTAATGATTAATTCACAGAATGCAGAAGTTACCTTCATGACCATGTCAGAAAACTCTACAGATGCAGTGGAGTGGATGGCCTCCTGTAACAGCATCAGCAAAGCACTGGGGTGGGGTGGAGGGTAAAGAAAAGAACTGATTAAATGTAGTCGGAAGATGAAAATTCTTTCCAAAGCCAATGAACATTATCTGTAGGTCTGCAGTAATGGACGACGTTGCTAATGTGAAGTTGACCGACTTGAAGCATGGCTCTAAATCCGTGTGTAAAATATATTAATTTTTTTTTTTTTTTGGGGGGGGGATAAAAACCCTTACACAGTACTGTAATAAGTAAGGCCTGTACCTGAGAGTGCTGGTGGGATCAGCAGTCTTGAATAAAGCTGTGAGCAGGATATGAACCGAGCGGATGAGCTGAGATTCTCCGGAGCTCTGCTGATGCCGAGGATCCAGCGCAATAGAGAGCAGAGTCTGAACCAGATTCTTCAACACACCTGGAGAGGCTTCATGAGACAGCTTCCCTGCCAGAACCAGCTACACAAGCCCAGAGTAAAAGTTACTTGAAAGTCTACCAAAGAAACAGAATTCATCTGTTCAGTCCACTAAAGAGAGAGGACTGGGTGGAAAAGGCGTGCAGCATCCTCACCAAGTTCAGAGAGCTGATAACAGAGGCGTAGAGCTTCTCTGCGTGCTGCGCTCCTCCATTCCCCATGCGCCTGCTGGCCTGTAAGCCGAGTTGCAGCAGTGCCGCCACGATGAACTCCTCCACGTGACCAGACATCAACTTCCATTCGCTCTCCTTATGCAAAATCTCCATTATCTGAGATTAAGGTTTGACAGATGAAAGGAACAGCTCTTAGTTCAACCAGTACATTTTATCGTGCCCTTGTAGACGTCCCCTGGGGTTCGCTGAAACCCCCACAGCACCATTAAGGAAAGTTCAGTTATTTTCTCTGTGCACAAAAATCCAGGATTAGACACCGTGCTGTACCTTAGCCAGACCCTGCATGCTGGTTTCCACGTCAGAGCTGGCAACCTGCGAAATCACCAAACTAATGCTGGCTGCAGATTCTTCAAGACTGCTGAAGGCAGAGAACCTAGAGAGAACGAACCAGAGAGTTAGAAGACTTGTGGTAGTGTTTGAAACAAATATCTTTAAGAACAGATGTGGTTTGAGATACGGGCAAAGCTTTAGTCTTCAATTCTTAGCCAACGGGCAGAGACATGATGCACTAAAGCCAGGAGAGATATACTGCAACGGGCTTCATGAGAACATTTTCATACATTCCACTGCAATATAATAAAAGATCAGGATTTATGGTGTCATTTTCCTTCTAGGTCATTTTAGTCTTTTGCAGTGTTGTAAATATTTCATGGCAACATCGTTAATCTGGAAAACAGCTCAACAGTAGATTGAGCCTTAAATGAAGAGTAAAAACAGTAAATCAGGGTCGTCACCACTCCTACAGCTGTGACCGCCACCTGAAACACGAGCACAATTTTATTTTGTAGGTTTCCTTTAGACATTTCTTCAGTTAACTCCTGATTACTCCACAGGTGGTGTTGATTCTGAACCAGCGTTCTAGACCAAATCAGCAACCGCGAGCGTGTATGCAGCGGTTAGTGAACCGCACAGTGAAGCAAAGCCGCAGGCCTTGTGTTTGACATGTGCGCCATAACACTTTCTTGTTCTCTTAACTTTTTCGGCCCATTATTTAAAGCATGCCTCGATGCAGTTCAGTTCCTACTCAGACTTCATGCTCGGTATGCCGTTACCTCTGGTGCTACCACCTAGTGTGCAAGAAGACACAATCAGGACTCCAGTATACGTGATACGGTTCAGAGAATCAAAACTCACGTCTCGCGCTTACTAACAGGATATTTAAAACCTCGCACAGGCCCGACAGCCACAAGTTAAATATTGAGGAATTCAAAACACTCCTCCATAACATGGATTTCCATGCGAGATGGCGGACATGGGCAAGGGACAGAATTTAATGACTTTTGAACACCCACGTTGAAAGTAATCAGACCTAGACGCTACCCTGCAGGCAGACAATGGACCAACACGCTCATTAAGGAAGACCGACAAAATCCTGCAAGTGCAGGAGATTGAAATGGAAGGAAATTGTTGCATGATTAAGACTATAGGTGTTGAAAAATAACACATCTTGTCTTACTCAGACAAAAGCACAAGACAAAGCAAGCCATGTGGAGAGGTGGACTGTCTATGGGGGGGAATCACCATTGGTTTAACCAGTTTAAGTTCAAAATCTTAAACTTCTAAAGAGTTTACAGAGATGGAAGCTTTTAAAAATAAAAACCTGATGAAAAGTAACTTCCTTTTACTCAATTCTGAGAAGAGGATTAGGACCACGTGCAGCCAGTTTAATTACATAGGACGCTCTAGTCAGTCACTGATCACCCTCAGGTCTTTTACTGCTGCACATGAAGCAAAAGCCATACAGTCTTTCAAAACTCATAGATGAGAATAGCCTTCTTTCATCTCAAATACTGCCAAGATGAGAAATGTCACGACAAGGTGCAGAAAAACTAGTTCATGCCTGTTACACCTTCTAGGTAACACGCTTCACTTAGTCCAAAACACAGCAAAGGGTCCTAACTAGAAGACATGACCATTACCCCATCCTTATCCACACTGCATCGTCTCTCAATCTAGTTTCACATGGATTATAAAAAGTACTAAACAGATCAGACCTGCCTGATCCATCCTGACGCCCTACTTCTGGCTGGAGTCTCATCGCATTGCTCACGTAGAGGACGGACCCATATGGATAGCTTAAAAAAAAAAAAAGTCATGCTTGGAAGATGGCTCTACTCAGTTTTGCTACAGTTGATACTAGTATAACTTTAGCACTGCAGTTGTCATGAGCAGTTTTGCACTCAAGTCTCCATCAATGAACAGTTTAACTTCAAAAAGTTAAATTGTGTAACTAGAAGATATTGGTTTCAGCCTGAAGTCTATTTTGTTGATCATTTAGGACACTTGGAAGCTAGTCGTTTATAACCACAGCGAGTTATCACCCAGGTGAGGGTGGACTCCCTTCAGTCTGGTTCCTCTTGGCCATCACCACCTCAGGTTCACTCAGTGGGTGGATGTTTAAAATATTTCTGTAAAAGCTGCTTTGCAATGTTGTTGCCAAGTGCTATTTAAAAAAAAAAAAATATTGGTTTTATTTCAAGAGAATTCCTACTTGTACTTGAACTCCGGCACATCCAGAGGCGAGTCCGTCGTCTCCAGCACCAGAAGTTCTGGCATGATGGCTTTGGGGAGATCCACAATGAAGTTTGGGTCGAGCTGAAACTGGCGTGGCACCACAGGGCTCTGCTGCTGAACTGCTGCATTCTCACTGAGGAATGAAAAAAGAAATTAGGCACCATTTATGATTAAGACCCCAGGAATACAGAAATGGTGGAACAGGAGGCCACAACTAAATGCATGAAGACCAAAAATCAGTTTAATAAGTGGAATCAGGTATGGCTCCTGTTAAGCCCTGTGGATAAATCCAGACGGAGGCAGCTTCTTCAGTAGCTCCGTCCGTATCGCCTTTGACTTTAGCGGATTTTTTTTTTGAGTCTTTCTGGTGTGCATTTATCTTCTATAGACATTTCTGGAGTCAACATGCAGTGCAACAGAGATTGTGCTTATACTCCATTACAACTGCTCGCCCTATGACCGAGGGGATGTGAGGGCATTGTCCATTCTATACCTGCAGAACTGAGGAGGAACCACCATGGCTGCAGAGCCAGGGCCAAGCACAAGGCTAAGATGGAGGTACAAACCCTCGGTTCCATCAGAGCTTATGGAGAATGAACTCTAACCAACAAAACTGATGAGCTGGCAGGACTGGTGAAAACCCAGAGGCTCTCCAGTGAGTGTAGTTTCACAGAGACATGGCTTAACAGCGACACAACAGATTTTAATGTGGAGCTACCTGGATTCACTACAGTAAGAGTGGACAGGGACGCAAAGCTGAGCAGCAAGCACGAAGGTGGGGGACTCACTGTAACACCAGATGGTGCAACCCAGGACACGTAAACGTTAAGGCGCTCTGCTGCCAGGACATTGAACTATTAGCGGAGAGTCTCTGACCACATTACATACCTCAGGAGTTTACACATGCCATTTTTCACCCGTGTTTACATACGCCACCTGCACGTCTGCATGCAGACGAGTGACGTCATTCACTCCACCATCGCAGCGCCGCAGACAACACCCCAAGGCTTTCTTCACAATCTCTGGGGATTTTAACCATGTCACTCTGGACTCCACACTCTCTGCCTTTCATCAGTTTGTGAACTGTCCCACTAGGAAAAACAAGACCATAGACCTATTGTATGCCAATGTAAGGAATGCATACAGGGCAATCCCAGTACTGCCACTGGGGAGATCTGACCATAATCTGGTTTTCCTACAGCCTCAGTACAAACAATGGTTCTGAGGCAGCCCACCACCATGCATTCGTTCAGGGCCTGGTCTCCCAAGGCAGAGGAAACTCTTAAGGACTGCTTCGAGACAACTGACTGGAATGTACCATTAGACCCACATGGAGAGGACATTCAGGAGGTGACAATGGACAACTTGAACTTTTGCAGGGACCTTGTTCCCACAAAAACTGTATACTGCTTTCCAAACAAGCAGCCCTGGATTACAAGTGAAGTTAAGGGCCTCCTCAACCAAAAGAGGGCATTCAAAGATTGACAGGTCAGAGCTGAAGCATGTACGGGGGAACTTAGTCCAGCTACAAGAGGCCAAGAAGTCATGCAGGAAAAAGGTGGAACAGAAGACATGGAGGTCTGGGATGGGATGAAAGCCATCACAGGCTACAACAGTGGGAGCTCAGCAGATGGGGGCATGGACAGGGCAAACCAGTTTAAAGTCACTTCAACAGGTTTGGTTGTCCTGCTCCTGCTGCCCCCTCCTCCTGCAGCAGTTATCACCTCGTCACACCAGCATTAGAGCCATCAACACCTCCTGCAGACGGAATACACATCCACACCCATCTTCACCGCAGACCAAGTCAGGAGAGAGCTGAAGAGACTCCACCCCAGGAAAGCAGCAGGCACAGACAAGGTATGTCCCAGGATGAAGGCCTGCGTTGCCCAACTGGGGGAGCCCCTCCAACACGTCTAACCTTCACCTTGGGAGAGTTCTGGTCATGTGGAAGATGTTGTGCCTCATTCCAGTTCCTAAGAAAAACACATCCAAAGGAACTGAATGATGACAGGCCAGTCACCTTGACATCACATGTGATTAAGACCATGGAGTGACTGCTGCTGAACTTTAGATCCCAGGCCCACCATGCTGAGGACCCACTGCAGTTTGCGTACTGGGAGAAGGTGGGAGTGGATGATTCTATCCTCTATCTTCTGCAAAGGACTCACTCATCTGGACAAGGGGAGCAGTGCAGTGAGGATCATGTTTGACTTCTCCAGCACCTTTAACACCATCCAGCCCCTTCTACTGAGAGATGAGCTGCAGGAGATTGAGGTGGACACACGTCTGGTCTCCTGGATCACAGACTACCTCACCGGGAGACCACAACACGTCAGGATCATGGATGGCATTTCTGACAGTGATCAGCAGCACAGGAGCAGCACAGGGGACTGTGCTCTCTCCATTTCTGTTCACTCTACACATCAGACTTCAAATACAACCGAGTCTTGCCACATGCAGAAGTTCTCCGACAATACTGTGATTGTGGGATGGTGTTCATGGACAGGAGGAGTACAGGAGCCTGATACAGGACTGTTGTGGTGTAAATCCAACCACCTGCAGCTGAACACTGGCAAAACAAAAGAAATGCTTGTGGACTTTAGAAGGTCCAGGCTGACTCTGCAGCCCATCTCTGTTGAGGTTGATGTGGAGATGGTCAGGACCTACAAATACCTGGGTGTACATCTGGACTGGACAGTGAATGACACCCTCTACAGGAAGGGTCAGCAGACTACTTCCTGAGGAGGCTTGGGTCCTTCAGGATCTGCTGATGTTCTACCAGTCTATGGTAGCCAGTGTCTTCTGTGCTGTAGCGCGTGTTGGGGAGGCAGCATTAAGAGATGCTGAACAGCTCGACAGGCTGGTGAGGAAAGCTGGCTGTGCGCTGGGAACTGAGCTGGAGTCCCTTACATCAAATGGCAGAGCAAAGGGCCCTGAGCAAACTGCTCAAGTCATGGACAACGGTCACCACCCTCTGCAGACCGTTGTCCCTGCCCTGCACCACAGACAGATTCAGGAAGTTGTGTCCCTTAGGCCATTAGACTGGCTAAGCAAAAATAAGACCCTGTGACTCTGCTGTACTCAGGACTAGTTACACTGCTCTTCTCATGTCCATTGCACTTTTCTGTGCTTAAATAGATTAGTATATACACACAGATATTTGAAGATAAGCTGGTATGTTGTACTTTACCTTAATTACCTCCGCCAAGGAGGTTATGTTTTCAGTAGCGTTGGTTTGTCCGTTAGCAACATTACGGACAAAGTTATGAACGGATTACCTCTTTTTTTCCAGGAGGTGTGACTGGGCACAAGTAACAATCCATTAAATTTTGGCGGTGATCTGGATCTTCTGGGTCCTGGATTTCTTTAAAGGATTCTTGGCGGAGGTCTATGCTCTCAGTGCTTTTCTAGTTATATACTGTTATGATGTACAGTACCTACTTGTATATTAGACATACTGCGATCACACACAAAACTAGA
>JAODVO010000007.1:54747997-54757997 GCA_025400055.1 Notarius lentiginosus
AGTATAATATTTTTGTCTCATTTGTTTAACTGGGTTCTCTTTATCTACTTTTAGGACTTGTGTGAAACTCTGATGATGTTTTAGGTCATATTTACACAGAAATATAGAACATTCTAAAGGGTTCACAAACTTTCAAGCACCACTGTACATCATCCGTCAGCTCAGACGTGTCAAACGCCTCGTGCCCTAACGCACAGCACAAAACACTGAGTACACGGTGAGGGGCAGGAGGCAGCAGCCAATCAGACGACAGGCAGAGAGTGAGAGTCGAAACAAAGTCAACTGTGCTGAGCGAAGAACGATAGATGAAACTCTCCACGCGTTACTGATCGTCACCATGACTCCCAGGTTTTATTTCAGACTTGTTTATCTGTTACGAGCTGCTCACTGGGTGCAGTGATGCATGATGGGACAGGTTAGTTGAAAGAAATGGCTACAGAAATTAAACAGGAGGCTCTTTTTACTCTGATATGTTAATCTTCATTTCAAAAGTGACAAATTTACACGGTTTAATGTGATGAAACAAAACAGGTCACCAGAAAAGACCATGCAATAAGCGTACCTCTTTTTTATATCGGAGCTGGTTGTATATCGGTGGTTTCTGCACCGTTTCTATTTTCACTTCCTGTGTTGAGGTTCGGTAGGAAGGATTACTGTACGTTAGGTTGCTCACTCCAGGATCAGCAAACTTGGACTTTTTGTGCCTGAGGACAAAAGGATAACCTTTAGACACAACAACCTCAACACGGCTGCGTTCCAGGAGCTTAACTGACCCTCATCAGCAAGTCCCCTGCTCCAGAGCTCCTGTCTCTCTTCAAGGCTTTTCCAGACCTGATTGTGTCACATGAGTGTTCGAAAAGGAGTCTCGCAGACAGTACGGTTTCCCTTCATGTTAAATTTCTCCTTCGTCTTTTTACGAGAACTGACAGTTACCCCTTTTCCACCAAATCAGTTCCAGTGCTGGTTCACAACTTGTTCATCTTGTGAGCCAGCTGAGAACCAGTTTGCTTTTCCATAGCTCGGGAAAGCTACGAGTGACCGTATACGTCAGTGGCGTCGCTGCGTTTGCATAAACCTTGGCACGAACATCAAAGTAACAACAGCACGAAGAAGAAGAAGCAGCAACAACAACAATTATGGATGACTGCTGCTTTACTGCATGCATGATATCTCGTCGCTTATTTAAAAATGGCGCCCTCTCGCTTGTTGGTCTTAACAGCTCCGCCCCCTCGCTGACGTAAGCGGTTCTTTCGTCTCGCCCAGCAAAGAGCTGGTGCTACCCTGGAACTGGTTTTTCTGGCCCAGACCCAGTTCTTTGTCAGTGGAAACAGAAAACCCGGTTCCAAACTAAGCACTGGCCGCGAACCGAACCCGCCCTGGAACTGACTTGGTGGAAAAGGGGAAAGATCTGTGTTAATTGGGATCTGCTAAGGGAGGAAATGGACGACAGAAGGCTCACGTTAATTTCCTCATTCCTGAAGTAATGACGACAAAAATAATAACAAGACAGTCATTTAAAAAAGTCGCAGAAGACCAGTACTGTTATGAGGAAACGTCACAATGCCGCATTATAATGATTAGTGATGATGCAACACCACTTTTTCGATACCCATCCGATCGTTTTTCCTGCAAACGCTATTACTACGCCATGAAAAAAAAAAAGCATGATTTACACAAAACTGCTGCTTTTTTACTCTGTTTAACCCTTTCGCGTTAAAAACTTTAAATCAATCCTAACAAAAACTCTCTTTATACAGCTACAACGCTTCCAGTTCTGATTATTTTCCTCCAATTTTCCACTGGTCACAGGATGGGAATGGATTCATGTGGGTTTTTCCCACTGTTTTTGTGCTGGTACGTGCTCAGCGCCCTGAATCAGCGCCGTGTCTGATGAGAAAGGCTCGCGAACGTCCATAACGTATTGTATTGTACCTGTAATAATCATGAAAACCAGGTTCGCTGGCGTTGTCCTGCTCAGGCTCGTGATGAGTGTGAGGCAGCAGGTATTTTAAACGTGCGCTGATGTACCTGTAAATGATGAAGACGGCGATGAGGATGAGGATGGCCAGCACCGTCAGCGCTCCTCCAATCACATAGCTGATGTGAAGGCCTTCACCTTTTTCAGCAATAAAGAGAAAAGAGGTGACGGAGTGAGATCTCTCGCATGGTTTACTCTCGTCCGTCGAGCAGTGAATTAAACACCGTTTACTGTGCCAGTAACTCTCGTACCGTGAGGCGCAGACACCACGTTGCTCTGAGCACAGCCGTCCACAGCGCCGCTCTTCTCTGTGCAGCTGGAACAGCAATCGAGTGTGTTAGTGAACGAGTGCAGTAACTCCAACGTACGAGCAGTTCACTCTGTGTGATTGTATATAAATAAATATACACAACTGGTGATTTTATACTTAAAAGCCCAACGTGTCAGCGTTTTAGTCTTTAAATACTGACTTCTGCGCAGGTCGGCCCTGCTGTGGTCGGTCTGTCGGCAGCTTTACTCGTCTGTTCGGAGCTTGAGTGCCGGCGGTCACTTTGTCTGGCACGACAGGAACAAAACCAGCAACTTTAAGAGACATTGAAATAAAAACATCAGACACTCCTGAACGCACTCCTGACTCTGAGCTGTATGACTCCTGTCCTTACCATTATTATTACTGTAACGTGTGTGTGTGTGTGTGTGTTAAACTCACTGGTGGAGCACGGCCGCTCGTCAGGCTCATCAGGACACGCACACACAAACCCGTTTGACTTGGCGAAGCACAGGTGCGTACAGCCTCCGTTATTCACCCCACAGTGATTAGTGCCTGAGAGAAGACACGACACGCTGATGATTCATTCATTTTAGTCCATCACAGGCGTGTTGGAAAAAAGGAAAAGACGATGAAGTGCGAACACAAAACAGATGGGAGAATAAAGACACGGCGTGTACGATCTTTTTACATCTATTGATTACCGTTCTGTATTCTAGATATTTGGAAAGCCTCTAAAAAATAAAACGCTTACTCAGTATAATAACCGAACCGTGCACACAGCTGAACAGTTTCTGTTAGTCCTAATGGAATTCCACTGAGCCCAGGTTACTGGACCCGTCTGTTCTAAACCATTAAGAGCCGTAATGCACGGCTTGTTTGTGGCTCGTGAAGTGAAAGGAATGAGTGTGAAAGAAATATCGCAGCACATTATAAAAGCGTGTGAACTTCTCGCACTGCCCTTACCAGACTGCCGGTTGGGTGCCACCACTATAATGTCCATTAACCCCTCGACGTTAGCAAGGACGGTCTCTTTGTTGCGGCCCGTGTGTTTGTCCACTCTCTGGATCGACTTGGTTTGCCAATCTGTCCAGTAGATCCAGCGGTCTTGCTGCGAGATGCGGGAGAAACGAATTAGAGGGGAGGAAACCGGCTTCAGCTGGGTACAGAGGAGAGAGGAAAATGGAGGGAAAGGGAGGAGGGAGATAAAGGAGGGGGAGGAAATACGAGGGTCAGAGATGGAAGGGTGTGGATGAAGGAGACAGTAAATGTTAGAGGTGAAAAATGAGAAGAATGAGTGGGTCTGAGGGAGGACTGCTGAGGAGTGAGTGAGTGGGAGGGAGGTGAAGATCAAGAGGAACCTCAGCTACCTGAGTGAGAGCAAACGGATGTGATACAGGCGTGACGAGAACTTGGCGCAGTTTGCCACTCAGGTCCGAACTTTCGATGCGATCCAGGTGGGCGTCCACCCAGAAGATCCTACAAACACACACACACGGTAAGAGATGCTTCCATCTCATTAAAGGACTTGCTGACCAACTGACTCACTGATTACCTGACTCACTGAATCATTGATTACTTGACTCACTGAATCATTGGTTACCTGACTCACTGATTACCTGATTCACTGATTACCTGACTCATTAAATCATCGATTACCTGACTCACTGATTACCTGACTCATTAAATCATCGATTACCTGACTCACTGATTACCTGACTCACTGAATCACTGATTACCTGACTCATTAAATCATTGATTACCTGACTCACTGAATCATTGATTACCTGACTCACTGAATCATTGATTACCTGACTCACTGAATCATTGGTTACCTGACTCACTGAATCATTGATTACTTGACTCACTGATTACCCAATTCACTGATAACCTGACTCATTAAATCATCGATTACCTGACTCACTGATTACCTGACTCACTGAATCATTGGTTACCTGACTCATTAAATAATTGATTACTTGACTCACTGATTACCCAATTCACTGACTACCTGACTCATTAAATCATCGATTACCTGACTCATTAAATCATTGATTACCTGACTCACTGATTACATGACTCACTGAATCACTGATTACCTGACTCATTAAATCATTGATTACCTGACTCACTGATTACCTGACTCACTGAATCATTGGTTACCTGACTCACTGAATCATTGATTACCTGACTCACTGAATCATTGATTACTTGACTCACTGATTACCCAATTCACTGATTACCTGACTCATTAAATCATCAATTACCTGACTCACTGATTCCCTGAATCACTGACTACCTGACTCATTAAATAATTGATTACCTGACTCACTGATTACCTGACTCACTGAATCATTGATTACCTGACCCATTAAATCATTGATTACCTGACTCACTGATTACCCGACTCACTGAATCATTGATTACCCGACTCACTGAATCATTGATTATCTGACTCACTGAATCATTGATTACCTGACTCGCTGAATCATTGATTACCCAAATCACTGATTACCTGACTCATTAAATCATTGATTACCTGACTCACTGAATCATTGATTACCTGACTCATTAAATCATTGATTACCTGACTCACTGATTACCTGACTCACTGAATCATGGATTACCTGACTCACTGAATCACTGATTATCTGACTCACAGATTACCTGATTCACTGAATCATTGATTACCTGACTCACTGAATCATTAGTTACCTGACTCATTGAATCATTGATTACCTGACTCATTGAATCATTGATTACCTGACTCATTGAATCATCGATTACCTGACTCACTGATTACCTGACTCACTGAATCACTGATTACCTGACTCATTAAATCATCGATTACCTGACTCAATGAATTATTGATTACCCGACTCACTGAATCATTGATTACCTGACTTGCTGAATCATTGATTACCCGAATCACTGATTACCTGACTCACTGAATCATTGATTACCTGACTTGCTGAATCATTGATTACCTGACTAACTGAATCACTGATTACCCGACTCACTGAATACCTGACTCACTGAATCATTGGTTACCCGACTCACTGAATCACTGATTACCTGACTTGCTGAATCATTGATTACCTGACTCACTGAATCATTGATTACCCGACTCACTGATTACCTAACTCACTGAATCATTGATTACCCGACTCACTGATTACCTAACTCACTGAATCATTGATTACCCGACTCACTGAATCATTGGTTACCCAACTCACTGAATCATTGATTACCCGACTCACTGAATCATTGGTTACCCGACTCACTGAATCACTCATTACCTGACTCGCTGAATCATTGATTATCCGACTCACTGAATCACTGATTACCTGACTCACTGAATCATTGGTTACCCGACTCACTGAATCATTGGTTACCCGACTCACTGAATCATTGGTTACCCGACTCACTGAACCATTGGTTACCCGACTCACTGATTACCTGACTCACTGAATCATTGGTTACCCAACTCACTGAATCACTGATTACCTGACTCGCTGAATCATTGATTATCCGACTCACTGAATCACTGATTACCTGACTCACTGAATCATTGATTACCCGACTCACTGAATCATTGACTCACTGATTACTGGACCAACTGACTCATTGAATCACTGATTACCTGACTCACTGATTACTTGGCCAACAGATTCACTGATTCATTGACTCACTGATTACTGGACCAACTGACTCACTGATTATTGTACCAACTGACTCACTGATTATTGTACCAATTGACTCACTGATTCCCTGACACATGGATGACTGGACCAACTGACTCATTGATTATTGTACCAACTGACTCACTGATTCCCTGAATCGCTGATTACTCGACCAACTGACTCACTGATTCCCTGAATCGCTGATTACTGGACCAACTGACTCACTGATTACCTCACTCATTGATGCCTGGACCAACTGACTCACTGATTACTGGACCACCTGACTCATTGACTACCTCACTCGCTGATTACTGGACCAACTGACTCACTGATTCCCTGACTCGCTGATTACTGGACCAAGTGACTCACTTATTACCTGACTCGCTGATTACTGGACCAACTGACTCACTTATTACCTGACTCAGTGACTACCTGGGACAATTGAACCACTGATTCATTGACTCACTGATGACTGGACCAACTGACTCACTGATTGCCTGACTCACTGATTGCCTGACTCACTGATTGCCTGACTCCTTCAGATGCTCTGATGGTGCTAAATGGGAGCAGACTGTGAGATGCCTTTAGTTTCCTTCATGGCTTCTCAGCCAGGTGTAAACACAGTTAGCTCTGATAGCAAACACGCTGAATAATGCCGCCAAAGTGCTGCCTGCTGACACGGTTTCTTTCTAAAACTCCACATCGTGTCTGTGTGAATACTGTGGCCTGTTGTATAAATGATTAAGTGTACACGCCGTTCTCTTCCTGTTCTCCACCTGCGCGTGTCGTAATCGAGCGTCAGTCCGTTCGGCCACCCGAGGTCCGTGTTGATCAGAACTTTGCGGTCGGAACCGTCCAGATTAGCGCGCTCGATTTTAGCGATATGACCCCAGTCTGTCCAGAACAAATACCTAAAGAGAGTCAGAGAAATGAATCAGTCAGCATTCGAGACACAACACCACCTCTTAATTCAGACGAGCATGGGCACACTCGTACTGTACGCACAGCATACTCTGTAGCATACTCGCACCATCCGTACAGTACTGACACTGACGTTTTTTACTTTTCATATTTAGCACTCAGGGCTTTCATGGTTCTGATTGGCTGACAGCAACAGGGAAGGTAACGGCGTGAGTATCAGGTGACAAACGCAGGACACACACTGAAGTCCTCACCCTTTACTGGGGAACACGGCGATGGCTCTCGGCTCATCCAGGCTGTTGTTGATCAGGATTTTCCGTGCTGACCCGTCCAGTCTGGAAACCTCAATGGTGTTTCGACCCGTGTCGGTCCAGTACATGTTTCTGGCCACCCAGTCAACGGCAAGTCCGTCTGTAGTCTTCAGACCCTGACTGATCACCGTCTCCATCCCGCTCCCGTCCAGATTCACCCGTCTGAAAACCAACATAAATTACCGACATGGTTTTTGATCACGACAGAATCCGGTGTTATAGAGGTTGCCATGTTCGTTTTTTAAGCACCTGATGACATCCAGGGAGACGTCGGTGTAGTACAGTTTGCCCTGGACGCTGTCATAGTCAAGCGAGATGACATTGTGCAGCTCAGGGACGGGGACGTGGACGTCTGTGTGGTCGCTGGTGTCCAGGGAGATACGCCGCACGCTGACGCGGTTCGAGAAGAGCAGGTAAGACTCGGGAATGTCGTCACATGACCTGCCATCACTCTTCAGTACGACGCCTGTAGGACAAGCGCACGACGTGCCGTTCGGACGTGGCAGACACAGGTGGGTACAGCCGCCGTTATTCCGACCACAACGATTAAAGCCTGACAAACAGAAGGCTTAAATAACTGAAATAACAACAACAACAATAATAATAGTAATGAAAAGAACGTGCTCTCTCACTGATTAGCAATAATCACAGAAGCACTGAAAGTTATAATGCATGACATGTGCTCCAGAAGTCGTAATTACTTTACGTATTCAGATTGGTCACATGACCCAAATCGAATGGAAGCGTACCCAGAGGTCTGTCCCTCTCCATGGCCTGGATGTCCATGAGTCCGGGCAGGTTGGAGCGGACGGTGATGATGTTGTCCCCTGTGTCCTTGTCAGCTCTCTGGATGCTGCGACTCTGCCAGTCGGTCCAGTAGATGTGCGGCCCGAGCAGCGTGAGGCCGTACGGGTGCTGAACCGGAGAAACCAGCGTCCTGCGGTTCGACCCGTTCAGATCCGCCGCTTCAATTCGCTATGAGACGGAAACACTCGGACTAATTTAGATTCAAACACTGATCTCCGTGTTGTTCAAGCTTTTATCCACGACCAACAGCAAAGATTTCCCCCCTCACCTCTGTGTGGGCGTCGGCCCAGAGTAGCTGTGACCCAGCCTTGTCTATGGCGAGCCCGTTTGGCCAGCCCAGATTATTATTGATCAGAACCACGCGGTCGGACCCGTCCATCGCCGCTCGCTCCAGCTTGGCATGTTCACCCCAGTCTGTCCAGTACATGTAGCTAAAAACACCAGTTATGCACATCATGCACACAATAAACCGCACTACGGATTTATTTCGAAGGAGTCGTGGTTACTGTTGCTACCTTGTTTAACACCATACCGATGCTTTAAAGGGACCGAAATGAGGAGAGGCAGGAGCACGCTCCCGGAGCTTACTTACCCCATTTCGTGATACAGAGCGATGGCGCGAGGGCTGTCCAGGTTTCTCCACACCACAACTTTCCGCATGGAGCCGTTCAGATTGGCCACTTCTATGCGGTTCGTTCCCGTGTCCGTCCAGTAGATTTTCCTTCCGACTGAGTCGACAGCAAGACCATCGGTCGTCACCAAACCTAAAACCAGAGCGCAGAACAGGAAATGAACGTAGCGCAGGCTTTTAACGATCCCTCAACTTTCCCTAGATTTGCCTGAACCCGTTTCATTACTTTACCAGCTCACGTGAGGAGCACGTTGGGGAAAAAAAAAAAAATCAAGCTGTTCACACATGCATAACAATTTCTTAATATTTCAAAAGTATAACTTTCGATTTTTCTGTCTTTTCTCCCTCGGAGTCATCCACGACCGCTGAAGGAAGTGCATTACCTGCCGTGGCAGCGAGTTACGACCAGTTAGGAGTCAAAGTGCAACAGAGTGCGAGCGCCGTACCGGTGGAAATGACGTCCTCGTGTCCTGAGCCGTTCATGTTGGCTCTGCTGATCTTCTTCAGAGTGCTGTCTGACCAATACACTTTACCTGTACACACACACACACGGCAGGATTTCAGCTTCCACTGTTTCACTGAGTGAGTTCGCTACATCAGCACGCCGCGAGCCTTCGAGGAAACGTGTAGCAGTGAGGTAAAGAGGACGGGACGTACCCTCTCTGGGATCCACGCCGATGGCGATGGTGTTCTTCATGGACCCGTTAACAGCCAAAACCACATCAGCAAAATACGGGATGTCAAGAGAAACCATCCGAATGTCTGTCCTCCGTGCGAAGATTAGGAAACTGTTCATTCCTGTCGTGTAAAGGAAGATGAGAGCAGGGCTCGACGTTAACGCTTGTCCGGGACGAGTGATACCTAATGTCGGACAAGTTCGTCGTCTCCGTGCCAAAATACACCGATATTCGGGTTACGTATCAAATTTATCAGTTTATTCACATGATTTCCGAAGCATCTGACTCGACATATTGTTTTGATGAATCGCCGGATGTTTCTATTCGGAAAGAGCGATGTGCGCATGCGCGATATTCTACTTGCGAAACCGGCCAATACCGCTTCGTGTATTTGAGCTGAAAAGTAAACGGTCATTTATGGTTGGTTTCAATCGTGTCATACACGTGGATTTGTTGACATTTCTGTCGGCGGGATCATTATTCAACTGGTATATTTACGTTGAGTGTGTGGTAATTTCCAAATCTTTGAATTGGTGTTCATTATCTAGCGGCGCGTGTGTGGCGGGGTGTGCGGGGCTTGGAATGTGCGCCTGCATGCGTGTGGACTGACAGGGAGTGCGGTAGGAGTGGGGAAAGTTATCTATGACATACCAAGCTGTCAAATGGCTGCTAATTAGGTTACCGGCTGTATTAATTAACTAATTAGTAATGGGAGTTTAGGGAT
>JAODVO010000007.1:55168090-55178330 GCA_025400055.1 Notarius lentiginosus
TTGAATCTATTGGTTTTTGTCCTGATGCACCTGTAGCGCCTCCCTGAGGGCAACAGGTCAAACAGATCAAAGCCAGGAGTAAGGCGTGTGTGTGTGTCCAGTATGTGACTGGAGATGTGAGGCCCATAAAATATTGAAATGGAACAACAGTCTTTCTAATCCAGTCAACAATGGATCAAAGAGATAAGTGTAGCCACAGGGACAGTGACCTTCACACCTTTTGGTGCCTCCAGAGACAGAAAGTCTTTGGGAATCCCAACCCATTCTGAAGCTAAACCAAAAGCTAGAGACAACATTCTCTCACAGCTGCCTCCAGTGATAACAATAAACACACAGTGTTGGATATTGTAAATATGTTCTGCCATTTGGATTTTCTACATTTTTGTCATCATGTACAGTTTGCAACTTTGGATAGTCTTTTTAAATTTGGACATTTTGACACTTGCATAGTGGAGAGGGACAAAGGCGATGAGTTAGACCTCATATTTTTTTCAGATTTATTTCTAAGCCTTTGTAGTTAACAATTAACAATTTTTCTAATATACCATGCACTGAAAAGCACCGGTAATTATGGATTCTTTTCAGTGACTGGCATAGTACTATTTTCTGCACCCCAAAGAAAACAGTACTATGCCAGTCACCAAAGAGAATCCATAATTTCAACCAGAGCCTCTCAGTGCATGGTATATTAAATTAATATAAAATATTACCGTATATCCATTCCCCTCTGAAAGTTCTGGAACAAGACCAATTCTTGTGTTTTTGCTATACACTGAACACATTAGGGTTTGAGCTCCAAGGAGCTGAAATTCTGATCTATCATCTCATATTCATTTCCTGATTTAGTAGATGTTTTAAACAATTTAGAGCATGGCACCTTTGGTGACAGACCACCCAATTCTAAGTTGATCAAAAGTATTGGAACACGTGTTTTGTTCTTGTCCATGTGCACCCTGTTAGGTTGGCTATTTAAACAATTATTCTGAAGGTTTACTCTTTGTTTGAGCCCTGGGTTTCACCTGTGAAGACTGCATTTATTGTTAAAAAGGATAAACCAATATGAAGATCAGAAAGCTGTCTATGGGGGGAAAGTAAGCCATGTTGAAGCAGAGAAAAGAGGGGAAATCCATCAGAGCCATTGCACAAGCATTAGTCATAGCCAATCCAACAAAGAATCCACTGTTGTCACAGCACTAACAACTAGGCATCAAACAGGTTGACTAAAAAAACAGCAGCAGTGGATGACAGAAACATTGTGAGAGCTGTGAAGAAAAACACAAAAACAACAGTGATGTATATGAGTCAATGTATTAACTTGTTCATTACCACTAATATTTTGAGGCAGTTTAGGAAACAAAAATTAAAATCAAAAATTCATTCAATTTCATAAAATTGTCCAAATATGGCATAAGTCAGCAGCAGTTCCTCTTCTGTAATCCCTTAAAGCTAGTGGTGTATTTGGAAGTGTCCACAATGAAATAAACTAGAATTGATTATAAACTAGAACCATTTACCAGAACATACTGAACCTCAGCTTTCCTCATGTATTTTTATTTTAAAAAATTAAAGTACGCATTCAGACATGAAATCCTTTGTTCCATGTTATTGTATTTAGAAGGCATTTTGCCTGGATCATCGCATCGCCTGGACTCGTGTGACTATCCCTGAGAGTTTGAGAGAAGGCGGTGTAGTTGACAACTGGTACAGCCTGAGTGGAAGACAAGGAGATGATAAAGAAGGCAGGATTAACCTTATCATATCCTACTCTGTGAGTCTGAGCTTAAACACACACACACACACACACTGTGCTCTTGTTTAAAAATTCCAAAGAAATTACAAAACATAAGGGCTGAACAATAAGAATACATGACATTTCATTTTATTGTGTCTCAATGAGCTTTTCTAAGAGTACCATAAGTAAGGGCCAGCATTTTTGGAGCTGTCATTGCAGCATTTCCTGGTGTCTGGCAATCTGGGGAAGTAGTCCTGACATCTTGTTGTAAACTATTTTGACCTGTCGTACAGAGAAGTGAGTCTGTAATTTTGTGGATAGCTTCATGCAGTGTGTTTGTTGTGTGACACTTGCACTGCAAGGTGGGGAGAACACACATACACATACTCCCAGTACACAACCTGAAGAATTTTCACTGAATAAAGAGGTCCCGGGAAGTGCAGGAAAAGTGAGCGGTAAGATGACTGCAGTCTTTGCAGGAGGTGGAGACCAAACCGGCCTAAGGGCAAGGTCACAGGTGGGGCTGGATGCACTGAAGCCTTGCAGCGTTCCAAAGGTGGCATTGGTTGCTGGTGTAGAATCTGTGAAGCTTGAGCTTGTCATCATTATTGTCCTCAGCATCTGCTAAGTTGCCTAGGCAGAGAGAGAGAGCATGTGAGCTTGTATACTTGATGAAACATTAACTAACTTCTGAGAATTGCAGTACTGTTTTATACTCCCTCAGCTGCTCGAAGAGGGTGAATTAAGGCACCAATTATGCCACTCCAGCCGCGTATGATCAGCGAGCTCCACCCCGGCCACGCTGCTTTAGGCTGTCCAAGAAAATCTTGCTGAAGTGCCGCTGTTTCTCAGCACCATGGGAGTGACTGTCTGAGGAGCAGTGTGCTGCTTTGGTGGTGGTTTCCTGGGGCCGCTGTCAACCCCCACACACATACACCTTAGCTCTGACACTACCATCTTCCAAGGCTTGGCCCAGAGGCTGCAGCTCCTAGAAAAGCCGTCGGTGATCCTGTGCTGGGTCCAACCTCTATGATGGACCTGGAAAGAAGTCCTGGAGAGACAAGAACCAGCAAGTAACACAAGCATTTTTGTCTTTAGCAGCCATAATCTACTGGAGTGGAGCATGGTCAGTGACCTGAAATGACGACCAGACAGATAGTACTTTGTCTTGGTTACTGCCCACTTACTGGCCAAGGCTTCTCTCTCTACAGCTGTGTAATTCTTCTCAGTGGGGAGTAGCTTTCAGTTGATCAGAGGGGAACTGTCAAGGCCTTCTAGGCCTTCAGAGAAAGCCCAAACTTATCAGCATTTCAAATGTTATATTTAATTGCTTTCATTCTTTTATAATTTCATTATATTTATTCTCTTCTAATTTGGCCTCATTTTTTGGTCAGATTTGCTTCAGAAATGAAAGGGTTACTGTCCTGTAAACATTAAAATAGTTATCCAATGAGATTTTTTGTTTGTTGGCTCTAGGCTGAGAAGGGTTTAGAGCTGGCTCACTTTTGGTTAGGACTTCATTGCCAGGACAGAAGGCCATGGCAGTGTATGTTATGTAGGAAATGACAGATGTAACCAATCAGATTTTGATTTATAGTGGGAGTGACCAAAAACGTATCACCCTAGGCCTTCTTGAAGGCCAATGCTAGCTTAATCATGAGTCAGTACCATCAGCACAGCAGTGAAGTAGCCTTCCAGCTGGTGTAGCATTCATCAGTAGTCTTGGCGAATACTAACAAAGTGGTCAAGCCAGGGCTATCGAGAGCAAGGAGCACAGGCTAATGACCAAGAAACTAAGATTTCTATCTTCTTCCATGCACTCTCACCACAGTATTTTTCACTTATACTTAAGTATTAATTTCCCTCTGTTATTTACTTTTAAAATATAAATTACTTTTAAAATCAACATCAACAGATGCACACAATGTTGTTACTTGGCAGCCTACCACTAATCCCTTGGAAAATCCTTTGCCCTGTTGCTTTTTTGATGTATCTGGCTAAGTTTTGGCTGAGCTGAAGTCCCAGCTCTAATAGTAAAGGTTCACCACTGTGGTTGATGTACAGCATGGGGTGCTCCTTGCACTCTTCCAGGCATCCATCTGGACAATCAAGGGGAGGTCAAAGTCTGGGTTTCAGAGGACAGGGTGGTGCTGAGGGCCTTCTTCAGGGCCTGGAATGCCTGCTCTGTTTGCTTGGTCCACTTTATCCTGTCCGGGTCCCCTTCTTGATTAAGTCTAAGAGAGGAGATGCTAGAGAGGAGAAGTCAGGCAGGAACCTACAGTAATACCCAGCTATCCCCAAGAAGACACATACCTGATGCTTGGAGGTGGGCTGGGGGTAATTCTGCACAGCTTCTATCATGTTCTCTTGGGGCTTCAGCAGGCCAATGCTGATGCTAGCCCAGGTACTGTGCCTCAGTCAGTCTCAGATGGCACTTCTGGGGGTTGGCAATGAGCCCAGCCTTTTGTAGCTCCTCCAGGATGGATTTGAGGTGGTGCAGGTGGTTCGCCCAGGTGGATGAATGGATGATGACATCATCTAGATATGCAGTGGTGAAGTCTTGGTGGGGGCACAGGACAATGTCCATGAGATGCGGGAATGTTGTGAGCACCCCATGGAGGCCAAAAGGGAGGACCTGGTACTGTGAGTGGAGGTCAGTCTTCTCCAAGGTGCTCTGACTCATGAGGTGGCCAACCAGGTGGTTGGAATGGACCAGGTGCATGATATTGTCCATGTAGGAGATGGGGACAACCAGCAGGTCTTCCTGTTGGCCTTTCTCTACTGTATGCTGATATAGGAGACCCTGGAGGACCAGGAAGTAAGACTGTGGAAGAGGCTGCCCTGGCTGTTGGTCCTTTTCCTCCACCAAGTGTACTTCTCCCCAGCAGTTTTTGAGCCACTCATCCTGTTTCTGCTCCTGTCCAAAGTTCCCTTAACATGTCACCTGCCTAAAACACACAAGAGTGGGTTAGATGTGGTGTGAGACTCACCTTCAGCAGCAGACTCTTCTGCATCCTCATGTTCCACAGCCAGGCACACATCTCTGAGTGGCAGGTTTCAGTCCACTGGCCTCCGGGGCACTCCTCTTTGTCTCATCCTTCTGGTAGCAGTCAACACCTTCAGGAAACCAGGCCAGTCTCTGCCTAGAAGGAGAAGGAAGTCAGGAACCATACCAACAGTCAGTTTCCACTCACCTTTCTCACCTCCAATATTGACATGAGCGCTGGCCACCACTCATACATCCCTGTGCACATAGGTGCCCTTGGCAGTATTGTTGTGTCCCGCAGCCACAGGCAGGATCAAAGGCCAGACCAGCAAGATGGTGCTGCCTGAATCCAGAAGAGCACTAGCCAGCTCTCTATCCACACAGGGGTGCTTGGTATATGAGGGCTGGTTGGCGAGTGGACAACACAACCAGCAAGACATGGTTTTCAGGATGGGCCTGGGGAAGGTTGCTTGAGTGCAGTCAGCATGGACTTGCCGTTGGGTAAAGGAGGGTGTACAGGATGTGGAGGGTGCCTTTGGACTCTCATGTTGGCCGAGGAGGTGGAGAGAGGGGGCTGGGCAGCTCCCAGCCTTGGCCTTACAGTTTCTTGCTTCCTAATGTCCAGGGTCACCAAAGCACGCTCGAGGGCTCCCATAAACTCAGTGGGGTTCTTGGGTGCTCTCATCACAACAACCATGCACTCTTTTGGGGTCAATGCCTGGAGGAACTGGTCCATGGTGACCCGCTCTACAACCTGCATCGCTGAGTGCTTCTAGGGCTTTTGCCAGTGCTTGGTGGCCCTTTAGTAGAGTGCATCTGGCTGATACACTGCTGGTTGTATCAGCCCAATCCAACCAGCAATGGAACTCCATTTTAGCCTGGCAGATAGAGAACTCACAGCGCCCCATGATCTGTTCATTCAGGAGTGGGTAATCCTCTGCCATGGCTGATGGGAGGCTGATATAGGCCAGTTGGCTTTGCCAATGAGGAGGGGAGCTAGAGCATGGGCCCATTTCTCGACAGGCCAGCCCTTCCTACATGTCGTCTGCTCAAATGTATATAGGTAGGCTTCCACATTGTCCAAGGGAGTGAGTTTGTGGAGCAAACAGAGTGTCTCATGGCAGGGTCTGAGAGGCGGCCTGGGAGAGCAGAGGCTCTGGCTAACTGACCCACCCACTAATTCTGGGGACAGGCTGGCTAGGGTTTAAAAGGTTTAATGGAGCATGTAGTAGTGGGCAGGTCCTGCGGCAACACATCATGGGGGGATTCCAGTGTGGCATTGACTGGGGAAGCCGTCTCAGAGCTGTCCACATCAGCACCACATCAGAGTGATATGAGGAGCGGGGAGTGGCCTGCCCCCCTCCCTCACTCAGGGATTCACTCAAGGATTTCCTGTTAGAACAAATGCAAGATGAGACTCTTCGTCATGCCTTTGACCAAGTGAGAGTAATTGATGGTCAAACAATCCAGCCAAATGCAACACCCTCCTTTCCGTACTTTGCAGTTATTAAAGATAGGTTATATCGAGTGACGCGGGACACTCAAACCCACAAACAAATAGACCAATTATTAATTCCAAAGAGCTGTAGGGAACTCGTATTCCATGCGGCTCACTTTAACCTGATGGCTGGACACTTAGGTCAGGATAAGAGATGAGCCCAAATAATGGCCTGCTTCTATTGGCCAGGGATTTGTGTGAATATTCGTCGTTGGTGTGCGGCTTGCTGCAAATGCCAGCTGGTGAATCCAGCGGCCACTTCAAAAGTGTCCTTGTGCCCTCACCCTCTAAGCATTATTTTGTGAATTGAGGGCAGGGCCAGGGAAGGTGAGTGGCAAAATTATTACACCTGTTGTCAATTAATGTTGTGTGTGTGTCAACATCGAAAGTGACATCAGCAATACAGCTGACGATTTTTCCAACCAGTGAGCTTAGTGAAACTCCACTACCAGTTGGGTAATGCTATGGTTTGTTTTCTGTTAAAGTTAAATTAGTGTTAGTAGCATTAATGTAATGGTAATTCAAGTTGCCCATTGATGTGATGTGCTAATGTTAGCCTACAGACAGATCTGGGTAATGACATAAAATAATAACTGCTCGGCTGCTCATATTCACAGCAGTGTCCACATCAAATGTGTGATTACAGATGAAACATTTGGGGGTTTATGTCACAGTTCAACCCCCATGGCCTTTAGGGGAAGCCATGGCCTAAAGGTTAGAGAAGCAGCTTTGGGACCAAAAGGTCACTGGTTGGATTCTCTGGACGAGCAGGAATGGCTGAAGTTCCCTTGAGACTTCTTTAGACTTCATACTAAAACTGGATTGAATTTCCTGGTTACACAGTTGTATTTTATGACTATATAGGATACAGTTACAGAAGCAAGTTATTTATAATCATGCTATCTATTATCACCCAAATGAGGATGGGTTCCCTTTTGAGTCTGGTTCCTCTCAAGGTTCCTTCCTCATGTCATCTGAAGGAGTGCTTCCTTGTCTCCATCACCACAGGCTTGCTTATCAGGGATTATTAGCCGATTACAGTGGCTAACATATACACATCAAACTTTGATGATGAACAATTTATATAATCTTTTCTTGCCACATTACCTGATATGGACTCCCATCAACTAATAATTGGCAGTGACTTTAATCTGGTGCTAGATCCACATCTCAATAGGTCACCAGGTAGACCTGCAGCTCTATCTAAATCAGCAAAGATCATCCATACGTTTCTTAAAACATACAGAATAACAGATTCATGGAGAACCATGTTTCCTAATACACGCTAATATGCTTACTTCTCATCAGTGCATCATTCTTATTCCAAGATAGATTTTTACTTGGTAGCTTGTAGATTTTTACCATTAATAAAAAAAAGTTATGAATATGAAGCTATAGTATTGCCTGACCACAGCCCAGTAATCCTCCAACTGAAACTGGGACATACCGGTAAGTATACTTCAAAGATATGGAGATTTGATAATAACTTACTGTTGGACAAAAAAGGCAGAAGAATTATACTATTTCAAAATACACAGATTCATACTCATCTATCAGTGACACCCCAGACAAAGCAAGATCCACTCTATGGGAGGCATTAACAGCCTACATTCGGGGGTAGATAATCTCTCTCCACAGCTTAATGAAAAAACAAGCAGGGAGAGAAAAAACAAGACTGTGGATGAAATTACAGAAATAGATAAACAGTACTCAGTTTCTCAATCACCTGATTTACAGAAAATAAAACTTTTTATTCAAACTGAACATAATTTACTCTATATTACAGATGCTACTAAACTTTTAGCTCAAGCAAAACATAGATATTATGAACATGGAGAAAAAGCAAGCAAGGTCTCAGTGTGCCAAATAAAAGAGCAAGCTGCATCAAGACTAATTACAAAAATACGGATTACCTCAGAACAAACCACACTTGACCCAAAAGAGATCAATAATACTTTCAAAACTTTTTACACAAAACTATACACTTCAGAATCTATGGGAGATCCATCATGAATAGACACATTTTTTTGAAGAATTTGATATTCTGACCATAAGTGATGAAAACAAAGAACTGTTAGAAAAACCTATAACCAGAACAGAAATAGAACAAGCAATACAAAAGATGCAGAACTCTGAGGCCCCAGGCCCAGATGGCTACATCTCAGAGTTCTATAAGTCCTTTAAAAGTAAAATTTCACCTCTTCTACTCAATGTATTCAATGAAGCACGAGCAAAGGGCTGCCTTCCACCAATGTTCTATCAAGCAAGTATATCCTTAATCCATAAGGACAAAGATCCCCTAGAGCCAGGATCATATAGGCAAATAAGCTTATTGGATGTAGACAACAAATTATTTACTAAAATCCTAGCTACAAGCTTAGAGGGTGTCCTCCCAACAGTTGTGTCTCAGGACCAGACTGGATTTATAAAAGACAGATAGCTGTTCTTTGTCAGTCCTGCGCACTGTGGTGCGTGCACCTGAAGAAGTCTCAGGCGCGCTCTAGACTGCGTGTGCGTCAAGTGGACTCTTGCATATGCACCATTAATGACACACACCTGAACATAATTAAAGAGCCATATGTGCACCTATAAAAAGACTGTTTCGATGCACTGATGCATTACTGAGCCTTGTTACCCGTGTTTGATTTCCCGGTTTCCTGGTTTGTGTGCCTGTCCCTCATTCCTGTTTTCTTGCTGCCTGTGATATCCTGTTTGTGCCTCACCTGACCTTTTGCTTGTCTTTATGTTTCTGAGTTTGCCTGCTGATTTGGACTGTTTGCCTGTGTGTGTTTTTCACCTTTGTAAATAAACTGCTTCTGCACTTACATCCGCCTCATACTGCATATCTGACAGAATACTTTGCCAACCAATGGATGTAGCAGAAGTATTCCAGTACGCCATTCCATGCTGCTTCTGGGTCTCCATATCTAAGCCCCTCACTTTTTATTTCCGGTGGCATATTGGGACAGAAGCCCCAACACCGTACTATGGAATATATCCTCCTGGGGCATTCAGTCTGCAGTGTAATATTTTCTACTCAGACCTCGAAGAACCCAAGCCACCAGAACTGATCTGGGTGAGCTTCATGATCACACTGATTGCTGGACGAGCATGTCGATGGGTGGATTACCGAATCTGAGGAGAGCACCTGTGCCTGTGGAGCTCACAGACTTTCTTACCCATGCTCCAGTTCATCTATGAATCTTTAGAAAAGGAGGACCCCCATAAAATTTTTTTTTTTGGGGGGTATCATGCCTATGGCCAATGCAGCAGAGGAGGCCATTACTCCAGAGCTCCCTCCAGTGGCCAACACAGTGGCAGTAGAGGTGGCTGTTGCTCCAGAGTCCCTCCTAGAGGCGGTTGTTCCAGAGCTGGTTTCTCAGCCAGAGCCAGCACCTGAACCAATGCCTGAACCAGAGCCTGCATCAGAATCTATGCCTGAACCAGAACAAGCTCTGGAACCAGAACCAGTGCCAGATTCAATTCCAGCATCAGCACCAGAGCCAGCTCCAGTGCCGGTGTCAGAGCCAGTGCCAGCTCCAGCGCCAAAGTTAGAGTTAGAGTCAGCGCCAGTGTCTGCTCCAGAACCAGTGCCAGCTCCAGAGTCTGAGCCAATGCCAGAACCTGAGCCTGTTCCAGAACCAGTGCCTAAGGACGATGGAGCTGCCTCAGCTGGTAATGATGATGTTGTTGTCCCACCGCTGCCCGACCAGGAAGATGTTGTCATCGTCCCACCAACCAGGTCATGACCAGAACCATAGCAAATCACTGACCGAGCTCTCCATGCCTGGGTCAAGTCCACACTGCAAAAAATTTAAAACTGAATTTGAGGAGCAAATTATTTAATACTAGTGAAATTATCTTGCTACATGGACAGATAATTTTACTTGACATCTTAGAATAAGTTGGTTGCAATCTAGAACTAGGTTTAATAATCTCAGAATTGTTGTCTTGTATTCTTCTAATAGGAAATGCTAGATCATTTAAACTATTTTCAAGATATTTTCACTTGCTAAGATATCAT
>JAODVO010000007.1:55257132-55267886 GCA_025400055.1 Notarius lentiginosus
ATATGGAATTTTGAAACTTCCACATTATTGCATTCCGTTTTTATTTACAATTTGTACCTTGTCCCAATTTTTTTGGAATCGGGGTTGTAGTTGAACTGAAAAAAAAAAATCAGTAGAAATAATTATTGCAACAACATAGAGGTTAATGGTACTGATAAATTTTCATATTACAACAACTACCTTTTATCCTGGTCTGAAATATTATTTGCAGAGGTTAGATGTTATTCAGGATTCAGTTTTGTCACTTAATTTACTTGCACTCGATTGCTAGATTCTCAAATTTACAATATTAATACATTAGTGGTTATTTACAAATGGCAGGCCTAAAAAGAAAACTTTTTTTTTAGGACCAATTCAAAACTTTGTGTCAGTGGTCCTGAAGTGAAAACTAGCCCTCACAAATATTATATTTACATAACTTTATATTTTATGCATGACTTTTGATTTATGACTATTGATGGACATGTTTTTGTAAGAAAATGACAATTACACAGGTATTTTATACTACAGTACACAGGTCTATTATATAACAGATATATATGTTTCCTTCTGAAAGTATTGGAACAAAGACAATTCTTTTGTTTTTGCTGTACACTGAAGACATTTGGGTTTGAGCACAAAAGATGAAAGCTGAAATGCATTCTCATATTCATTTCCTGATTTCCTAGAAGTGTTAAAGAACATAGAACATGGCACATTTGGTGACAGACGACCCAATTTTCTTAAGGTGATCAAAAGTATTGGAACATACGTTTCTTGTTGTCCAGGTGTACCCTTGTAGATTGGTTATTTAAACAATTAACAGCTCTGAATGTTTACTTTTTTGTTTGAACCCTGGGTTTAATCTATAATGACTGCATTTATTGTTCAAAAGATAAACCAACATGAAAACCAGAGAGCTGTCTATGGGGGGGAAGCAAGCCATGTTGAAGCAGGGAAAAGAGGGCAAATCTTCAGAGCCATTGCACAAGCATTGGTCATTGCCAATACAACAAAGAAACAACTGTTTTCACAGCACTAATAATCAGGTGTCAAACAGGTTGACTAAAAAAATAACCGGATGACAGAAACATTGTGAGAGCAGTGAAGAAAAACACAAAAACAGTTTGTGATGTACATAAGTCAGCGAATTAACTTGTTCATTACCACAAATATTTTGAGACAGTTTAGGAAACAATGATTAAAAAGCAAATTCATCCAATTTCATAAAACTAAATTATCCAAATATGGCACAAGTCAGAAGCAGCACCTCTTCTGTAACCCCTGAAAGCAACTGGTGTATTTGGAAGTGTCCACAATGAAAGCAGAATACTTTGATCATAAACTATAACCATTTACCAGAACATACTGAGCCTCAGCTTTCCTCATGTCTTTTAATTTAAGAAAAAAAAAAAGGTATTCAGACATGAAGTTTTTTGTTCCATGTTTTTAGAGGGCATTATCCCTGGATCATCGCATCGCCTGCACGCGTGTAACTATCCCAGAGAGTTTGAGGGAAGGCACTGTAGTTGACGAGTGGTACAGCCTGAGTGGAAGACAAGAAGGTGATAAAGAAGGCATGATTAACCTTGTCATGTCCTACTCTGTGAGTCTGAGCTTACACACACACGTTGTTCTTGTATAAAAATTCCTCGGAAATTACATAACATAAGGGCTGAGCATTAAAAATACATAACATTGCAATTTATTGTGTCTCAAGACACCTTACGAAGAGTTCTGCGAGTAAGGGCCGGTACCTTTAGAGTTGTCATTGTAGCATTTCCTCGTGTACTGTAATCTGGGGAAATATTTCTGACATCTTGCCATAAACTGTTTTGACTGGTCATACAGATAAGTGAGTCAATCACCTGTAATTCTGTTGATGGCTTCATGTAGTTTGTTTTTTGACACATGCTAAGTGGGGACAATGAGAAGGATAAGTCATCATGTTTTCTATCACTTAATCCTTTAGCTTTATGAATAGCCTACTATCCTCTAACACTGCTGCTTTTTGGAAATAAGAAATAAACTATAGATTTATAGCAAATGCAAACCATATTTATCAACAAATACATGCTTCAGAAAATGTTGCTTTCAAACAGATGATGGGCATTAATATGTAAAAAAATAGTGATTTTAAAATGGGTCATCAGTTTTTACAAAATACCTGTTTTACAAATACATTGCACATTATTTCATTTGTGAGCAGCAGGTACAGATGAACTCTCATACAATGCAGCAGTGGAAGTATGGAGGTAGCGTCCATTCCAGGGACCAGCTCAGCATCACAGTTGTGCAGGTATGTGGTGCAGAAACATCATACTTCAACTTTCAAAGTGTCATTTGAATGTGTAGAGGCTCATTCCATGCCAACTCGTCCAGCATTCAGAAGTTTTCCCAGTATATGTCATGGATTTTTTCCCCCCCAAAAAAGTATAAAAATCATAAAGCTCAACTCAAAATACTTTTTAGTTATGATTTTCCACCCTTTGAATGTCATGTAAAGGGGGTGATGGACGAATGTAATCACTGAAAGAGTATTTATTTATAAATAGGTACACAAACAGATCCAAAACGTTTACTAAAGGCAGGGTCATAAAACGGGCAATGGTCAAGCAAAGCACAGAGTATTAGAGGAAAGGCAAAAGGCAATAAAGAGAAACAACCAACATGAGTCAAAAAACAGGAAAGCAAGACAGAAAAAGTTTGGTAGTATGTGACACGAGATACAGAATGTATACTTTGCAAGGTCTGTGTGTTGTGAGAGTCCTTATATGCTGTGATTGCAGTTTAATCTGGAACAGGTGCCTGGTAGTTACTCTTAATGGCGCTACACACATGCTGACTGCAGGGGCATACATTGCACACTCTGAGCACCAACACCTGTGGACCTGACAGACCCCCCCCCCAAAAAAAAAAAAAAGAAGCTGAACAAAGTACCCCTGGAGCTCCACTGTGGCTCAGGATGGACATAGCAATGGGATATTTGCTTAGCTGGAGCATTGGGTTCTGGTTGGGCTTTGAATGGGAGTGTGGATGCAGGTGGAGGCTTTGGTTCAGGCTTTTACTTTGACAGGATGGCAGGTGCAGGTAGAGTCACGGGTTTACACATGGAAATAGTTTTGAGTGTAGTCATTGGCTCAGGCATAGACTTGGGCATGAGCATGGGCATGGACCCTGGCATCAGCTTAGGTATGGACCTGAACATGGGCATGGACTTGGGCATCGATTGAGTATACACAGACACTGTGATGAGTGGCCGGCCACCCAATAAGAATGTCAAGCCCTCAAGTCCTGGTTCTCCTCTGCTCCCATTCTCCAAGTACCAGATCCTGATCATCAGTTTGTTGTGGAGGCCATCTTGCCCCAACATGTGGTCACCAACCAGAAGCTCCACCCCTATGCCTTTTTCTCTCTGCGACTGTCACCTGCCAAGAGAAATTATGACATTGACAACAGGGAGCTGCTGGCTGTCAAGCTGTCATTGGAGGAGTGGCAACACTGGCTTGAAGGGACCAAACAACCTTTTTTAGTGTAGACTGACCACAAGAACCTCAAATACATCTGACTAGTCAAGAGACTGAACTCACGTCAGGCCCAGTGGTCCCTGTTCTTCTCCTGCTTCCACTTCACCCTCTCCTACCATCCTGAGTCCCGCAATATTAGACCTAATGTCTTGTCTCACCTGTTCTGGGGAAAAGGATTCTGCCACTGGGACCGACTCCATCCTCCTTGTCACCTGCATGGTCACCACCATGACCTGGGAAATTGAAGAGAGGATGAGGTCTGCCATTGAGAAGGGAAAGGCCTGTGGTGGAACTGGTCAGGTTGTTTTGGGCATACTCAACCCACAAGAGCTGTTGGGACCAGGATTCTGGGAGACCATGCAGAAGAGAGCTATCCATCTCCTGGTTGGCAGAAGGCCTGTGATGAAGTCCAAAGAGATGTGGGACCAAGGGCAATGTGGCACATGGAGGGGCTTCAGGAATCTAGCCTGGGCCCAGTGCTTGCCCGTCTAACCGCCTGTTTGTCCCTCTGGCTCTGAGGTGTGACATGCTCCATTAGACCCATGGCTCCAAGCTCACCTGACACCCTGGGATCCATAGAACCTGTGATGTTCTCCTCCAGTGGTTCCAGTGGGCCACTCTTGAAGACACGCAGGACTTTGTCAATGCCTGCCTAGTCTGCAACAAGTACAAGCCATCATGTCAGGTTTCTGCTAGCTTCCTGAAGGCCCTCCCTGTGCCACATTGCCCTTGGTCCCACATCTTTTTGGACTTCATCACAGACCTTCCGCCATCTGATGGCAACATAACCATCCTCACTGTTGTTGACTGCTTCAGCAAGAGGGTCCACTTTGTGTCCCTGCCCAAACTCCTCTTGGCCAAAGAGACTGCCCGGCTGGCTGTCCTCAACATCTTCTGGCTCCGTGGGCTCCCCGTTGATGTGGTCTCGGATCAAGGACCCCAGTTCACGTCCATTTTCTGTAAGGAGTTCTATGGTCAGCTTGGGGCCACTGTCAGCCTGTCTTCCAGATTCCACCCCCAATCCAATGGCCAGATGGAGCATAAGAACCAGGAGATGGAGATGGCTTTCTGCTGCATGGTCTCCCAGAATCTCTCGTCCTGGTCCCAACAGCTCTTGTGGGTTGATTATGCCCAAAACAACCTGACCAGTTCCATCATGGGCCTTTCCCTCTTCCAATGCTCCTATGGGTACCAACATCCTCTCTTCCCAACCTTGGAAGAAGAGGTCTCTTGCCTGTCTGTCCAGGCCTTCATACATTGTTGCTGCCAAACCTGGTCCCAAGCACAAGCCTTCCTCCTTTGCTCTGCTGACCGTTACACTACCTCAGCCAACCGATGCCGCTCTCAAGCTCCCACCTACTAGGTTGGCCAGAAGGTGTGGCTGTCTACCCGATACCTTCCTCTACAGGTTGAGTCCAACAAGTTAGCACCTAGATTCATTGGCCCCTTTGTCATTGAGAAGGTCATCAATCCTGTGGCAGTGAGGCTCAAGCTGCCTCGATCCATGTGGGTCCACCCGATGTTCCACGTCTCTAGGGTCAAACTGGTCTGAGAGAGCCCACTTATCCCTGTCACTCCACCTCCACCATCTCCTCACTTCAATGATAGGCTTCAACACCTACACTGTTCATCACCTCAATCGCTCCTGCTGTTGTGGGAGGGGCTTCCAGGACCTGGTCGACTGGGAGGTGTATGGGCCTGAAGAGAGGTCCCAGGTCCCTACTCGGAACATCTTGGATTCCTGCCTCATCAGGGAATTCCATCAGCAGCACCCTAACCAGCCCACTAGCACCTCGGCAGCTTCTGCTAATCCCCATCCCCATGTTCTGTCACAGGCTGCTTTCCTCTTCACCTGCTGTTTGGGTATTTTTTCACTCACCTCCACTCTTCTAGTAAGCCACACCCACCTCATCAGCCAACTTTGTTCACCTGGAGCTCATGTGCATCAAGCAGATATATGCTTCTCCTGCCTGCTCACTCTTTGCCAGATTGTTCTTTATGCTCCCATGCAAGACTCATCAGCACTCTTCACTGGACTGAGCTTCCATTGCCGACCCTGCCTGTTTCTGACCGTCCTGCCTCATCTCTGTCCCGGTAAATGCCTTAGCCTTCTGTTTACAACCACGAGTTCTGCCTCAGTACCTCCAGGTTTCTGTCCATCTGTCCCTGTTTGGCATTCTTCTGCTATTACTTCATATAGCGAGATTCCCCTGCCTAACAAACTGAACTTTGCTGCAGTCCTCCTGTTATCCTTTATACCTGTCTTTATCTGCAATGAAGGTCATTACCAGCTCTACCTGTGGTGTTTTTGTGCTGCAACTGGATGCAACCTCCACCCCAATGCAGAATGTTTTTGTACTTCGTACTTCTGTGCTCCACCCACATCCGGAAAGCTTCTACAGTGGTGCCGAAACCCGGAAGTACAGAAGTACTGCAGACTGTTGTTAATGTTTAGATTATGTTTATTTTGGCTTTTCAGCACAATACTTTCTTTCATTTGGGACAGACACTCAGACACACATGCACACACACCGTTGTGCTCTGGTCCCAATCTCTTGCCCTCTGCTCTCTTACTCCTTTTATGGAGTGCCATCACTGCAAGACACACAAACACATTAATTGACAACAGGTGTAGCGAATTTGGCCACTCACCTTCCCTGACTCCGCCCTCCATTCACAAACTGACGCTGGGCCACGCCCTCACTGCCACAACAGTCTATCAGTAATCACTAGGGTCACGTCATGTCCATCGACTGAATAAAATCAAGTTCAGTGATTTCTTAGCAGCATTATTTAACATGATCAGTTGATGACAGAATGAAAGGAGACGGTTCTTCTGGGGAATGCATACACTCATGGCTATAGCTAGAACCCATGTTTCAGTTTTCTGAAAGGAAGAAAGAGTCATTTTGTTTTAAATGTTTGCTTTGTTTGCCTAAAATGGACCACATCACAGCCTACAAAAACTTGTCCAACCCGTGGAAGCATATTGAGGTCTGTAAATGTCTTATTCCAAGAGAAAGCTTGCAATGAAGTTTTATGTGCTTTTAGAGCTAGCGACAACGTTGCAATAGCTATGCAGTCTGGTTAGTCAAATAATGTTCGATTGGATTTTCCCGCCAAGTTGCCATAGCCTTGTCCACAGCTAACGTTAACACATAGCTAGTTAACTTGGACATGTGAACATGGAGTTATGCTCACATGAATAACATTAACTTATCTGAAGTGCTTTCAGAAATGTTTTATCATAATTTTGCCAAATAAACAAAATGTAGAAATCTTTCTCTTCTAGTAATGTTAGCTACCCAATATGATTTTGAGTTTGAATTTTTTTTTTGCTAGCATGTCAAGTGGAGCTTCACTGACTGGCTAGTTTAACATTAAACCACCATGATTCCACAGGCAGATTCATATGTGCATGAGTACATACACAGACATGCACGTGCGACCTGTGAGATGGACAGTATTGTACTCGTCAGTCACAACAAATTGTTGGAATTTTTTGTTTTGATGTCAGATGATGGTCTTGCATTTTTTTTCTTGCTTAAAGCAGTGTTGCTGTTGGGCAGTTATAAAGCTAGAGGTGTGGACTTGGGTTTTAAGCAGGTTGGATTGTCATTTTTATTTTCTGAGCAAGCTGCATTTACAGCTATTCCACTGTCTTCCTGATTAACATACGCATACATGTGTGCACACACTGCCAGAGCTGGGTCAGAACACTACCGTGCTGCTTTGTGGGGGTAGGGAGGAATGTTACAATAAAAAAAGAAAATGACAATGGCTCTTTTTTAGTTCAGTTGTGTTTCATTTTGTAGCATTCTACCAGGTTCTACAGGTTCTACAAGCTAGTCAGTAAATCGAATCAGTTGCTTCAGAGGCATTAGGTTTTGTAATTGCTGTGGCAATAATACAACAATGCATTGATAGAAAATGTGCTTTTATTACTTAAGTATTTTGAAAAGCAAGTAGTTCAGTACTTTAACTTAAGTAAAATTTGACTATCTCTGTCAAATCTCTGTCCTAGTAAATGTCTCACCTTTCTGTTCCCGACCACGAGTTCTGCCTCAGTACCTCCAGGTTTCTGTTTGCCTGTCCCTGTGGCTGTTTGGCATTCCGCTACTACTACTTCACAAAGCGAGTTTCCCTTGCCAACTGTCACTTGTATTGGACTAACATTTGACCATTGGGATCTGTACTTTGACTTAAGTAATAAAATTGTGTACTTTGTCCACCTCTGAACCTCTGTGAAGGTAGCTTTCTAATGTCTCCAACAAAATGGCTGATGGCATATTTACTACTAATGCAGTGTTCAATGGTAATAACTAGATTATGTCTGATTTAGAGCTGGTGTTAATATCAGTTAACTAGCTAGTTAAGGTAAAATCAAGTAAGCTAGCTAACATGCTAACACTAACTAGCTAACAGTAATCAACAACAAGGTAGTATGATGCCAATATCATCCCAAAGTTGATTATTTTCCAATAACAGCATGTCCTAAGATGTTTTAATCCTTAGCAATAAATTTTATTAATTTATAGTTACAGTTAATGTTATGAAATGTCTGCAAAACAAGTTAGTTTCATGTACGTAGCAGCTATAAACAGTCATTCCCTCACCAATGCCTCTCAAAGAATGAAGTTTGTTACATTACTAAACAAAACACAAAGCCTTCTGTTCTGAAGACCTTCCTGTTACATTAGTAACCATATGTAATGAAATAATTTCGTACAAGATAGTAATGCTAGTTACATATGCAACTGTGTTTCTATAAACACCAGAAAACTCTGAAGTGACCTTATGGTCATATCACCCATTTTTAAGCATTTAAGCAATCTATTGAAACTATTAGATTTGCTATGGCACTGTTTATCTGCCATAGAGAGCACTAGTTACAGTACATATGTAACTGTGATAAATGTTACAGCCTGCTTCCCTCCTCACCTGCTGTGCTGATATTTTTCCACTCACCTACACTGCCAGTAAGCTACACCCACCTCATCAGCCAACTCTGTTCACCTGGAACTCATCTGCATTAAGCCACTATGCTTCTCCTGCTTGTTCACTCTTTGCCAAACTGTTCTTTACACTCCCATGCAAGACGCTCTAAAACTCTTCATTGGACTGATCTTCCATTACCAATCCTGCCTGTTTCAGACCTTCCTGCCTCATCTCTGTCCTAGTAAATGTCTCAGCTTTCTGTCCCTGACCACGAGTTCTGCCTCAGTACCTCCAGGTTTCTGTTTGCCTGTCCCTGTGGCTGTTTGTTATTCCACTACTACTACAGTGCTTCACAAAGTGAGTTTCCCTTGCCTCAGAAACTGAACTTTGCTGCAGTCCTCCTGTTACCCTTCATACCCCCTATTATCTGTAATAAAGGTCATTACAAGCTCTACCTGTGGTGTTTTATGCTGCAACTGGATTCAACCTCCACCACTGACAGTACAATCTGGCCAGACATGAATCCAGCACACAACTCATCACCACAGACCCACTTCGAGAGGATCGATGGCATCCTACAGCAGCAGGAAGCATTAATGGCCACTGTCACTGCAGAAGTAAGACAGTCTGCTGATGCACAAGCACAGGCAATCATGGCATTAGCAACCCAGATGCAGCCGTTAACTGCTACATCAACTTGGCCAGCTGTCCTGGCTCTTTCCCCAGCACTGCTGGATCCTGCAGCTTATCTACCTAGGAATGATCCCAAGCCTTGGGTCAGGACCCTGGAGCATTATTCTGGGGATCCCAAAACTTGTGGTCCTTTTCTGACAAACTGCTCCTTGTTGCTCCACCTGCAACCCCACACATATACCTCTGAAGAAGCTAAGGTAGCCTTCAACATCAACCATCTGATGGGGAGGGTGAGGTCTGCCACTGAGGGTCAGCCTGGGCCCAGTGCTTGCCCCTCTAACTGCCTGTTCATCCCTTTGGCTCTGATGTCTGACATGCTTCAGTGGGTCCATGCCTCCAAGCTCACCTGCCACCCCAGGATCCAGAGAACCCATGATGTCTTCCTCCAGAGGTTCTGGTGGGCCACCCTTGGAGACACATGGGAGTTTGTCAATGCCTGCCCAGTCTGCAACCAGCACAAGCTGTCACATCAGGCTCCCGTTGGCTTCCTGCAGCCCCTGCCTGTGCTGCATTGCCCTTGGTCCCACATCTCTTTGAACTTAGTCATAGGCCTTCCCCCATCTAACAGCAACATGCCCATCCTCACCATTGTTGACTGCTTCAGTAAGACGGCCCACTTTGTGCCCCTACCCAAACTCCCCTTGGCCAAAGAGACTGCCCAGTTGGTTCTCCTCAATGTCTTCCGGCTCCATGGCCTCCCCATCAACATGGTCTTGGATCAAGGACCCCAGTTCACATCTGTTTTTTGGAATGAGTTCTGTGGTCAGCTCAGGGCCACCATCAGCCCATCCTCCAGGTTCCACCCCCAATCCAATGGCCAGATGGAACATAAGAGGCAGGAGCTGAAAACAGCTCTCTGCTGCATGGTCTCCCAGAATCCCTCATGCTGGTCCCAACAGCTCTTGTAGGTTGAGCATGCCCATAACACCCTGGTCAGGTCCACCATGGACCTTTCTCCCTTCCAATGCTCCTATGAGTACCAACCTCCTCTCTTCCCAGCCTTGGAAGAAGAGGTCTCCTGCCCATCTGTCCAGGCCTTCATATGTCATTGCTGCAGAACCTGGGCCTAAGCACAAGCTTCCTTCCTTCATTCTGCTGACCATTACACCACCTCAGCCAACCAATGCCACTCTCAAGCTCCCACCTACCAGGTTGGCTAGAGGGTATAGCTGTCTACCCGAGACCTTCCTCCATGATTGATTGGCCCCTTTATCATCAAGAAGGTTGTCAATCCTGTAGCGGTGAGGCTCAAGCTGCCCCAGTCCATGCAGGTCTACCTGACATTCCATGTCTCCAGGGTCAAGCCAGTCCAAGAGAGCCCACTTATCCCCACTGTTCCACCATCCCCTCGCTTCATTGCCAAAGGTCTCACCAAGATTGTTCACTGCCTCATTTGCTCCTGCAGTTGTGAGAGGGGTCTCCAGGACCTGGTCAACTGGGAGGGGTATGGCCCCAAAGAGAAGTCATGGGTCCCTGCTCAGCACCTCTTGGACTCCTGCCTCATCAGGGAATTCCATTAGCAGCACCATGACCAGCCCACTAGGACTGTGATGGCCACAGCCACACAGGGTAACATCAGCCCTCACTCTACTTATGCACATTATTAATTTGTTTTGG
>JAODVO010000007.1:55282203-55292758 GCA_025400055.1 Notarius lentiginosus
GCTGGGATAGGCTCCAGCTTGCCTGCGACCCTGTAGAACAGGATAAAGCGGCTAGAGATAATGAGATGAGATGAACAATACATAATCAGCCATTTGTATTCCTAAAATAGCCTTTGTCTTTGTTGAGGGGATCTTTATTAATTAATGGGTAGGATACTAATTAATGAGTAGTTTTCACATTCAGTAACTTTTTAATATAGCTTATTTACTTAACTGTGCTCTCAGAAGTATTGACAAGAAAATAAGGAGACATCCACCTTTAAAAGAACTCAGGCCTTTGCCTTGAACAAAATTAGAGGTAAAGGGGCATTACATAAGTGAAGGCACCGCTGGAATTGTTAAAATTTCTACTTTATTAGCTTACACTCTTAGTAAAAACATACTCATTGCTGTTTATATAATCAGTCAAAAATATAAATTTATCCTCTTCTTTCATACAATAAATAGCAGTATGGCTGAAACCATTAGCAGCTCCTGGTCTCAGGACCTCTTAAACTGGTGTAGGGGAGAAGGCATTGACCCATCGCATGAATTCATACTCCTTGGTGTGTCAGAAAACACCAAAATAGAAGACACTGAAGAGAGCATGTCTGCTATAAAGGCCTTTGGGTGCAGTTTCATCAGAGGTGAAATGTTTAATCCTCGCCTAGGAAGCCTATTGATTTTATGTGAATGCAGAGAAAAGATTAAGCCTCATGTAATTCCCCCAGAAGTCAGACACCCAATGGGAGAAACTACATGGAAGATAGTCATTGCAGAGGAATCCTGGAAGTTTGGCTGAGAAACTGTCAAGATTACTTCAACAAGAAGGAAAGACTCACAATGATATTCAAGCTTTAAGTGCATAGAGCACATCAAAGAGCACATTACAGGACATCCATCATCAGAACAGTTGGAGATCTGATAGAGAAAACTAACAGGCCTTTAAGTGAAAATGCTTATAGGCATCACAGAACATTCTCTGGTGTTAGCCTTACTCAGCAAGTGAAGAAAATCTAGAAAACTGGATAGAGCAAGCTACTATAATGGTAGAGGAATGCGGTTGTTCTGATAGAGATGAAGAGAATTATTTAAAGTCTTAAAGGTCCGGACCATCTGAGCTGTTAGAATAAATCATCCAAAGGCTGAAGCTATGGAGTCCATTCAAGTTTTTTGAGTGTTCATTTGGAACTTCTGTCTCAGGTGAAGATCTTTACTTTGACTTTCGATTATTATGCAAACAGTCTGGAAAGTAATTATCAGAGTTCCTCAGGAGAACTGAGATGGCACTAACTAAAGTGGTGAAGAGAGGGGGTCTTCCTGCTAGCTCTGCAGACAAATCTAGAGTAGAGTAGCTCATCAGGTGCTCAACTGAGTCTTCATCTTTGTTTAAGAGAGAGAAAGAAGAATCCTCCTGGGCGGGATAGTGGTGTAGAGCCACATTCCAATCCATCTTCTTTTGGGTTTATCAATATAGGGCTTGAGTGAGTCCAGTTATCCATATAAGGGTTACATCATCCTTGATGGAGTTCCCCAAGAGTCTTTCAGACCTAAAAGGACTTATTTCAGTCTTGGCCCTGGTCTGCCTTGAGCTCCAAAGCTGTCTCAGGTCCCCCTCCTCATAGGCACAAATGCCAACCTCTTTAGACATTTAGCAGACTTGTACCACAAGACTACTGAGACCCAGTACCCTCAGTTTATGTGGATTCTTAGTCAAATTATGTCTGTGCCTGTGTTGACCCCTACCATTAATACAGTGGGAGAAGTAAAATGGCTAGGTCCAGGTCCACTTACCATTGAACCTAAGGGTGAACAGTAGGCTTCCTGCAAAGTAGAAAAAAAGAAAGTTTGGGTCCAAAGATGTACTGCTCACTGAAACAACAGAAATGCTTACCCTTCCTGTTAGTGTGCTTGTGGAACCTGTGATACTCACTGCTTCACACCTTAATGTTAGCTGCTTTAAAGTGCTACTGCACAATGAGTTGAAGAGAAAAATGACAGTACCTGCAAGCACCGTGGTTGATCACCTATACACAGCTGACACTGTGACAGTCCCACAGTAAGCTGGTTATTACCAATCAGCCTAGGACCCTAACCTCTTTGACTTGGATGCATCCCCCATCCTGGAAACCTGGAAAGAGAGATTAAAGCACAAGTTGGCAATAAAAAGGAATGCCTTCTCTCTGAATGAATGGGACATGGGATTGGCCAAGGGAGGTGAATATCATATCCATCTGAGAGACTCTCGACCATTCAGAGAGAGGTCCCGTCATTTGGCTCCTGCTGACATTGATGTGCGCTGGCACCTACAAGAGCTTTTGGCCACTGGTATAATCAAAGAGTCATGGAGTCCTTATGCCTCTCCAATTGTCAATGCCAGGAAAATGAATGGAAACATCAGGATCTGCGTTGATTATTGCACACTGAACAGCCACACTGTCCCTGATCAATATACCATGCCCTGAATTGATGACGCACTGGATTACATGTCAGGAAGTCGATGGTTTTCAGTCTTGGACCTTTGCAGTGGCTATTATCAGATAGTGATTGCTCAAGAGGATAAAGATAAAACAGCTTTCATTTGTCCTCTTGGGTTCTACGAGTTCCAACGAATGCTGCAAGGAATAACTGGAGTCCCAGCAACATTCCAGTGAATGATTGAGAAAGTAGTTGGAGATGTGCATCTTCAGGTCGTTGTGTACCTGGACGACATAATAGTCTTTGGCAGGAACCTCAAAGAGCATGAGGAGTGCCTAATGAAAGTGCTTGACCAGCTTGAAGAAGTTGGCCTCAAGATTTTCATTGACAAGTGTCAGTTCTATCAGGTGCAGGTCAAATATGTTGGTCACATCATTTCTGAGGCCGGCATAGCAAGAGATCCAGAGAAGGTGGAAGCTTTTAAATGATTTTAAATCTCTCAGATAAGTTCTTGGATTTTGTGGGTATGCTCTCAAGATGCTCTGCCAGTCTTTTTAGGAGAAATATTTTTGGGTGAGGTGTAGCTCACCTTTGTGTATTGCATATTGTTCTCTGTGGAGCTGTTCCTGTTGCTTTCAGGTCATCCTGCAACTCTTTTCGAGTGAGCATTGTGAAAGTTTGCATGATACACTTTTCTGCAGATGATTAGTTGAGGTTCTATGATCTTTCCACCACCATATAAGAAAAGTTGTCCTATACAGATACAGAATGAGAATGAATGACTGTGGAAAGAAAATTGAATAAAGTAAAAAAAAAATTTAATTGACATTTTTGCCATTAGACACTGAGTCAGTTTAAATGGAAAAGGTGTACATATTTGCATCCTGCTGAATAATCTCTGCTTACCAATAAAGAGTTTTCCTTTAAACAATAACACTATATGACTTCTACAGTATGCATTGGAAATGGAATTCCTTTTCTTTTCCAGGCAAAGTTGGCTAAGAACTATGGCATGACGCGCATGGACCCATACTGTAGAATTCGGTTTGGCTACACTCTGTATGACACACCTACAGCACATAAAGGAGCCAAAAACCCACACTGGAACAAAGTGATTCAGTCCCCTTTGCCTCCTGCAGTCAACACCTTCTTCCTGGAAATCTTTAATGAGGTTTGGTTGGTCACATCAACTATAACTAGAGTTCCAGATTTAACAATAACTCACTAATATAGTGTCTTGATGTTTTGTCTTTTGATTGCTGGGGAAACGTCTATTTAACTGTAGGTGTTTTACTGTTTCTCATTAATATAACTTGATCTTTTGACATAATGATATCTTGATCTCAAGATAGTGGAACTGAAAAAATTCAGTAGAAATAATAATTAATGCAACAACAAAGAGGTTCATGGGACTCAAATTTTCATATTACAACAATCACCTTTTATCCTTGTCTGAAATATTATTTGTAAAGGTTAAGTGTCATTCAAGATTCAGCTTTGTCACTTCCTTGCACTCGATTGCTGCTTTACAAATTTGCAGTATTAATATGGCAGTATTTTTTTATTTTAAATACAAATGGGAGGCCTCAAAAAGAAACATGTTCTTCATGACAAATCCAGAATTTTCCGTCAGTCGTCTGGAACTGAATTAGACATCACACATATTACATTTACTATAATGTTATCACAATTACATATGTATTTTATACAATAGTACATAGGTAGATTATATAACAAATATATACATTGCCCTCTGAAATTATTGGAACAAGGCCAATTCTTTTGTTTTTGCTATACACTGAAGACATTTTGGTTTGAGCTCAAAAGATGAAAGCTGAAATGCTGATCGATCATTTCATATTCATTTCCTGATTTCCTAGATGTGTCAAACTACATAGAACATGGCACATTTGTTGACCGACCACCCAATTTTTAAGGTGATAAAAAAACCCACCTGTATCGGAACAGATGTTTCTTGTTGCCCAGGTGTACCCTTTTAGATTGTCTAAACAGTTAATAGCTCTGAATGTTTACTCTTGGTTTGAGCCCTGGGTTTCACCTGGGAAGGCTATGTTTGTTAAAAAGGATAAATCAACATGAAGACCAGAGAGCTGTCTATGGGGGGAAAGCAAGCCATGTTGAAGCAGAGAAAAGAGGGCAAATCCATCAGAGCCATTGCACAAGCATTGGTCCAAGCCAGTACAGCAAAGAAATCAGTTTTCACAGCACTAACAACCAGACCTCAAACAGGTCGATTTAAAAAATAGCAGTCGTGGATGACAAACATTGTGAGAGCTGTGAAGAAAAACTAAAATCAGTGATGTACATTGACACTCAATGAATTAGCTTGTGCATTACCACAAATATTTTGAGGCAGTTTAGGAAACTACGGCTTAAAAGCAAATTCAATCACAGTTGTCCAAAAATGGCATAAGTCAGAAGCAATACCTCTTCTGTAAACCCTGAAAGCTAGTAATGTATTTGAAAGTGTCCACAATGAAAACAGAATACTTTGATTATAAACTAGAACCATTTACCAGAACGTACTGAGCCCCAGCTTTCATCATGTCTTTTTATTTTAAAAAAGTAAATAAAATAGGCATTTAGACATCAACTAATTTGTTCCATATTTATTTTAGAGGGCTTTTTCCCTGGATAATCGCATCGCCTGGAACCATGTGACTATCCCGGCGAGTTTGAGGGAAGGCAGTGTAGTTGACGAGTGGTACAGCCTGAATGGAAGACAAGGGGACAATAAAGAAGGCAGGATTAACCTTGTAATGTCATATTCTGTGAGTCTGAGCTTAAACACACACACTTTGTTCTGGTATAAAAATTCCTTGGAAATTACAAAACATCACAGCTGAGCAATAAAAATACATGACCCTGCAATTTTTGTGTCTTAATACACTTCTAAGAGGTCCATGAGTAAGGGCCACTACCTTTAAAGGCTGTCATTGCAGCATGTCCCTGGTGTGTTGCAATCTGGGTAAATATTCCTGACATCTTGCTGTAAACTGTTTTGACCTGTCTTATAGAGAAGTGAATCACTCGCCTGTAATTTTGTTGATAGCTTCATGCAGTGTGTGTGTTGTCACACATGATCTATGGGGATAATAAGAAAGATAAGTAGTCATGTTTATCACTTAATTATTTAGTTTTTTGAATAACCTGTTTTACAAATACATTGCACATTATTTCATTTGTGAGCAGCAGGTACAGACGGACGCTCATATGGTGCAGCAGCGGAAGTACAGAGGCAGCCTCCACTCCAGAGACCAGATCAGCATCACAGTAGTGCAGGTATGTGGTGCACAAACATGACACTTCAACTTTCAAAGTGCCATTTGAATGTGTAGAGGCTCATTCTATGCCAACTCATCCAGAATTCAGAACTTTTCCCAGGACACATCATGGATTTTTTTTTTTTAAATCATTTAAAAATCATAAACCTTGACTCCAAATACTTTTTAGTTATGACTTTTGGCCCTCTCAGTGTCATGTTGTCAGAATGCAGGCACTCTCAGATGTAAGTGCAGGGGAGAGCAGGGATGCAAACAGGAAGCTTAGTAAAATCAGTAAGCAAACTCGTATTCAGAAAGCATGCAGGGGTCGGTCGATCGGCAAACAGAATAGTAGAGAGCAGACTAAAGTGTTAAACAGGTAAACTTAGCAAAGTTTCAGGAAATGGCAAGGCAAGAACAATACTTCTCACTGAAGGTGTGTGAGGGAGATGCTTAAGTAGCACTGCTGATTAACAGTTAACAACAGTCAGCTGAACTTAAGAGGGAGACGGGGTGCTATGAACTTTGGGTGTTGTAGTCTTGGGAAGTCATGTTTGCAGATCAGTTAGAGTTTTGACTCACAACACCATTACTGACAGAACACACATGCCTGAGGAGCTCCCTCTGGGAGCTATACTCTTCTTGGGATGTCCTCTCCCCCTTGGTGCATGTTTGTCAGGGTGCTGGATGTGGAATTCTTGTGTCAACAGGGGGTCTAGAATGTCCTCAGCTTCTACTCAGCTATGTTCCTCTGGTCCATAGCCTTCCCACTCTACCAGGTATTCCAACTGTCCTCTTCTTCTGGAATTAAGGATTCTGTTTACCTGATCGATGGGTTCTCCCTCAAGACTCAGAGGCTGGTGTTCCTGGACGAGAGCATGCTCAGCAAGTGGACCTTGATTAGCGGGTTTCAAACATGACACATGGAATGTAGGGACAATGTGACTGTGTGGTGGGAGCTCTAGTCTGTAGGAGACCTTGTTGATGTGACGTAGCACCCTGTATGTGCTGATGTAGCATGCATGAAGTTTCTTGCATGAATTTAGGTTCCCTTAGGTCACATGTGGACACCCGTACTCTGTCACCTGGTGAAAATTCTGGATTGTTACCTCTGTGTTTGTTGGCATACTCCTTGTACTTGGAGTTCACTGCCTCAATGTGCTAGTGAACCTCTTCCCATACTGCTTGGCTTCTGGAGAACCACTCCTCCACTGCCTGTACCTGTGCTGGTGAGTCATCCCACGGGCACAAGGGTGGTTGACAGCAAAGTATGCACTGGTAGGGTGTGAACTGTGTAGCTGAGTGCTTGAGTGAATTTTGTGCATACTCTACCCATGGGATGAAACAAGGCCAGTCCCCCTGATTCCTCATGCAGAAGATTCTCCAAAAACAACCAATCTCCTGGTTGGCCTGTTCCACCTGGTCATTGGACTGTGGATGATATCCAGATGTGAGGTTTACTGAGACTCCAAGACATTCCATGAAACAATTTCATAGCCATGATATGAACTGGGGACCATGGTTGCTGACAATATCCTCAGGGATACCAAAGTACCTGAATACCTTTTTGAAACAGCAGTTCTGCTGTCTGAAATGCAGTAGGAATGCCTGGTAAGGGAATAAGCCTCAGAGCCTTCAAAAGTCAGTCCACAGTAACCATGATGGCTGTGTTACCCTGAGATGGTGGTAGGTCTGTGATGAAGTCAGTGGGACCTTGGCCTCTGAGGTACAGGGAAGGGGCACAGCTTACCAGAGGGAGGGGTTCATGGAACCTTTGCTTGGGTGCATTCAGAGCAGGAAGTAATGAAGTAATTAATTTCAGTCTGCATCTTCTCCCACCAGTACTTACTCCTTAGCATTTGGTAAGTTCTTTGACTACTAGGGTGACCTGTGGCAAGAGACGCATGTGACCATGTAATGAGTTTACTTCAAAGTGGCTTGGGGATGTATAGCAAGTCAGGTGGGCACTCCTCTGGGTGCCTTCGGGGTTGGGAGGCTCTAATCTCCTTATCCAATTCCCAAGTGATTGACTGAATGAAACATTCTTGTGCAAGAATGGGATGAGGTTCAGGGTTATGAGGTGCTGGACTAAAGGTTTGGGACAGAGCATCAGCCTTAGTGTTCTTATGCCCAGGACGGAAGGAGATTGTGAAATTGAACCTCCTGAAGGACAGCCCATCAGGCCTGACGTGGGTTCAGTCTCTTTGCTTTCTTGAGATACTCTAAGTTTTTGTGGTCGGCTAGTATCACAAAGGGATGTGTAGCTCCCTTTAATCAGTGCTTCCATTCCTCGAGGCTAGCAGTTCATGATTCCTGACATCATAGTTCCTCTCAGCTGACAAGAGCTTCTTAGAAAAAAATGCCACAGGGTGAAGCTTTGGTTTCTCACTGAAGCACTGGGATAGCACCCTTCCCACTCCAGTCTCCAAGGCATCCACCTTGACTGTGAAAGGCTTGGTTGGGTCAGGATGCTGCAGGATGGGGGTTGAGGTGAACGCAGTCATGAATCATCCCGAAGTCTTCCTCAGCTGCAGGGTTCCAGAGAAGACGTTTGGGATCTTTCTTTAGCAGGGCAGTTAAGGGAGTCATAATGGTGCTGAAACTTCTGATAAAACATCAGTAGAAGTTAGCGAAACCTAGAAAATGTTGACGCGCCTTCACAGGCATGGGTACCAGCCAGGACATGATGGCAGACACCTTGGAGGAATCCATGCTGACTCCTGCACTGATGACACAACCCAGAAACAAAATTTGACAAGTGGAATTCATACTTCTCAGCTTTAATGTAAAGGTGATTATTGAATAGACACTTCAGAACTGACCTGACGTGTTCTAGGTGACTTGCTTCATCAGAAGAGTAGATCAGAATGTTGTTGATGTATGCAACTACAAACTTCCCCAGCATGTCCCAGAGCACGTTGTTTATAAGACATTGGAAAACACTGTGGGTGCTGAAGAAAGGCCATATGGCACGGCCCAGTACTCAAAATGGCTGGCAGTGGTGCTAAAAGCCATCTTCCATTCGTTGCCCTCTCGGATTCTGATGAGGTTGTATACATTGTGCAGATCAAGCTTAGAGAAGATTTCAGCAGAACGTGGTTGTTCTAAAGCAGAGGGAACCAGTGGAAGTTGATTTGGGTACTTTACAGATACTGTATTTGGTTTAGTTCTCTGAAGTCTATACAAGGTCCAAGGCCTCCCCCCTTCTCCACAAAGAAGAATCCTGCAGAGGCAGGTGACTTGGAGGGATGAATGTAACCCTGTTTGAGTGCTTCCTGAATGTACTTCTCCATTGCAGCCTGTTCCTTCTGGGAAAGTGGGTAGATGCGGTTGCGTGGAGATGACATGCCTGGGAGGAGATCAATGGCGTAATTGTAAGGGCGATGTGGTGGTAGGCCACAAGCCTTACCCTTACTAAAAACCTTCAGGTCAGAATAACATTCTGGTACATTGTCCAATGAATCCAGTTGAGGACTTTCAACAGAAGTAGACAAAATGTATAGCTGGAGGTGCAACAAACAGTTCTGAAAGCATGTAGGGGACCATTGAAGGATTTCCTTGTTTTGCCAAGATATCAGAGGGTCATGGAGCTGTAGCCAAGGGTAACCCAGGATGATGTCGTGGTTAACTGGAAAGTCACAAAAAGTGAAGAGTTCAGAATGGAGAGCTCCTACTTGGATACAAATGGGAGTGATTCTAGTTGTGACGGGACCATCTCCTATAGGTCCTCTGTCGATGGTCCTGATGGTGTGTGGACTCTGCAGAGGGGTTGTGGACAGGTTGAACTCCTGGATGATCAAACTGTCGAAGTTCCCCTCTGCCCCTGAGTCAACAAATGCAGATAACACGTGGGTTGAGGCTGGCAGTTTGAACAACACAGGTACTTTCAATGATTGTGAGTTAAATTTTCTCACTGGACTCACCACGTCAGGAGCAGGTTCAGAGTTGTTGCTGCGAATAGGGCAGACTGGACACTGTGTTATACAATGGTTGGAACTCCCACAAGAGAAGCATAGCCTCTCGCATCGCCTTCTCTCTCATTCTGAACATTTCAGCCTAGTGTCTACACCCATGGAGGTTTCTCAAATATCAGCTGACTGAGCTGGTCTGGTGTCCTCCTTGAGAAAGGGTCAGCTAGAAAGTAGATTTGAATAGCGAGGTCTATGAGGGAGTCCAAAGTGAGATGCTCATCTGTACAAGCCAGTTCACTCAATATTTCGGGACGAAGACCTTGGTGAAAGACTGCTTTCAGAGCCAGCTCATTCCATCCACTAGTGGCTGCAAGAATTCGGAAATCCAGCGCATACTCTGCTATTTCTCTTGCCCCTTGGGTGATGGTGAGTAGACTTTTGCTGACTTCTATCCCTTCAGGTTCATGATCAAATACTCATTTGAATAGTTCTAGAAAATGCTCATATGAGGTGGTATGCTCCTCTCCACTCTTCCATACTGCACTAGCCCACTGTAGTGCGTTACCGGTGAGAAAATACAGAAACTTTGCAATCTTATGATTGTCAGAGAGGTTTGTCATGGTAGCGAAGTACATGGAGAACTGAAGCAGAAATCCCCTACAGTTAAGGGCATCACCGGCATATTTCTCGGGAGTTGGGAGAAGCTGCACGGGAATTGAAGAGGCATCAGAGCACGTTAGGAAGGCCTGTGACATCACAGTAGTTAACTGTGCCATCCTTGTGTAGAGGTTGGTGAGCATCTGCTGATGTTCTTCTAAGAGGTGCTCTTGAGCATTTTAAAGCTGTTTTCTTCATCTCCTGCGCTACATCCATAATGAGGCGCAATATCAAGTCAAGTCAACTTTATTGTCAAATATGCTATACATGCTCAACATACAGCACAGATGAAATTTCAGTCCTCTC
>JAODVO010000007.1:55426460-55436798 GCA_025400055.1 Notarius lentiginosus
ACTACAATTAAAATATATTGTCATACCACAGAATAAACCACCCGCCAAAGTGGCTAGTGAGACTAAAGTTATTACCCACCCAAGCCGAATTTTACCCGCATTTGGCAGGTGGGTGGGTGCTAATGTAAAGCCCTGATACATACCTACATACATATATGAGACCAGACCAAAGCTTTAAACTGCAGTAGTTTATTGAGAATTAAAAGGCAAAGGACACAGAAGAACTTCCTCATATGCGCTTTATAAGCACAACACACTGTCAACAAGCTTTTCAAGCATTCTTATAATAATAATGATAATAATAATGTCAAAATAGTTTTTCCTTCATTTGACATCTCATTGCATGAAGTTACAAAAAGAAGAGGAGAAGCATTACATAGACTACGAGATTACTATGATTTTTCAGATTTTTTTGACTAGATTACTGTGATTTTTGACATTCTGTCTCAGGAGTGGATCAAAATTCAACGTCTCTTTCGGCGTCTGTCTGTTTCTGTGCAGTCAGATTCCTTGCATTCACATGAGTCGATGTAAATGTAGGTGTATGTGATCTTTGATCCATCAGGGCAAATCATCTCCACTTGCTTGTCACTGGTTTCGTCCTCCTGACAGCAAGAGCATGTGTGTTCCAGAGTGTCAGACTCTGAAGAGTACCTGTCATAAACAAAGTCAGGACAGAGGTGGGACAGTTAATCACTCAAATGTTGCTAACATTTGTGAGATACCAGAGTTCTGTTTTAAGACTGTAATTTCATACTCACACTGAGGAAGTGCCACAAGTTCCTGAGCAGGAAGTGATCGCCACCGGAGTTATGCTTTTGCAGTCATTGTGAACCAGCACAGTGGTGTTAGTATGGATGTTACAGTTGCTCTGTGGAGTACCTGGAGAGCAAGTGGAGAAGACAAGGGTCAGTCTTATGGAAAATCCAATATAAAGCATTTCTTTTGCAAATATCATGTACTGTGGCTCTCACGTACAGCTCATACAGCAACCATCAGCATCAGTTGTCTCTGTTCCCTGTATTGAAAGAGAACAGCATTTTGTAGGGTGTTAAACAGATCTGGATTGCTTTATGACAGAAAGATTCAATGAACTAATATCATCTTTGAAGTATCTTTTAAAAATAGATATTGTGGTACTTCTCATTCGTGAATGTTTTATTATTCATGAACTCAAATTTCAAGACTCTGGTCCTGAACTCTGTGACAAATTGAAGCTCATCTCCTCGCAGTTAACTAGCATGTGGACATGGGGGCATTTCCACATAGCATATTCATGTCTGTTCATTGTTTTTTTTTTTAATTGAATCTAACTGAATACCTGGTCCTAAAATCCCAGGGATACAAAGATCATAAATGCATTACTCCACCTCCTCCTCAAACTCATCAGTATGGATATGACTGTCGTGTGCAATTTTTAAACTACTTATTTGTGCCAAACCAAATTTGCACTGCACACAGGACTATGGCTCCTGGCCCCCACGCAGCCTTACAAACATTAAATTTCTTTATATCAATTCAGTTGTTAAAACTTCTTAATTAAAATTAAAAATAACTTTGGGGAAAAAAACTCACCGGGACACAGTTTTCTGGATTGAAAACTGGACATATTTTCTTGCTTTCCTTTACCATGGGATCACCGTTGACATCCTGGCAGGTGTATTTCACACAGTTATCATCAGGTGGGGAAAATGTTCCGTTGATCTGTAGACAAATTAGAAATGTCATCAGGACAGTTTGTAGGATGTACTCGATGTACTGTAATAAAGACCAGGTTTAAAAGTGTCCTGCACTCACTGGGATGGTCTCTGTAATATTATTAATCGAGACCACACAACTCGTCCTCACACACTCTCCACAGCATTTGCCAGGGACAGGTTTATACTCATAACCCTTAAAGAAAACATAATTAGGTGTATTATTATGCATTAATATTTTTTCCTCATTCACTTTGGGGGATTTTGTGAGTTTTCCCTATTTTTCTACATTTGCGCCTTGCAGTACCTTGTCACATGTGAGATTACACTCTTTTGGCGTGCACACTGGAGTCAGTAGTTCAGTATTGGGATCCACAACTGAGCCACATTTGCAGTCCTCACACATATTATCACTGGGCATGGGGGAGCCCGGCTGGAGAGAAGACATTAATGAATGTTAGGAAGGATTTGCATAGCATTGATTGCATAATATTTCAGCTTTTTTTTTTTAAATCATGGTATACCATCAAACTGCATACTGACCACATGCCATGTATACAGTAAACATGAATTAACCCTGGGTCCCACCTCACCTGATATACTGTTCCATTCTGCACACAGACTTTCATGGGTTCTAAAACAAATGTGAAGTGATATTTTATTTACTCAGAATTTTAGTAGTTGAGTATCTTTAACTTTGTAATGTCTATGTTTCGATCTATTTTATAATATTGTGATTGTCTTTAAGTTTATGTTGATGTTTACTCACTGCAGGTGTATGTAGGACAGCAAACTCCTGATATTGAAACCGTCTCTTGTGTGAAACCCAGAGGACAGCCCACAGTAGTCATGACACACTGACTTGGATCGCATTCTGCAAGGGAAAAATAGCACTATGCATGAAAGTCAAATTCTTTTCAAATCTGCAACCTGCCTTCTCTTCATCACAGTGCAGGTCATTATAAACAGTCCTGATGGACATGAAGAAGTCTCTGATTATCAATAGAAATATGATATTGATAATTGTTATATGATATACAGAACATTACTGTACATGCTGTCTTTAGTACAGAAACAATGAGAGAAGTGATATACAGATGGTGCCCCATTACTCACGACATTCGTAGCTCTCGCAGCAGCCATCTGTTTTGTTCATGAGCACTTCTCCGGGTTGATTGCAAGTGGGCATCATCATGGTTGGACAGATGACTGGGTGACACTGTATGCTCAAGCTTTCACCATCACACTCACACATTTGGCAGCCAATTTGCCATGTTTCATTCGGCTGAAAAAAAGAAAGATGAGTGAATAAAGCTCTAATAACTGAATGAGACAACAACATTGTGTGACTTGATTAAAGGAAACAGAGGCGTGTAAGGCTGTGCCTCCTTTACTGGCACTAATGTACCAATTCAAGTTGGTAAATCCTTACAAACAGTGTGTTGACTCTCATGACATGTATTCATCAAGTTTATGAATACATACCATTTTGGGACTACCATCAGGGCCTGTGCAAGCTACAAAACAAAGACAAAAGCATTGGTCTAAAACTTGTTTAAAGACGTGTTCAATGGTGCAGTGTTGCAGATGATCTGAAATGTTCTCTTAACATAAATGCTTATACTATGCAAAGTGCAGATGTTGAGCTGGTGTATTACCACAGGTTGTAACGCAGACATCTGAGTATGTGCTGAACAGGATGGTGCCATTCATACAGAAACATCCCTCCTGCATGTCTGTGCTTCCAGATTCCATCATCTCCTGGTAGTTGTTATTATACCTATCATGATTACAATTAATTATCATGATTATTGTTAATTATAATCAAAGGAAAATCAGCAAATAAATAATCATATGATTAGGGACATTACTGAGAATTGCAGGTTGGTTGCACAGCGGGGCCACATGCTTTGTAGACTTTAGTGGGAGGACATTTAACCTCTGCAAAATAGGCAACATTTATGAATAGCATAGCCATATAAGGTGAACTGTTATCATACCAGAAATTATCAAACCAGCAATTATTTTTAATGTAGAGGTTTCAAGATTGATCTGTTTTTAAATGTTAATAAAACTAATCAACTTAAAATATACTGAAGCACATATGGATATAATGTATGCACTAATTAATTGTTTACTCATGCTGAACATGTTCATTCATTATTAACTAGCTATTATTATTATTATTATTATTATTATTATTATTATGAAAGCATTATGAACAAAATAATTAGCTGTTTCACAAATGTAAGGACGTACTGTAAATCACTCACCACATTCTCCATTAGTGTAATTCCTCCAGTTCATGCAAATTCCTGCCTTAGTGCATGCAGATGCATAAGCCTGCAGACTTGCACAACTAGGCTTTCCAGAGCACACATCCTGTTTGCAACTTTTCATGTACGGCTCTAAAGGAATGATGCTATGGCACTCCTCAAACACACTGATAAATGACAGAGAAACATTCATTTTTGTTTAAATGTAGCATGATGATAATAAGCCCCCCCCCTTTTTTTTTTACCTGTTAGAATGTTTTTAAGATATAGTGCCTGTAATTTATTTCTCTGAAAGTCTTTTCATCTTTATTAGTGTTATTAGTTCAAATACTTTGCTAAGCAGCTAACATTAACTTGTCACAACTAACAACTAAGCCATATGCAATTGTGCTATAAAGGGAAACAGCTACACAGAAAAGTACATAAAGTACATTTCCATTCCAATATTTTACATCTTTTAAAATAAGTACTGCTCTAACAAAAGCTTGTGTTTCCACTGATTTAGCTTGGTAGAAGCTATTTACTAGCAAGCAGAGTAATGTTAAGTAATAAGTAAAAAGCTAAAAGGCCCAAGAGATCTACTCTAATGTCAAATCAAGTCGAATTTATTTTTATAGTGCTTTAACAAGACATTGTCTCAAAGCAGCTTTACAGAATTTTAATGACTTTAAACATGAGCTAATTTTATCCTTAATCTATCCCCAATGAGCACGCCTGTTGTGATGGTGGCAAGGAAAAACTCCCTCAGACGACATGAGGAAGAAACCTTGAGAGGAACCAGACTCAAAAGGGAACCCATCCTCATTTGGGTGATAGCCGACTTAATTATAATATTTTTATCAGCTTTAACATGAAGTCAGTTTCATTGATGTTATAACTCTTCACTGATGGAAACTTGAGTGCAAAACTGTTCATGATAACTGCAGTCCTAAAGTTAGCAAGTCAACTGTAGACCTCAGCCATAAAAGCATTATTGTAAGTGTCCAGAGCATCTTCCAAGTGTGATTTTCGACTGTCCATATGGGGCCACTGAACCCCATATGAACACAACACAATTCCTCATGAACGAGTTATCAAACAAACTTCTCAAGCTAATAAAATAGTACAGTGGCCTTTAAGACACTAACATTAGTGTTGCTGCTATTTACCTGCTGTTAAAGAGCTCACAAATGGCTGGCTGGCACGGGTAGGGTGTACTGGAGGGGGTAAGTGGAGGGAGAGTGGTGGGTGTAATGCACGTCTTATCAGGAACCTGCCATTTTGGTGCAGTATGCTCACAGGATTCAATTTGACCAGAGGGTGACATGCAGTCATTCGTTTGACTGTTATCACAGGTCCCTGGGAAAAAATTGATGGAATAAAATTGTGGTCAAAGATGTCTTGGTTACAGTAAGAATTCAATAATTACAATCTTTAAGGATGTGCTATCAATATGTTTGCTTTGATGTACCATTAATGCATTTTGTTGTAATGTAATCTGTTGAAGTACTTTATCTATGTCTTCATTAAATGAGAGATTTTACTCACCGCACAGGCCTTCTGTATTGTTCTGAAACTTGGAGAAGGGTAAGTCAATGTTAAATGTGGTGCCTGTGTAGGTCACTTGAGCCTGAATCTCTGGAATCAACACTGTGACCTCCATGCCTGTGCTTGTGATTATGAAATTCACATTTTTGAAAACAGGATAAACTTGTTTATTGTTCACCATCACCTGCAATGTTTTAGAAAGACATACAAAACTTTAATTTTGTGATCAACATAGTAACTGGGGAATAGAATGAAGGGAACAATACACTTCTTCAGAATCAGAAACACTTTATTGCCAGGTATGTGGACACACACGAGGAATTCCTTGTGCGTGTCCACATACCTGACAATAAAGTGTTTCTGATTCTGATTCTTGCAGCCAGCACAAGAAAAACATCACGATATTAGAGACACTTCATTACCACATTGGTTGCACCATTAGAAGTCATTGTCTGGGTCAGAATAACATCCTGGGAATTGTATGTAATTATCAGGCTCTGTGGGCAGAATGAGCTCCCACTGCTGCATGCTTCCTTGTCAAGGATGATTTTCAGACTTGTATTGTAAATTTCTTGAACCAAAATGTATGAACAGTTATCACTGAAGGTATAGGCTGTTCCATCAAATGTGACATAATGAGAGCCACTCCATCCGCTACAAAAGCCTGCATTAACAAATGTCAAACAAATATCATAAACCTTTGAAATGAGCAGCATTCATATGAACAGAGATGTGATCAACTCATATGTAAATATGCTTGGATAGCTTACATTCACATTCATATTTGAAGCAGCAGCCAGTCTCATCATAAACCTTAATGGGTGTTCGGCCATTTACACAGTTTATCTGTTCAGCTGGGTTGCACTTGTATGGTTCGTAGATGACTGAGCCATTTGTACATGTTGCAGTGGTGCAGTTATCCATGTTCCAGGACTCCCCATCCTATTTTTTAAATAGGAATTGATTATTGCAAATAAAACTATATTTTTAATAAAACCCCAATTCCAAAAATGTTGGGACACTGTCAAATGTAAATAAAAAGAGAATGCAATGATTTGCAAATCATGGAAACCCTACAATTTATTGAAAATAGGACAAAGACAACATATCAAATGTTGAAACAGAGAAATGTAACCGTGACATGTTTCAAAAGAGTTGAGATGAAGCAATAAAAGAAAAGAAAGTTGTTGAAAAAAAAAAAACACCTGATGGGACATCTCACAACTAATTGCATTAATTGGCAGCAGGTCAGTAATATGATTGGGTATAAAAAGAGCATCCCAGAAAGGCTGAGTCTCAGAAGTAAAGATGAAGAGGTTCACTGCTCTGTGGAAGACTGTGTGGGCAAATACAGGTAGTTCAACAATTGAAGAATAACGTTCCTCATTGGAAAACTGCAAAGAAATTGGGGATCACATAATCTACGGTATATAGTATAGTTATCCGGAGTATCCGGATAAATCTCCGGAAAGAGTATCCGGAGAAATCTCTGTACGCAAGGGACAAGGCCGAAAACCAATATTGTATCTTTGGGCCTTCAAACAGCACTACACTAAACATTTATGATGGACTGAAGAGAAGTAGAAAACTATCTTATGGTCTCATGAATTGAAATTTGAAAGTAATTTTGTAAATCACGGACACTGCTTCCTCTGGGCTAAAGATGAGTGGGACCATCTGGCTTGTTATCAGCACACAGTTCAAGAATCAGCATTTATGAAGGTATGGGGGTCCTATTGCTGCCCATGGCATGGGTAGTTTGTACATCTGGGAAGGCACCATTAATGCTCAATGATATATACAGGTTTTGGAGCAACACGCTGCCATCCAGATGATGTTTTTTTCAGGGAAATTCATGCTTATTTCAGCAAGACAATGCCAAACTGCATTCTGCACATATTACTGCACTAAACTGTATGGCTCTGCTATAAAAGAGCATAGATGCTAAACTGGTCTGCCTGCAGTCCAGACCTGTCTTCCATTAAAAATATTTGTTGTGTTATGAAATGCAAACTACAACAAAGGAGGCACTGAACTGTCAAGGAGCTGAAATCCTATATCAGGCAAGAATGGGACAACATTTTATGGCCTCCTCAGTTACTAAACATTTACAGAATGAGGTTAAAAGTAGATGTGATGTAACACAGTGGTAAACATGCCACTGGGCCAACTTTTTTGAATCAAGTGGCTGGAATTAAATTCAAAATAAGTATACATTTTCAAACAACAATAAGTTTCAACATTTGATATGTTGTCATTGTACTATTTTAAATGAAATGTAGTGTTTTCATGATTGGCAAATCAGCACATTCTGTTTTTAATTATATTTAACACAGCATTCCAATTTTGGCGATGAGGTGGTACTGTATATTTTAGAAAATATCAACTGTTGATCAGTGGAAAATAACTACCTTGAATATATTTGTCATTCATTTATGTGCAATAAAGTTGTGTTTAACTCTTTAGACTCCTGTCTAACAGATACAGTCTTCTCATAGCTACATATGTTTCTTGCTGGTTTTAATGTAATTACTGAACAAGTAGTTACTGAGCATTACACTTTAGGTTAAACAACTGAATAATAAAGTGGAACATGAAGATGTTAGAAGCTTTGCAAAATATTACCTTTCTTGGTGGGTTAACACTGGCACAGTCTGGGGTTGTAGTTGTAGGAGGTGTTGTAACAGTGGAAATACTTGTTGGAGTTATGGTTGCAGTGGTAATTGGAGGTGGTGTTGTCAAACAGGAGTATGATTTTGTCTCAACATCACAAGTAGCATTGCAGTATGCAATAAAACACCACCCAAAGCCATCAGTTACATTGTAAATGATGGTCCCTAAAGAATACAAGACATTTGGAATGAAGTAAAATTTGAAATGTACTATCACAATACATAGTATTGAGGACAAGGTATGTGACTATATATGTGGAGGGGTCTTACCTGATGGAAAATTTGTTCCATTCACAAAACAACAGATGGGTACGGATGTGATAGGTGATGTTGTAGTACGATTAATATTTATTTGCATGCCTGTTGTCACAGGTAAAGTAGTTGGTTTGGGTCCAGTTACAATTCTAATTGTTGTCTCAGGAGTAGCGGAGCTGGCTAATGAAGTGGTTCTACTTGGTAGTGTTGTTAATTCTGGTAATATGGTGGCTGTGCTCATTTCAGGTGTTGTGGCGGTGGTAATTGGAAGAGTAGAAATGGGCAATGTTTTTTCCGGAGAAAATGTTGTTTCTTTGTGAATAGTGGTTTTCAAAGGCTGAGTGGATGTTATTTCTGGTGGCAAGGTCATTGTCGTAACTGTACTAACCAATTTTGATGTTTCAGCTGGACTTGTAGTCTCTTTGGGAGCAATTGTAGGGACCTGAGTGGTTGTCACTTCTGGAACCACTGTTACGTTTCCAACTGGTTTGCTAGTCAGCGTTGTTATTTCTGGTGATATGGTGGACTCAGTTGAAGGCTGAGTAGTTGTTACTTCTGTGGCTGTAGTCGTAGTGAAAAGAAGAGTTGTAATTGGCAATGTTTTTTCTGGCGAAATAGTGGTTTTTTTGGCAGTAGCAGTTTGCAAAAGCTGAGTGGTTTTAATTTCTGGTGGTACAGTTGATGTTTTTACTGGAATTTTGCTTGTCATTTCTGTTGTGATGGAAGGTGGAGTGCTTTTAATTGTTGTTGCAGATGCTACTGTTGTGCCAAGTGTGCCAGTAAGTGTGCTCGGTGTCTTTGTGATTGGAGCAATTGCTGTTGTTGCTGTTGTTGTTTCTGGGGAAAGAGTGGTTTCCTTTGAAGTAGAAGTTTCCAAAGGCTGAGTGGTTGTTGTTTCTGTTGGCAAGGTCGTTGTCTTTGGAGCAGCTGTCGTGATCAGTTTTGTTGTTTCTGCAGCACTTGTGGTTTCTTTGGAAGGAGTTGCAGGGACCTGAGTGGTTGTCACTTCTGGAATCACTGTTGTTACCGTTACAACTGGTTTGCGAGTTAGTGTTGTTATTTCATGTGATATTGTGGATTCCGTCGACGGCTGTGTAGTTGTTACGTGTGTAGCTGTAGTAGTTGTAACAGGAATTGTTGTAATTGGTAATGTTGTTGTTTCTGGGGAAATAGTGGTTTCCTTAGAAGTTTGAGTGGTTGGTGTTTCTGTTGGCAAGCTTGTTGTCTTTGGAGCAGCTGTTGTGGTCAGTTGTGTTGTTTCTGCTGCACTTGTGGTCTCTTTCGAAGGAGTTGGAGGGACCTGAGTGGTTGTCACTTCTGGAATCACTGTTGTTACCTGTACAACTGGTTTGCTAGTTCGTATTGTTATTTGTGGTGATGTGGTGGACTCTGTGGACAGCCGTGTAGTTTTTACTTGTGTGGATATGGTAGAAGTAACAGGAAGTGTTGTAATTGGCAATGTTGTTGTTTCTGGGGAAATAGTGGTCTCCTTAGAAGTAGAAGTTTCCAAAGGCTGAGTGGTTGTTGTTTCTGATGGCAAGGTTGTTGTCTTTGGAGCAGCTGTCGTGGTCAGTTTTGTTGTTTCTGCTGCACTTGTGGTCTCTTTGGAAGGAGTTGGAGGGACCTGAGTGGTTGTCACTTCTGGAATCACTGTTGTTACCTTTACAACTGGTTTGCTCGTTAGTGTTGTTATTTCATGTGATATTGTGGACTCTGTGGAAGGCCGTGTAGTTGTTACTTGTGTGGCTGTGGTAGTCGTAACAGGAAGTGTTGTAATTGGCAATGTTGTTGTTTCTGGGGAAATAGTGGTTTCCTTAGAAGTAGAAGTTTCTGTTGGCAAGGTTGTTGTCTTTGGAGCAGCTGTCGTGGTCAGTTTTGTTGTTTCTGCTGCACTTGTGGTCTCTTTGGAAG
>JAODVO010000007.1:55747337-55761585 GCA_025400055.1 Notarius lentiginosus
TCACTTTCTTAAATAACTGATGGAAAATATTGAACTTTTTCACAATATTCAAATTTTTTGAGATGCACTAGTATATACTAATTAGTAATTACTGCCATCTGCAATGTTTTGGTGCTTTTAAGATGTGTAGTGCTTTGGAGTTTAATTGATAATTCTATGATGATCCATTGATTCACACCTGACCATCAAACCCATATAGTCTTCTTCTATCTTGCTACACATCACATAACATGGGGCAGCATGGTGGTGTAGTGGTTAGCACTGTTGCCTCACAGCAAGAAGGTCCTGGGTTTCAGCCCAGCGGCCGACGGGGGCCTTTCTCTATGGAGTTTGCATGTTCTCCCCATATCTGCATGGGATCCTCTGGGGTGCTCCCAACTTGCAGTTAGGTTAACATGGGGCGGGCCTGGCCTGAAGGTTGCAATGAAGTGCACTTGAGCAAGGCACCTCGCCCCCAACTGCTCCCTGGGCACTGTAGCATGGCTGCTCACTGCTCTGGGTATGCATGCGCACTCATTGCTCACTTGTGTGTGCATGTGTGTGTTCACTGCTTCAGATGGGTTCAATGCAGGGGATGAATTTCACTGTGCTTGAGTGTATGTGTGATAAAGTCTTCTTCTTCTTCTTCTTAAATGCCTTTTAAGAATAGCAGAGATCACTTTACCACCACAATTAACTGGGGATTATTAGAAATTGTAAAAAATAATGCTTTTTTTGATGATTTTTTTTATTTCAGTTTGGCATGAACATTACATCATGAGTGTTCCTGAAACATTTTACAGTATATATAGTAACTCAAATCAGAGTATAAAAAGACAAGACCCAGAAAAGACAAAACAAAACCACCATAAAAAAATTAAAATAAATAATAAAAATAAATAAATATCACAGAAAGGTAGAAGGGCTGACCACTAGACATTAAACTGTTATGATATTTAGGCAGTCAATCGCTGAGTTGATAAGAATGACATGCCTCTACTCACTCTGTGATGTGAGTTTTAACATAATCCAGGAAAGGTCCCCATATTTTATTATAGTGTTCTGCTGATCCCTTTAAAGAATATCTCATTTTTTCGAGTTTGAGAAAGTGCATCTTTGACCCAGTGTGTAAATGTTGGAAGTTTGCAGTCCTTCCACCTGACCAAAATCAGCCTTCTTGCCAAGAGAGTGAGGAATGCAATACTGTTAGACTCTGCCCTGACCTAACTGGTCGGATGTAACACCAAACAACCCAATTAAGGGGCATGGTGGTATTGTCCGTCCCAGAAAGCCTGACATAGTGTCAAATATAGATCTCCAGTAATGGGCCAGCTTAGGGCAAGACCAGAACATGTGGGTATGTGAACCTGGGTTGCACTTACAGCAATCACATAATGGGTCTATATCAAACCTTTTAGACAGTCTGAGTTTTGTCCAATGAACACGATGGATGACCTTGAATTGTAATAACCCATGTCTTGCACAGATTGATGAACTATGTACTCTGCTCAAAGCAGCCTCCCATGACTCCTCAGGGATAGATTCCCCAAACTCATCTTCCCATTGTGATTTTATAGCAGTTGTGGAAGAAGGTGAGAGTGCCATCAATGCACTATAACTAGCTGATATAATACCTTTAAATGATAAAGGCTGGTCTAATATATGGTCATAGGGGGCAGAGGAAGGCTGATTTGGAAATACAGTGGAAATATTCCTAACGAAGTCACGAATTTGGAGATAACGAAAGAAGTGAGTTCTGGGAATATTCAAATTGTCACACAAATATTTAAAGCTTACAAAGGTCCCATTATAGTACAGATCTTGAAATTGGTTAATGCCTGCATTGTGCCAAATAAGGAATGCTCTATACATTTGGGCTGGTTTAAAATAATGATTAGGGTGTGATTTAAATGAGAGAGACTGCCAACCAAAATGTTTTCTTATCTGAATTCATATTTTGAGGGATGTCTTAACTAACAGATTTGTTGTGTGAGCTGGGTACAATGAGGGAAGAGGTGAAAATACAAGAGCTGCCAATGATGATTTTTTTTTAACATGAATTAGACTAATAAACAGCCAAGACAGTGTATCTGCACCAGGGTCTTCATATAGCCAGTACAATATGGGTTGAATGTTACAGGCCCAGTAATAAGATTGGAAATCTGGAAGAGTCATACCACCAGAATACTTGGGTTGTGTTAGGAGACTTTTCCTTGCTCTGGCAGGTCTATTATTCCAAATGAATGATGAAATAATTCCATCTAATCTACAAAAAAAAAGACTTCAGTATAAAAACAGGAATACTTTGAAAGAGATATGTAAATTTTGGAAGTATAGACATTTTTATTGAATTAATCCGCCCTGCTCCAGACAATGGAAATTGATTCCAGCATTTAAGAATCTGTTCTACTTTCATCACCAGAGGACCAAAGTTCTCTTTGAAAAGTTTTGAAAAATTGTCAGGTACTATAACTCCAAGTTAAGTCCATTTAGAGGTTACTTTAAAGGGGAACATATTGAATGATAATGCACATGCTGTTTCATTAACTGGGAACAACTCACTTTGAGATAGGTTGATTTTATACCCAGAGAACTTACTAAATGTGTTCAAGATACTTAAGGCTGATGGAAGGGAGTGAGAAGGGTCAGAAAGGTATATCAAAAGGTCATCAGCATATAGAGAGACCCTGTGTTCCTGATCCTCCCTAAGAATCCCAGTCAATTGAGTTGTTTGGCGTAATGCCAAAGCCAAAAGCTCAATTGCAAATAGCAGGGGCAACAAAGGGCACCCCTGTCGTGTACCACGGGAGACTGAGAAAGGCTCAGAAGAAATGTTATTCATGCATACTGAAGAGATAGGATCTACATACAATAGTTTGACCTATGATATAAACTTATACCCAAAGCCAAACTTTTCTAATGTATAAAACAAATAAGTCCACTCAACTCTGTCGAATGCCTTTTCGGCATCTAATGAAACTACAATTTCAGGTGTAGTGGATTTTGAAGGGTGGTAGATTATATTAAACAGCTGACGAATGTTAAAAAACGATAGTCTGTTTTTAACAAATCCAGTTTGATCTGGCGAAATAATATGAGGAAGTACAGATTCAAGACGTGTGGCTAGGACCTTAGCTAGAATCTTAAAGTCTACTGGCAGAAGAGACACAGGACAGTATGAGCCACAGGACTGAGGCTCTTTCCCTTTCTTTAGCAACAATGAAATAGAGGCCTCATGTAGTGTTTTGGGTAAACAACCTGATTCAAGTGACTCATTATACATATTCAACAACAAAGGTGCCAGCTCTTTCAAGAATTTTTGGTAAAATTCCACTGGAAACCCATCAGGGCCAGGACTTTTGTTAGTTGGTAAAGCACATATAGCCTTTGCTACCTCATCAGAAGTTAGGGGCCCGTCTAGGGACTGCACTATGACCTGGTCAACCTGGGGGAGAGTGATATCTGCAAAAAACTGCTCCATCTTAAAGGAGGTGCAGTTTTGTTCAGAGGCATATAGAGATTTTTAATAATTTCTAAATGCATTGTTTATTTCTAAATGGTCTCGGGTAACACCATATTGTGTTTTAATCTTGAGAATGATATTATATTACAAGCAGAAGACTGTCTCAGCTGGTGAGCCAGAAGTCTGTGTGCCTTCTTGCCAAATTCAAAATGAGAATGTCTGGATTTAAGCAGCATTTTCTCAATATCTACAGATGTAAATGTGTCAAATTCTGCCTGAATAAGAAGTCTCTCTTTGAGAAGGTCAGATGATGGATCGCTGGCTATCCAATCATCAATTTCAGAGATTTTACTAGTAAAATGGTTAATTGTCTGTGTGTATTGCTTCTTTACATATGAGGACACAGATATCAGCCAACCCCTCATATAAGCTTTGAAGGCTTCCCAGACTGTGCTATGGGACACATCAGGAGTGGAGTTAATTTTTATGTAGACGTCTATATTAGTGGCAATGAAAGCAACCATATCCTCATCTGAGAACATAGTTGTATTAAATCTCCAACGTGGATGAGTTATGGGAATATCATGAAATTGTAGTTTAAGGAAAAGTGGCGAATGATCTGAGATGACAATTGCGCTATATGTGCAATCTTTCACTGATGGCAGAAGTTTCTTGTCTAAGAGAAAATAGTCAATGCAAGATAAGGTTTGGTGAACATTGGAGAAAAAAAGCATAAGACCTTGCAGTCGGGTTAAAAGAACACCATACGTCTGCAACTGCGTAATCTCCGAGAAAATTTTTATCACTTTTGCAGATTTAGACAAAGGTATTTGTCTCTGAGATGATCTGTCCAGCAGGGGATTTAAGCATGTGTTAAAATCTCCTCCAAGTATCAAATGGTGAGAATCAAGATTTGGAATTGAAGAAAGAACTCTAACAAAAAAACCTTCATCATCATAATTAGGTGCATATACATTGGCCAACATTACAGGAGTGCTGAATAGAGTTCCACTTACAATAACATATCTCCCATATCTATCAGCAATGACATCTGAGGCAGTAAATGTAACATTGCTATGCATGATGATAGCAGTACCCCTGGCTCTGTTATTGAAAAGAGAATGGAAACTCTGAGCAACCCACCTCCTTTTCAGTTTTGTGTGATCTGATATAGACAGGTGAATTTCCTGGAGAAATGCGATCTGTACATGTAAGCTATCCAAATGTGCCAACACCTTATTGAGCTTACTGGGCTTACCTAGCCCTTTCACATTCCAGCTAGCAAAATTTATGTAAGCTCCCATACTTTCAGAGAGGAAATATCACTTATTGTTTGCAGTGAAGACAAAACCATAGAATGTGGCATAACACATTAAAAGGGTAAAATGACACACAAATACAAAACACATAAAAAGCACTCACATTCACCCCTTCCTTCCCGCCCACCCAATCAGCCCCCCAACACGGGTGAAAACTCACTCTATACCCCAACATTAGCACTAGCTTATACTGCTTAATCGCAGAACTTCAAAGAGAAGAGAAAAGAAAAAAACCAAAATGCTACAGATGCATGAATACTGGCTGTGAGACCACAGGGCCTAGGCTACATATAAATCCGTTATGAGACTATGAAAAATGGGCAACGTTTATCCTGTAAAATTACGAACATCATGTATAAACAATAGTCTAATATGACTATGAACCATATCTTAATCATTCACAAATAAGGGGGAAAAAGAGATGGAGAGTTAACCTGAAGCAACCCCAGAAGTCCTCACATGCCTAACGTTATTCTGGCTCTGGAAACTCCGAAGACGGGACTGATTTGACGTAGTCCATGGCCTTCTGTGGGTCTGTGAATCGATGTTCATCTCCACCTGGTAGAGTGATTCTGAAGGTAGCAGGATGCCTGAAGCCAAACTGGGCAGCAGTGATGTACTGAAGCGCCTTCCTCAAGTTGTTGAATGCAGCCCTTCTTCTCGCCTTGCCAGCAGTTAAGTCTACCAAGATGTGTATAGCTTGCTCCTTGTATAATAGACTCCTTTTCTCCCGGGCCAAGCGAAGAATCTGTTCTTTCACGTGAAAGTAGTGGACCCTCAGGATAAACGACCTGGGTGGTTGACCTGGCTTTGGTTTGGATTAGGCTAATCAATGGGCTCGGTCAATAAGTGGTTTTTCATCGAGGTCCAGCAGGTCTTTCAGGAGGTTAGATATGAACGCTGTCGGAGCTTTACCCTCCTCTCCTTCGGTAATACCAGTTATCCTTAAGTTGTTTCTCCTCGACCTGTTTTCCAAATCTTCACATTTATTTTGCAGCGATTGTATCTCTCCTTTGAGAGCTGCCACCGTAACTTCCATTTCAGTCAGCGCATCGCTAGTTTTAGTGGCAGAATCCTCCATAGCAGCTAACCTCTGCTCTTGGAGATTGATGGTCTGTTGCATAGCCCCCGTTGTCGTACTCAGCTCCAACCTAACAGCAGCAATGTCCACTTGAAGTCCCTTAACTGCAGAATCAATTGTATTGCAGATATCCGCTTTGAAAGACTGTAGAATCTCACGAAGCATGCTGTTACCGCTTCATCATTAGCATGAGTCAATTGGCTAGCAGACGCAGATGTAGCACGCTGCTTATTTGGCTTGTTGATTTTCCCTGAACCCGACATTGAAAAGCACTTCAGGCACAAAGCTACTGCTTCCAAATGTTAAATAAATGTTACACAATTCTTTATGAAGTAAAATATAGGCTCATTGGTCTTTTTTTGATCGATAGAAATTCCACCTGTTGGGAGCTGAAAATTTTCACGTCTGCATCGCACAAGTGCAGCAGCGCCACTCCCTCAAAGCTATTTTCTATGGGGAACTGAACCTCAGAAAGAGGATACAAGGAGAATAGAAACTGAGGTACAAAGACATCTTGAAGTGGAACATGAAGAATGCCAGAATTATCGATCAGATGTGGGAAAGGGATGCCTTGGATAGAGCAACATGGCGAAGCATAATTAAAAGCTCAGTGTCTGCAATTGAAGACAAGCATCAAAGGGAGTATACAAAGGGCTCACGAAGCCAGACATTCCATGGCAGCTCAACCAGGCCATTCCTGCCACTGCTGCAGATGACTCTGTAGCTCTGGTGTGGGCCTCGCGGCCCATCTGTGTTTCTGCGCGTCCTAATGAAGCAGTTATCATCGCTAGTGATGCAGCTGACAATGATGATGCTGTGGTTAATGTCATTGTCCCTGCCAACTGGTTGCCTTATAACTGGGAGAATATACCCTGCTTTTAGGAAATAAACAGAAATGCTGGTCAGTGTAAGAGGGAGGGATTAGAAGGCACCTTATTTTGTTTGAACACCAATAGGATGTTGAACAGGTACTTATCCTGAAGGAGAGGTCTGAAAATTCTGTTCTCAATTAATTTTGTGGCTGTTCAAAATAATCAGGTGAATGAAGTATTCCCATGCTCACACATCTTATAAGGTTGTTCATCATGTGCCCAGCCCTTTGCCAAATGCTGGTGTCCTCTTCTCTGATTAAGTTAGTCTGGCAGAACCCCAAGTTTTCCATACTCAAAGTACATTATATGGCCTAAAGTTTGTGGACACCTGACCATCACACCCATGCGCTACTTCCTCAAATTGTTGTCAAAGTGGGAAGCACACAATTGTATAGGATGTCTTTGTATGCTGTAACATTAAGATTTCCCTTCACTGGAAATAATTGGCCCAAACATGTTCCAACAGGACCAAAGCAAGGTTCATGAACACATGGTTTGCCAAGTTTGGAGTAGAAAAACTCAAGTGTCCTGCACAGAGCTCTGACTGACCTCAACCCCAATGAACACCTTTGGGGTGAACTGGAACACCACCTGCACCCCAGACCTCTTCATCCAACATCAGCATCTGATCTCACAAATGCTCTTGTAGCTGAATGAACACACTTCCCCACAGCCATGTCCCAAAATCTAGTGGAAAGCCTTTCCAGAAGAGTGGAGTTTATTATAGCAATAAAGGGGGACCAAATGTAGAATGATGTTCAACATGTACAGTATGATTATGTTCAGGTCTAACCTTTGGCTATATAGTGTATGAGCTGAAGCTATCCAGTGGGAGTAGATCTAATTAAATCTATGCTCAAGTCATGGTGTACCTAAAAGCCATGTTGTTGAAGCAGCAGGAACAAATAAATCCACTGACCCAAAGTGTGGCAGCTTTACGTGCACCTCAGTGCTTTGCCACATTTACTCATTCTAAGGTCAAGATTTGTAGGCAGGTGGTAATGGATTGTTTACTGGACACAAGAACAATTGTATCTCCTATTGTTGAAACTTTCTTCGAGCAAAATATCCAGCATAAACTTCAACCTTGCTGTTGGTTAAAGCTTTGGTCATTAACTACCATATTTTGGCTAAGTAATGATAATGGCTGAGGTGCAACAGCCTCTTCCTCCCCAAGCTGTCAGAGCCCTGAACACCCTGGTGCCATCCAATACCTAACAACCTGCCTCCTCCATCCAACTCGTACACATAATAAACAATGGATATCCCAAGCTTCTGTGCACTGTCACTTTAAAATGGACAATGGACAATCAATACACAAACTGGACAATGGACTCTAAACACAAAAACTGCACACTGGCACTTTATTCACTTCATCACAGCTGCCGTCATAGTTCTGCTGCTGTTTACATTATGTCACACTGTCTTTTGTCTGCACTGTTTTTGCAATTAATATTATGTTATGATGTGTTAGGTTGTGGTATTTTGTGTTAGGTTCTGTTATGCTGTATTCAGGTGTGCGTGTTTTATTTTAGTTTTTTATGCTATGCTATGCTATGCTATGCTATGCTATGTTATGTTATGCTATGTTATGTTATAACAGCTCTTTTCCAGCTCTTGCAACACTTAATGTTTACTATTTTATCTTGATCGTTGTCATTTGCACTGTTTCTTGATTCATAAGAAAATGACATTTTGTTCTTCTGTACACTGTCTATGTGGAAGAATGACAAAGTTTAGTTAGGTAGGGTAACCTAGATGAAGGTGGCTTGTAGTAAAAGAGACCCCAGGTTCTCCTACCCCATTCAAGGATCCAGCAAAATGTAAAAGCTCTCCCAGGTTCTTCTGGACCATTCAAGGATCCAGCAAAATGTCAAAGAGCCCCCAGGTTCTCCTGGACCATTCAAGGATCCAGTAATGTTTTGCTCCAAGTCGTTTTGCTACAAGCTAATACTACACCACCATCATTTAGTCATTACCCTAATAGTATAGGTATAAACACTTGTGGATGTTATGAAGAGCTATTCTGACAGTATGGCCTTGCTCTCCTTGTCCTTGTATGCCTCAGCCCCCTGGCAACAGGTTTTTCGGCACGGTCAGCAAGCCCACATGAAATCTTGTATGGATTGCTAAAATGAGAGGTAAAAGGCCAGTTCCTAATACCTGGAGCTATGGATAAGCTAGTGACTGCTACATATTCACACCACTTTTGTGAATTGGTTAAAAGTCTCAACAGTGTCAATCATTTACTGGAGGTTTTTTGGTGTCTCTTGCTTTTAATACTATTTGTAAAGTTTCTGCATACTAATTATGAACGTTTGTCACAAACAAGCTAGTTTGTGATCATAAAAATCAGTGGCATGGTTGGCACCAGGACAAATGTAGAGTTTAGAGTTTACTCACAGGAGTCACAAAGATGGATCTCAAGTTCAGATCTTATGACAGTTCCAGCAGTCTCCTCTTTCCAAGTTGGATCAAGGCAGGGTAAGACCTCTGCTTAATAGATCTACACCTGAGTTTTCAGGTTCTGAGGCTGATCTTGGCTGTAGTAGCCGCATTTCTCAGACTGAATCTCCTTGCTGATGATAAACCTGTGAGGCTAAGGTATAGGTGTACCGCCTTCTGACTATGATGCAACCATGGCTCATATCCATGACAAACACGTCATTCAAGAAAGTTTTAGTCACAATGTTTCGCCTATCGTTTTGATTAGAAAGAAGGATGATGACCTTAAGATGTGCATGAATTAGACAGTAAGTATTAAAAACCCAGAAGGATGAGTTCCTCCCCTCTCAGACTGAGGAATCTGTAGATGCCCTGTCAAGTGCCCAGTGGGTTTTCTTTTTAACAATAGATCTAATGAGCTGGTATAGCTAGGTTTCATTGGCAGAGGCAGATCATCCAAGGAATGTATTTTGCTTCACTTATGGGTTGTTCAAATTTAATCAGATGCCCTTTGGGTTATGCAGTGCCCTGAGAACTTTTCAGATGTGGATGGAAAAGATGTTTAGGGCTCAAAACTGCCAGTCACTTTTGCTTTACTTCATTGTTTTTCTCTCCAATATAGATGGGCATCTGATTGAGCTGGAGATCTGGTGCTGAGATTCTTCTTTGCAGCAAGCAGATATAAAAGTGAAGCCAGAGAAGTGTATATTGGAGTCTCAGTAATATGGTTTGTTGTAGGGTGTCTGTGATTGTCAGCTGGCCTTGTCCATATAATGTCCCAGGACTATGTTTTTTGGAAGTATGACAAATATTTTGTAGTAAGGTTTTCAAAGATTCCCCACCACCACCACTTAGTAGCTACTGTTGTTGAGGTTATGGCTCAAAAGGGGCAATGGCAATTATTTCAGCAAGCATGGTCCAAAGGGACCGATCAGGTTAATTGTGTATTCCACCCAGAGGCACTGACCTTGTGAGATGTATAGTTCCATTAAGCTGGAACTCTTGAGCTTGAATTGGTCAATAGCATTGCATTTTAAAATAAATGTGTTAAAGTGGTTCTCATTTAATATGTTTGAATTTGATGCTCCTCCCCCTTTTTTCCTTCTTGCTAATTAAAAAATAAAGGGCTCCACACCACTGGTTATCACAATCTCATCTGCATTTGGGGGAAACTGTTTGGTAATCCTTATAAATGTGGGTGCTAAAATTTAAAATAATTTCCTTGAGTCTGTAGGTGGCAAATGTTTGTTCTAGCTCCCTCAGCCACCAGTCCTGTTGGGCACAGTGTGATTGTTGCTCTGGTTATGTCATAAGATCATTCGGAGCTACAAGTACCTGGGTGTTCATCTGAAGAATGGACTGGACTGGACTGATCACACACACACACCCTGTACAAGAAAGGCCAGAGCAGACTCCACCTGCTGAGGAGGCTCAGGGCCTTTGGAGTACAGGGTCCACTTCTGAACTCTTTTTATAATTCTGTGGTGGCATCAGCCATATGCTATGGAGTTGTCTGTTGGGGAAGCAGTATCACAACAGCAGAGAGGTAAAAATTTAACAAGCTGATTAGGAAGGCAGGATATGTCCTGGGCTGTGCACTGGACTCAGTGGACGTAGTGGGGGAAAGGAGGATATTGGCCAAGTTGTCATCCTTAATGGCGAACACCTCCCATCCACTTCAGGAGACAGTAGCAGCACTGGGCAGCTCCTTCAGTGACCAGTTCCTCCATCTGCGGTGTGTTAAGGAGAGATATAGCAGCTCCTTCCTCCCTACTGCTGTGAGACTCTACAACTGGCACCTCACCAAGCATAGCAGCAGACACTCCTCACAATAATGAACAATACTGTTCAGATCACTTCTACATCCATAGAGACCCCTCTGAATATATTCTGTGTTCACTGACTATCAGCATCAGCACTTTTACAACGAACTGCTAGCTACACACTGTTAAAATGGCTCCTGTGCAATATACCTACTTACTTGTGCAATACTACCTGTGTAATACTGGTAATACTACCTGTGCAGTACTTACATGTGCAATACCACCTGTGGAATACACTTATGTTAACTGTATATCTGCAAACCTGTAAATTTATGCGAATTTAATTTTATCTTTAAATTTGTAGTTTATTTATTTTTATATATACCTTTTTTGTATACTTAGTACTTTTTGTACTATTCCTTCATTGCGTTATCTTTTTTCTTTCTATATTTTGCTGCTCTTTTGCTGCTGTAACAATGTAAATTTCCCTTGTGGGATAATAAAAGGCTATCTTATCTTATCTTATCTTATCTTATCTTATCTTATCTTATCTTATCTTATCTTATCTTATCTTATCCTTTCTCAAAACACTTAAAAGATGTTTAGGGACTGAAGATACCAAGTGATGAAGCGTTTCAGGTGTTATTTCCCCCCCCCCCTTCTTCTTGCAAACAGGTTTTAAGTTGTGCATCAGTACAGGACTGTCATCATGTTTTTCATTTCAAAATTCACCACATACTTTCTATTAGGGACAGAGGGGACAGGCACCCTCTTCTTCCACAGCCATTCCTTTGTAATGTGTACATAATGTGGTTTTGCATTGTCTTGTTGAAATATCCATGGAAAGGATGTTATCTTGAAGGCAGCATATGTTGCTCCAAAATCTCAATGTACTTTTCTGCATTAGTGCTGCAATCACAGAAGCATAAATTACCTTTGCCAAGGGCATTGATACAACCCCATACCATGATAGACTCTTGCTTTTGGACTTGTTGCTGGTAACAGTCTGGATGGTCCTTTTCATCTTTGGTCCAGAGCATATGGTGTCCATTTCTTACAAAAAAAGGCCTGGAATACTGATTCATCTGACCACATTATGTTTCCCCCGTGTAATGGTCCATCCCACATGCCGCCGAGCCCAGAGAAGTCAACGGTGATTCTTGACACAGTTATCATAAGGCTACCTTTTGCACAGTAAAGTTTTAACTGACATTTGTGGATGTAACTCCTTATTGTTCTGCTTGACAAAGGTTTGCCAGAGTAATCCTGAACCTATGTGGTTATGTCAGCTATAGATTAATGATGGTTCTTGATGCAGTGCCGTCTGAGGGATCGGAGATCACAGGTGTTAGACTTAGGTGCTCTTGCCTGTTACACACTGAAATTCCTCCAGATTCCTTGAATCATTTAATATTATGCATCATAGAGGGTGAAATATCCAAATGCCTTTGTATCTTTCTTTGAGGAACATTGTTTTTAATAATTTCAATGATTTTCTCATTCATTTGTTGACAAACTGGAGCTCCTTGGCCCATCTTTGCTCCTCAAAGACTAGGCCTTTTCTGGATACTGATTTTGTACCAAATCTTGATTACAGTCACCTGTTGACATCACCCTTTTCAAATCATATTATTTCATTGTTTTACCTCATTACTTGCCCTAAATTGCGCTGTCCCAAATTTTTTTGTAATGAAATGGGCCTGAAATGCAGGAATGGATGTATATTAAGTCAAGTCAAGTCAGTTTATTTGTGTAGTGCTTTTAATAACAGACATTGTCACAAATGCAGCTTTACAGAAAAATAAAAACTTTAAACATCTGAACTAATTTTATCCCTAATAAATTTATCCCTGAGGCGATGGTGGCAAGGAAAAACTCCCTCAGATGGCATGAGGAAGAAACATTGAGAGGAACCAAACTCAAAAGGGAACCCATCCTCATTTGCGTGATCACAGATAGCGTGATTATAAATATCTTGCTTCTATAACTGTGTCCTACACTCACTGGCCACTTTATTAGGAACACCCATAGACTTGCTGTTTTATGCGGTTATATAATCAGCCAATCCCTTGACAGCAGCACAATGAATAAAATCAAACAGACACTAATCAAGAGCTTCAGTTAATGTTCACTTCAAACATCAGAATGGGGAAAAACTGTGATCTCTGTGATTTTCACTGTGGCATGGGTGTTGGTGCCAGGTTTGAGTATTTCAGAAACTGCTGATCTCCACACAACAGTCTCTAGAGTTCACACAGAATGGTGCGACAAACAAAAAATCATTGAGTGAGCGACAGTTCTGTGGGTGGAAATGTCTTGTTGTTAAGAGAGGTCAGAAAAAAATGGCCAGATTGGTTTGAGCTGCCAGGAAGGATATAGCAACTCATAGCAACTCTTTAGACCTATGGTGAGCAGAAAAGCATCTCAGCATGCAACAGCAGAAGAACACATTGGGTTCCACTCCTGCCAGCCAAGAACAAGAATCTTAGAATCAAGAACAAGTTCTTATTAAAGTGGCCGGTGAGTGTATATAGTCACAAAGTACAACCGTGTAACCAGGAAATTCACTATAGTCCCAGCATGAACTTTATTTTGTTAAAGCCACCATCTGTCCATCGATGAAGACCCGAGGTGCAAAACCGTTCATGAGAACCACAATCACAAAGTTACCATGACAAAATATTAACAAATGAAATGAAGTTGACCAGACAAAACAGGAAATATCTTGGGTTTGTACTGTCTGCAATGAAATACAAGTGAAAGTAAATTTAGAAATCACTGCTTTCTTTTTTTTATATTTGCATTTTCCATACTGTCCCAACTTTTTCTGCCTTGGGGTTGTAAATTTAAATGAAATAAAATAAATGAAACACTGTTAAATTCAACTAACATCATTGGTTTTCTTCAGAGTAAAAACCAGCCACACAGACGAGGGGAATACAACGTTTACAGCACTTTTCAGAGCCATGAGCCTGAATTCGACTACCTGAAAAGCTTGGAAATTGAGGAAAAGATCAACAAGATCCGCTGGCTGCCTCAGCAGAATGCTGCCTACTTCCTCCTCTCCACCAATGGCAAGCCAGATCAATTTTTATTTCAATCTCATGACTGGTTAAATATTTAGAATGCCAAAACTTGAGAGGATTTACTTGTTTAAAGGAAAGGTGAAAACTAGCAGTATCTGGTACATCCCCCAGGACTGAAATTACCAACTCCGCACTCACAAGCATCACATGGCCTATTTGAGCAGCTTGTCTGTGAAGATTCTCAGTCATCCAGGTCATAGTAAACTGTGAGTGGTAGAAAAGAGCAACTGGACTTGCTTG
>JAODVO010000007.1:55899852-55913884 GCA_025400055.1 Notarius lentiginosus
TTTTTCCCGTTCTGATGTTTGAACATTGTGAACATTACCTGAAGCTCTTGATTTGTATCTGTGCGGTTTAATGTCAAGCGACTGGCTGATTAGAGAACTGCAGAAAACAGCAGGTGGAAGTATGGGTGTTCCTAATAAAGTGGCCAGTGAGTGTATATATAGTATGTAGTGTATATATGATCGTCCCTGGGCTATGCATGATGTCATGAATGAACCTTTTTTTTGGGGGGGGATTAATAAATGAATGAAAAAATCAATAAGAGAACAAGACGGCACAAAATGTCTGAAATCTGTATTGTTTTATTCTGTTACAGGCAAGGTACTTTTGTGTGTGTGTGTGCGTGTGTGTAGGCAGGTTTTTATAATACATTCTCATTCATGGTGAAAAGTAAGGACCGGCAAGTTATCTGGCAACAATAGAAATATGTTTCTTCTGAAGATCAATGGCTACTATTACCGATTCTTTTAATAAATCAGTATATACACACAGATAAACTCCCCCCTCACTATTTATAATATATACTCCATATAGCTATAGATTTCAGATAAAGTCATCACTATGGTACAGGATACAGCCATTTTTCTTTATAATGTCCAAGTGGAATATTTATTCAGTTATTTATTTCGTTCGACTGAAGAATGAGATGGGATTTACTTGCATAAAATAATCATGTGGAAAATGACAGCTATTCACAATCACTCGGGGGGGAAAAGGTACAGCAGTGGACCCTGAGGGCACGAACCAACGGGACAGAGGTGAGAAGTTGTTCAGTATCAGTAAACCGAAGGTCATCATCATTGTGGAATGTGGATCTGACCTTCACGGTACAGGTCGTAACTGCTGCCCAGTGCTTATTCAATAAGAAGTGACATTCAGAGTGTACAATCAGGGTAACTGCAGAAAGTGTGGAAGAAGCTGCACGGGTAGGCAGGATTTTTCTGCAGCATCTCTGAGCTCTGGAGATAAAGCTGAATCACACGACCTCCTTGAAATAAGAAATCTCACAATTCTGGACAAAAAACAGTCTCGGCAAATATACAAGTAAATACAGTCCTGGTGTAATAGCTGTGATTAAAGGCTATCAGGATATGAACGCGTACAGTGATATGGGTCATGCAGTGTTTTAACGGCGTAAAAATGTTGGTTTCACACACAGATATGCAGATCAGAGAATCAGTTGATGACATTATAGTGCACAGAATAACTTTAAGCCACTTTCTGCGCTCTCTCTGCAACGGAGCATAAACGGGCGTCACATAAACATCCTGTAGTGTCGTGGAAGTGTTTTAACCAGGCCTGGAGAGTAACTGCGCACATATCGTCGACATGTAAGTGACTCAAATGATCACTATCTAAGTTAACTAGTCAATATTTGCTTACCATATTCGATTATTTATTTGACGGAGTTTAGAGAAGCAAGTCAGTGTTGCGGCGGAGATTGAGTATATACCATAGGTCTATAAGAAACGGCAGGTCAGTGTGTATTACTGGGTTTTTATTTAGATTTACAAATGTGCAATGAAACAGTGCAAGATGTTTTCTGATGACAAAATACAGTATGTGATGGAGCTTAAAGAAAATCAGTACAAGGCTGGGGGAGGGAGCACTTACTTTTACAAATCAGCAGGAGGTTCAGTAGTAGTGTGCACTCTGTCGAGGGCCTGTGTGTGTGTGTGTGTGTGTGTGTGTGTGTGTGTGTGTGTGAGCACCCAGTGTGTCCCACTGCTGTACTTTTCCTCCAGACACAAGATGAACTCCTGCTATGAAAAAAAATGTCCAACTGAAAAACACTTCATTCAGAAAAAATAGAAAAAGGCAAGTCACACGGTAACAGTTAATAAAATATTCATCATAAAGTTAAACCACCGAGTAATATAATGTAATATAGTCATAGCAACAGCAGTAGAAATGATAAAAATGGAGAGAGAGACTCCCTAGAAAGACCAGTTCCTGCTACGTGTTCATGAATTTTGACTCCTAAAATAGAAAAAAGCATGTTCTGTTATTTGGTGATTGGTGTGCATGCCCCAAGTCAATGGATTTATACGGCAAAACGTGGAAAAAAAAAACAATAAATAAAATATCAATAAATCCATGTAGTTTTTCTTTTGTTGTTGTTGTTGTTGTTCATAGGTCATTTTCTACACATATTTGGCAGGGTACTATTGACAAAAGAGTTATAAATAAGCATTCATTACTTTCTCATGCACACAAAAACAGAATTGTAAATTTAAAAAAAATGGCCCCTAAACTCCAAAGTGCTCGATCTCAAGTGTTGCACGTGCTCAATAAAACACGTCCCACAATCTTCAGTCCAAAATCTGACAAGCGTAACATAGAAATCAGAATCTTTCTTTCATCTGTGTTCTTAAAAGACCTGAGGAAATGTCACTCCATCTGCAAACCTTTCACCGTCCAAATGCGTTCCCTGCAAATCTGCAAATCTTTGTACATGTGTTGTTCAGTGGCATTAATGTAAACGTAAACATAAGATTGGACTTGATGAGAATTTTCGGTCATTTGTGTGAAGCTTCTTTCCTACGATGTTGTGTCCCCGGCCGCTGACAAGAAACCCGTTGTAACAGTGCACATCGACTGCATTCAGTGTGTAAAGTCCAATGATGGTACAAAATGAGGTTTTCAAAATGCTTCCAGTGAGTCCACGATCTCAGCCTGGATGTCTTGAACAGGTTGCTACGCATGCATCTTTTTAAAGTGAAGATAGAATTCCCCCATGCCACCACTTATGGTTAGGAAGGCGTTGAAGAAGGAAACACAGGGAAGTGAAATATACAGACACCAAAAAAGAGCTGATTTCCTAAGGTCTACGCTCCACTACACTATGGATGATAACGTGTTTTCTTCAGCGTAAGGGGAAGCAGTGGAAGTCCGTAGCATGGTGTGATTGACGGGTGAGAGGTCATTCATCTCTCCGGACGAGGATAAAGGGAACGATGGAGAGAGAGAGATGCCGGACGAGGGTTCAGCAGAGCCAGCGAAGGTTCGAGGAGGCTTTGGGACGAGGTTGGGCTCGAGTGTGGCTCTGGCCAGTAGCTGCTGCTCGCTGTCCAAATCCTCTATGCGCTGTTCTTCCGTCTGAACTGAAGAGCCGCGTCCCGATTCGGATTCGGCATCAGAATTGTCCGGAGGCAGAGAGTCACTTCCATCTAGCTTGAAGAGGGAATCCAGATACTGAGCAAACTCCAGCACTGCCTGACTGGTGTTTCCATTGGACAGTGGAGACACCTTCACCTCTTTTGTACTCTTCTCATCTTTGTTCACACCTTCATTTTTTTGGTTCTTTCCACCTTGCTCCTTTATAATACCAGTCCAAGGTGCCACAGGACTTGATTCCTTGCTGTTAGACCTCTGAAACCTTTCAAAAGTCTCTGATTTGGCACGTATGAGAGCCTTCTGCTGGCCTTGCTGACCCTCACTGATCTGCTTGGGTGCAAACCGAGGAAAATAGCTACCACGGTTGGTTTGAGAGGGGGAACGGCCTTGATTAAAAGGTACCGCAAGTTCCGGAGAGAGGCCGTGGCGGTCACTGGGAGGCAAAGAGAGTTCTGGTGGGGTGGGGCAGCAGGGTCCAGTTTGGCCCATAAGTTCTCGCTCAGGTGAGGCCTGAATCAGCTCGGTACGTGAGCTCAGGGATGGATTCTCCTCAGGAATCGGGGCATCAAGGGGGAAAGGGAGCGTCCCAAGACACGGTGAGCCTCTGAAAGCAGCTGAGGAGCGGCGAGAGTCCATGCTGTAGACAGAGTCAACATCCGAAAGGCTCTCCATCATAGCCAAAGGAGCCTTTCGCTCCCGCAGCTCCAGAGACAAACGCTCACGAGCACTCATCAGCACCACAGGTACAGCTGGAGGAGGACATTCTGAAAAACCATCCAGAGAGATCTCGGAGCGAGCACAGGAGCTACAGGAGAGGAGGAAGGTGGAAGAGGTGGGAGTAAAAGCGATAGATATACAGAAGGATACAGGAAAGGTCAGAAATCAAAAGAGAGTGAACAGTAAAGTTAAAGAAAAAAGTAACAGAAAAGGACAATGGTATAATGTGAGCAGAAAAGAGACAGAGAAGGAATAAGAGGGATAAAGAAAGCACACAGATGTATGTAAAAAAGTTGGATCAAAAGATATATTGAGGAAGAAGATATAAACAAATTAAGGCACATGGAAAAGCACATGGCCATGAAGATAGAGAGAGAAAAGGGAGAAAAAAGGAAGTGCAGGTTAAGTTAATGCAACAGGACTTTATCTACGCTGTGCTTCTCTACTGAACCAAAGGGGCCGAGGGGGAAACTGGATACTACCATATGTGGTTCCTCTGTCGTGAGCATGAGTGAGAGAGGACAGGGCGCATGGTTAAGATGAGACAGATTGTGTGATCACATTAGATCTAATTTTTTAAAATCCACATAAATCATCATCATAAGCTATTCTAACTTTATGCACCTTTCTTAATATACATCCATTTCTGAGTTTCAGGAATTTAGCCTCTGTGTCACCTCATTTACAAGAAGTCATGGATGACTGTTTAAGAATTCCTGAACACTAAGATGAGGAAAATAGATGCTACAGGTACATTTTGGTCATACGAATTTTTAAAAGTGCCAACGATTGTGACCTGTGGTTTTGTTTTTGGAGGTTTGAAACTCAACATCATGCACGTCACCCTGAGAATACCATCCATACAGTGAAGCATGGTGGTAGTAGCATCATCAGGTTTTCTGATTAATACCCTTTTTACTCAGTCATCTTTTGACTCAGGGTCTCGTCTAAGCAAGGTCATATTTAAAAAAAATAATTCTAACTTTCAAAGCTTGGGATATTATTATTATTTTTTTTAAGGCCAAACCATAGTCGATACTTTTCCAGAACTTTGTTTTGATTGCTCCTTGGTCTTTATGAGGCTGTTAGTGATGTTATCTTGTGAACTTTGGGCTTTTCCAGGAACAAGTGTATTTTTCCTGAAGCCATGTGAAACTTTAATTGTTCACAGGCAGATTACATTCAATTGATGTAATGAAAAACGCAATGGTGGGTTGGGTGGATATCATACCATGAATTAATCACACCATTTAAGACATAATGACAATGAAGCTGATTTCTGGAGACGTTCGAGTGCAAAAGCCTGTAGGTGTATTCGCAGAGCTCACCGGACGCTGCTGTTTCTGCGGTGTTGGGTTTGTGGAGTGGGCTCATGGGAGTTGGAGACTCCATGGAAGTAGGTCTCAGCATTCAGGTCCACTTCAGTTGGGCTAACCATGATTTTAGCTGCTGAAAGAAGGGCAGTCTTGCCCTTATTGTAGTTTTCCAAAACCTAAAAAGTAAGACAGAGAAAGTGGAAGGGAAAAGGAATAAGGAATAAACATAAAATGGGCTTTTTTTTTTGGAAAGACGAGTACGGATATGAGTAAGGTCATCAAGAAACATTACTTATATATGAATAGTTTATATACTCACTTTGTACTGTATATATGGTTAGTGTGTGTGTCTGTCACTGGTACAAGTGTATTTCAATGTTGAATCTTTATTAATGTTGAATCACCGTCATTAATCCTTTGAAATAAATCTACACACACAAAGTGTCATGCTGAAAGGTGTGTCTTGCACTGTAAGTACACTTAACCCACTATGGAATACCATTTGAGGCCAATTTTAAATATGGCACAATTAATTAACTTTATCGTCCTTTTAAGTCCATGAAAAGTCCCCCCCGCACAGATGACACTGGTGAAGATGTGCAATCTTGATCAGAGAGATGACATGTGAGGAAAGCAGAATTATTTCTGGATACAAGTACACACACCACTTCTCTGTAAGTGGAGCTACCGAATGCTCGGTCAGCTTATCCTTCACATTATAGCCATGTTTTTCTTTCCAGGAGAGTGCATCATATGAACACACACGCTGAGATTAAGCTGATGATTTAAAATACCAAAATAAAACATGTAATGAAATAGATAACACATGATTGTTTATTATAACCTCTGTTTAATACCTCATGGCTTCATTAAGTTGTGTATTGAGTAACTTATTAACAAGTCTGTGCTGGATCGAGTGCCATTCTGTGCTCTGCTGAATGAAGAGTGTGGCAGCAGGACGTGGTCAAGTGTCGGTTTGTGAATTGAGGGCGGAGCCAGGGAAGGTGAGTGCCAAAGTGATCACACTTGGCGTCAATTGGTGTGTATGTGTCTGTCCGTTGCAGTGATGATGGAGCAGAGAAAAAGAGGGAGACAGCAAAGAGGTGTTTCAGAAGCCTTCCTTACACTATTTAAGCAAGCTGCAGAGATGTGGGGGTGACCGGTTGAGCAACGCGTGGTTCGTATTCTGCTGCTCCTGACTGGGGAAGCTCAGCTCACTGCCCAACAGCTCCCCATTGACAGTTGGCTCCACTACACCAACTTGAAGCGAGCCATCCTGCAACATGTCTGCTGCAACCTTGAACAACACCATCAGCACTTCCACACGTTGACACTGGAGGAAGTTGGCTGGCTGTTAGCTTTCAGCCAACAGCTCTGGGATGCCTACCGATGGTGGCTGAAGGCTAAAGACTGCAATGCTGAAGGGATCATCAATGTGGTGGCACCAGAGCAGTTCATTGCGCGACTGCAAGAAGGGATAACAAAGTGAGTCCAGTGCCACTGCCCGGCATTGCTGGATTGTGCGATTGAGTTGGCAGAGGTTCCAGCAACAGGTGAACATCCTGCCTCTTTTCTTTTTCTTTCTCTCTGTCCCCATCTCTACCCCCTCTTCCCATCCCTGCCCCTGCACCACAGAAATCAGAATCAGAATCAGAATCACTTTTATTGCCAGGTATATGTGGACATACACGAGGAATTTGACTCCAGTTTCACTTAGCTCTCATTGTACAAAACAGATCAAAAAACGAATACACATAACAAAAACAAACACAAAACACACACACACACACACAAAAAAAAAGAAAAAAGGGTGCAATAGGTGTGTAGTGCAAAGTAATCGAGGTAAGTCAGGTATGGAAATGGGGGCTAACCCTCCTGCAGCCAGCTCAGTGAGCCCGTGGTGTCTCCATCCCTCCCTCCCCTACCGTGTCTGTCTCTCCTCCCCCTCAGGTAAGTGATCCTCAAAACACTGGTGCAGAAGTGAAGCCTGGGCTGGTATGCTGGCACTGTGGGGAACCTGGGCATTTCCAGGGCCAGTGCCCAGCAATGGAGGTAGGGGCTATGGTCCGGATCCCCGATGTGCCAAAGACCTCCCTCGATCAGGCTAGACTGTATCTCATACCGGTATATATTCAAAGGGATACATATCACACATTGGTGGATTCTGGCTGTAATCAGACCTCAATCCACCAAAGCCTGGTTCAAGGTGAGGCTTTGGGGGAGTACGGGTGGTGAAGGTTGTGTGTGTGTGTGTGTGTGCATAGGGATGTTCATGAATACCCGCTACTGTCCATCCACATTCAATTTCAGGGAGAAAAACATAGTGTAGAGGTGACGGTTAGCCCGTGCCTCACCCACACACTAATTCTGGGGACAGATCGGCCAGGGTTTAAAGGTTTAATGGAGCATGTAGTAGTGGGCAGGTCCTGTGGTAACATATCACAGAGGGGATTCCAGTGTGGCTTTGTCTGGGGAAGCCATCTCAGAGCTGTCCATGTCAGCATTGCATCAAAGCAATAAAAGGAGAGGGGAGAGGCCCGCCCCTCCTCTCTCTTTTGGGGATTCCCTCGAGGATTTCCCTTTAGAACAAATGCAAGATGAGACTCTGCATCATGCTTTTGGCCAAGTGAGAGTAGTTAATGGTCAGATTCTTCAGCCAAATGCAACACTCTCCTTCCCACACTTTGCAATTATTAAAGATAGGTTGTACTGAGTGACACAGGACACTCAGACCTAGGAGTAAATAACCCAGGTGTTAACCTCAAAGAACCGTAGAGAACTCATATTCCATGCAGCTCACTTTAAATCCTATGGCCAGACACTTAGGTCAGGATAAGACACTAGCCCGAATAATGACCCGGTTCTATAGGCCAGGGATTCCCAGGGATGTCTGTAGGTGGCATGCGGCATGCTGCGAATGCCAGCTAGTGAACCCAGTGGCCATGCCAAAAGCGCCTTTGTGCCCTCATCCCCTGATCGAGACCCCCATTGAAAGAATTAGTATGGATCTCATCGGGCCATTAGATCAGTTGGTATGAGGATATCATTTTACTTTAATCCTAGTGGACTATGCAATGAAATACCTGGAAGCAGTCTTGCTGCATAACATTTCCACATGTAATGTGGCAGAGGCACTGTTTAATATTATCTCCTGAGTCAGGATTCTCAAAAAAAGCCTGACTAACCAAGGCACTACATTCATGTCATGCACACTTCACAAACTATGAATTACTTGGGGTTAAATCCATTCGCATCAGCGTTTATCACCCATGGACAAATGACTTGGTCGAGCGATTTAAATAAACTCTTAAAAGCTTAATTCGGAAGTTTGTAAGCAAAGATACAGGTAATTGGGACAAATGGCTCAAGCCACTGTTATGCGCAGTATGAGAGGTCTCACAAGCCTCCATGAGGTCATCCCCATTCAAATTATTATATGGGTGTAAGCCTCGCAGCAATTTGGATGTGCTGCAGGAAAACTGGGAGGAAGGACCTTCAAACAGTAAAAACAAAATTCAGTACGTTCTTGATCTGCATGCAAAGCTCCACACACTCAGTCACTTTATCCAGGAAAATTTGTGGCAGGTGCAAGAATGTCAAGCCCGACTGTGCAACAGGGGTGTGTGCCTGAGAGAATTCACACCAGGAGATAAAGTGCTCATATTATTGCCCACTTTGAGCTCAAAATTACTCACTAAGTGGCAAGGGCCCTTTGACGTCACACAATGAATTGGGGACATCGACTATGGGGTGAGGCAAACGGATAGGGGTGGGGCGCTACAGATATACCACCTCAACCTACTAAAATCATGGAACGAGGGGGTTCCTGTGGTGTTGGTGTCAGTAGTTCTGGAGAGGGTGGAGCTGGGACTGGAGGTAAAAACAAAAGTAACCACTAGAGCCACTCTAGTCTCCTGTGGAGACCACCTCTCGCCAGCCCAACTCACGGAGGTGGCCAAGTTGCAAGCAGAGTTTTCAAATGTGTTCTTGCCCCTTCCCAGCCACACTCACCTCATAGAACATCACACTGAGACACCCCCAGGGTGGTGGTGCGTAGCTGGCCATACCACTGATTCAAACACAAGAAAGCGGTGGTTTGGTACAAACTCAAGGCCATGCTTGAAATGGGAATAATCAAGGAGTCTGACAGTGATTGGAGCAGCCCGGTGGTCTTGGTCTCCAAGATCGATGGGTCGGTCCAGTTCTGTGTGGGCTATAGAAAAGTCAACATGGTGTCTAAATATGACATGTACCCAATGCCTTGCATTGATGAGTTGCTCGATCAATTAGGTGCAGCTTGCTTTTATGTGACACTGGATTTAACAGAGGGATATTGGCAGATCCCCTTACTCCTCTATCCCGAGAAAAAATGGCCTTTTCCACACCGTTTGACTTACACCAATTCATCATTCTTCCTTTTGGGTTATTCGATGCACCCGCAACATTCCAATGGCTCATGGACAAATTCCTCTGTCCACGTGCCGCTGCCTACCTAGGCGACATCATTATATATAGCAATGATTGGCTGCAGCACCTAGAACACCTTAGGGCTGTCCTGGAGCTGCTGAGGCATGCAGGCCTCACAGCTAACCCCAAAAAGTGCGTGATTGGGCAGGTGGAAGTACGGTATCTGGGTTTCCACTTGGGTCATGGGTAGGTGTGCTCCCAAATTGACAAGACCACAGCAATTGCGGCCTGCCTGAGGCCCAGGACCAAAAAGGGAGTGAGATAGTTCCTAGGGCTAGCTGGCTACTATCGCAGGTTCATATCTAACTATTCGGACATCACCAGCCTGCTGACTGATCTCACTAAAAAGGGAACACCAGATCCAGTCCAGTGGATGGAGTACAAGTTGCACTGTGTGGAAGGCCACTTTTACACTCCCCTGACTTCTCTCTCCCTTTTACAGATGTGTCAGACAGAGGGCTGGGAGCTGTTCTATCCCAGGAGGTGGAGGGGAAGGAACGTCTGGTGCTGTACATCAGCTGCAAGCTCTCCATGTGAAAAAATAAGTACAACACCAATGAGAAGGAGTGCCTGGCCATCAAGCGGGTAGTCCTGACCCTCTGGTACTACCTGCTGGGGCACCCTTTCACCCTCTGTTCAGATCACCTCCAGGTCCAGTGGCTCCACCGCTGCCAATGCATGGATCACCCATTGGTATCGAGCCCTCCAGCCTTTCAAACTTGAAGTGGTCCACATGCCAGGGGCGCAGATAGTGGTGGTGGCAGACTTCCTGTCCCATGGGGGGGGGTCTGTTGCAGGCTGAATGGCTCCCCGGCCTAAGGTGGGCGGTGGGGGTATGTGGCAGCAGAAGTGTGGTCAAGCATTGGTTTGTGAATTGAGGGCAAAGTGATCACATGTGTTGTCAACTAGTGTGTGTGTGTGTGTGTGTCTGTTGCAGTGATGACAGAGCAGAGAAAAAGAGGGAGAGAGTAAAGAGGTGGCTGTGTCCCGACCAGATCATGTGTGCATGTGTGAGATAAACTTAACGTGATGCTGAAACGCAAGAATATTAATAAAAGACTGTGTTGCACATAATTTCCCGCCTGTCTGCACTTCAGTGTTCCACCCACCCTCAGGGACATACGACAATGAGTGTGGAAAGTATTTTGTTCAATTAAACCAGTGATTAATGTGAGAATTACAACTACGACTAGGAGTCATACAGCAATATACAGTGTTGATGTAGGAGACTTCTATTAGATTTATTACAAGGCTCACCACCTTCTATTTCGTTTGTCATTCGTATTCATCTTTTTATTTTTCATTTTTAAATTGTGTCTTGCTTTTATGTTGCATCATAGTACATTTTACAGGAAAGCAAAAAAAAAAAATTGTTTCTTGGGTCTGCATTTTCTATCCCCGATTTTTTTTCCCTATTTCTGTTTGAAGGCAATAGTCTCGATGCTGTTTAGATATGTTTTACAAACACCTTGTCTCAGACATTTCTACTCAAGAAAAAAAGATTTTAATACGCAGAAGGAAGATCACATAATATTTGGACTTGCGCATCACAAATATTTGCTTCCTGTGCATTTATTTTTACAGAGTTGTATATATTTCCCATTTGCTCTTATCATTAATTCTTCATTTTGTGCATGAATCTTATGCATAAAAATAAAAATGTACTGTAGTGTTAATGAGGTACTGAATGAACTGTAAGTAATAAATACTGAAAAATGTACATACTGTAAGATGTTCCTGAGAAATATTATGAAGTGCGTAAGGTATCCATGAGATGATGAGACAAACCAGCATGCAGACACACACATCTCCACAATTACTGCAAATGAAAACACATCCAACGTAGCCACACAGCCAGTAAGGATGAAATCGAGTTGGTTTGTTTATTAGTGAGATTAAAACATGCTAATGAGGTTAAAACAATTCACAGACACAAAAAGGGGGAAAAAAATGTAACATGGCCAGGTAATAAGCTTATACAGTGCAAAAATGAAATAAAATAACACTAAAGTCTCTGTGTTTGCATTATAGGTTGAAGTAAACAGAGGAGTTTAGAAGGCTGACGTTTTTACCCTTTAGTGAAGTAATACATGTTCGAGCAGGATGTTGTATCAGATCGACTGAAGTTATTCATGCTTATATTATTATTTTAGAAAACAGTGCCTGAAACCATGTATGTGCTTTTTATCATGTATAAGCAAGCTGAGCACGTTTATATTGAAATAAATCAATCCAGTTGATCATCAAGATTTCTTTCTATAAAACACTGGGGTTTGTTTAATCTTCTGTAAACATATAATCTATAGAGACGCATGACACGGTGCTGATTGGCTGGCAAATACCATCTTGGTTGCACCCTGACAAATATGTAACCATGGCAACAACCATAAATAGCTTTAGGCTTATACTGAAATGAAAAAGAAGAAAAAGGCAAGTTGAATTGATATGACGTGAAGAATAAAACACAGTATATGGTTTTAATACTGTTCGGACTTCATGGGGTGAGTGTGACAGATGCCCCTGATGTTTTCTTGCTTTATTGGGATTACAAACTGATTCTGATCTGAACAGGATGTAAATCGCGCTCTGGATAACACGCCAGTCACGTGACACGAAAATCGATGTGATAAAAACATCCTGGGCTTCTGTAGACCACACAGCATCTCGGTTTATGAAAACAGAAACGCATAAGGTATCAGGATCTGCCGGATGGTTGGTGTGTGTGTGTGATGGAATACTAATGTGACATACTGTGCAATATATGATTCAGCTTTTCACTGCAGGTGTTTAACTGGAGCATAGCAGCATAATCAGTAACACACACACACTATCACCAGTGTAAACTCTCCCTCTCTGTGTGTGTGTGTGTGTGTGTGTGTGTGTTTGAACTGAAAGTTGAACTATAAAACAAATGAAACACTCGAACGAGGACAGAGTAAAAAGAGCGTGAGAAGGGAAAGGGATGGCGTGACTCCACACCGGCACGCGAAACCCCACATGAGACGTATTAAAGAACAGAATGAGCTCTATGGAGCGAGACTGAAGCTGGTTCTGAGACTCTCACCACATCTGAACCACATTCATTACAAACTGGACAGGTTTAACACAACCACCTAAAGCAACAAAACACTGTCCAGAGACATAAACAGTGACGCAGAGCAGCTACCGCTGAGCAAAGCCGGTGAAGGGTTCTGGATCTTGTGCTACTTCCTGCTTGAGCTACAGCAAAAAGCATTCCTCAATCTGGACGGCTAAAACTGGGCCTGCATTCTCAGCAGGTGTCTGGAAAAGCTCAGTGTGCTGAGAGTTGGATGCTGAGATCCCAGGTGTCCTGATGAACGTCCAGCTGTGAGGTCGTCGTACCTGATAAACAGGATAATTATAGCGTCTAATGGAAGGATAATGGAGTAAACAGTTTCTCTGGAAGAGTTTAAACACGTAACAAGATTTCATGCTGCTTCTTTTGGCTAATGGACTTCGAGTAGAAGATCAGAATTCTTTCGGACCCTTTGGTACTCAGTGGCTAAAGGAGGCTTAGTTCATAGCGAAGAGAGAGAAATGTGAGCACTACAACAGGAAGCTGACTAATCGTGCAACAATACACCATTGTTGTAGTTCCTCCGTTGATACGGCCCGATCGGCACGCTGCTGTTTACACACACCACAGGATTTAGGAAATGATGCTATCCCACCAAGTGCTTGACTGCTGTTATGGAGTCCTTCTGGTTACTATGGCAACCCTCTACGTCGTATGGCTATGTCCCAAATCACAACCTTCTCATTAGCATGCATTTAGTGTACAGTATATCTATTACACATACAGCACATACTGATTGACTTGTTGCCATGGGAAACTTTCTTGCGACAGATAATTATCTAACTCGAATTTAGAAATATTATTCGTTCCATATGATTTTTTTTTTTTGCAAATTAGTTGAAGTATTCACTGAGAGAACAGAGTGTTAAGGGAACAGTTCAGCAAACCCTGAAACTCCTCCTAAAGGTCACTGATGGGCCGAGCTTTGTTTAGTGTCCAACGTTTCCTTCTTTACTCTGTCACCAGAGACACAAGGTTTAATTCACACGAAATCTGTGTAACACACTGCTTAATTATTACCGCCGTCAACTGTGTTGTTGGAGGAGGTTGTGTGTTCACCTCCATTTGTTTGTTTGACTGTTCTGAACGTAACTCAAAAAGTTTTGAACAGACGGTGATGAAATTTAGAAGAAAGGTGGGTTATGGGCCAAGGAACAACTGACTAGATTTTGATCTAGTCAGGTGGTGTAGTGGTTAGAACGGTCGCCTCACAGCAAGAAGGTTCCGGGTTCGAACCTAGCAGCCAGCGAGGGCCTTTCTGTGTGGAGTTTGCATGTTCTCCCCGTGTCTGCGTGGGTTTCCTCCGGGTGCTCCGGTTTC
>JAODVO010000007.1:55913984-55924225 GCA_025400055.1 Notarius lentiginosus
TCAGATGGGTTAAATGCAGAGGATGAATCTCACTGTGCTTGAAGTGTGCATGTGACGAATAAAGGTTTCTTCTTCTTATAAAAAATAATATGTATGTGGATTGAGAATTTTTTTTTTTTACTTTTTCCCAATGTAACTCAAAAAGTAGTGAATGGATTTGTATGAAATTTGGTGTACAGCTTCAGTATTATCCCAGGTTCGAGTGGTTTGATTCTGACACTGGCAGTACAGTACAGTATGTGGCTTGGCAGAGGTATGGACTCTACCAAGCGCCCTTCTCATTTCCCATGCAGTTAAAGTAAGCCATAATATATTTGACATCATGTAACAGTTTCCCGCTCGACATATTTTAGCTAAACATCTCACAAATCAAGTTTAATCTTTTCATGATACATGCATTTTTAACCTGTCTAAATATTACTCATATATTAAAAGGTAAACGGATCGTCCATGAGTTAATAGTTTAGACGTTCAGGTCCAAAATGAGACAAAAAGTAGAAAATCTCACTACGGGACTTAATGTACATGGTTTAGGACTGTTCCCAAAAACAACACTCGTTTAAAAAAAATCAAAATGTAAAATAATTCAAGATTGAGATTGACAAAAAAGCCGAGAGAGATACAGAATTAACAATAATACTCTCAAGTGATTTGGAGGTGATTTACATATAAATAAACATTTAAAATATGTTTTTAAAAATAGCCTTAAATTGACTGAGTGTGGAGACAATGAGTGAGAGTTAAAGGTAACTGTAAACTGTATGACGTGACTGAAGAACTGAACTACATGCGCTCCGATTCGGGTGTTTACAGAAGGGTTTTTGGTGGCGTAGACTTCAGCAAATTTCAGAGACCAAACATCAGCTGGTGTAAAGGATTTTGGTCAAACTTCTTCACCATCCTGAAATCAGATTAATTCAAAGTGCTGATTAATTCAACTGAAGCGGAAGGAGAGACTGATGAGGTTGGAGATGCTAGACATGTTGACGTTGGTTCTGATGGATTAGCGCTGAGCACCAAAGAACTTTCATCCTCCTGCTGCTGCTGCTGCTGCAGCAAAGGGGCCGAAGGGACAGAGGAGAGATCAAAACCTAACAAGTTATGGGAGAGCAGAGGAGTGAGGGAGGAATCTGGAGGAGTTTGATCAACAAAAACCGATGCTGGAGCACAAGTCTCCTCGTCCTCAGCAGAAACCAGCTCTGAAAGGTAAAATGGGTTTTCCAGCACCTGCAAAAACATACCAAGATGCATTACTGTCGACCTGACACAAGGACACACACACACACACACACACACACACGAGTGCGGAGACCCACAATAAAAGCTCAGGAAGAGAAGGTAAAGAAGAAGCTGTAGGAACCAAGGAGAATTCCACACCACCAAGAGAGAGAGAGAGAGAGAGAGAGAGATCTGAAACCTCCATTAAACAAGAAAACTGAAGACAAATGATGTTTTCCTTCAGCCTGGTTTAAAGCAATTTTTGAATTTGCAAAGAGCCTGAAATGAAACAGAAGGAATTTATAAAAACAAACAAAAGATTGAATTAAAAGCATAACAGTGTGCATCTCTTCTTCTGAAGCAACACGATACTCACATTAATACACAATCAGCTCCGTGTGACAGGAACATCTGAAGCAGCCAGCAGTTCAGTACAATCCGCTGGACTGTAGCTGTTTGATGTGAAACCAATCCCGTGTTTCAGATTTAACCAGGAACCTAATAAACACCTCTTCAGCGTGAAACTGAGCACGACGACTTCATTATGAGCAGCACACAGCAGCGCAGGCAGAATAACGTCTACAGGCAACGCAAGACGTGAAAATATCAGCTCCAGAGGTTCTGGATGATCAGCGACGATCGGTTCATAACAATTCCGACACGATGAAAACAAAAACATGCTTTAATTACAGCTGAGCAGAAACGCATTTCTTATAAAATTAAACAAAACCTCAGATAACTCATGTGGCTTGTGAAAGCACTTTATTTAAAATCAACTCATTGACGTTATAAAGGACAAGTCTATGCTTTTAATGGCCACTAATTAAATCCAGGGAAATTAGGGCGGTACGGTGGTGAAGTGGTTAACACTGTCACCTCACAGCAAGAAGGTTCTGGGTTCGAACCTTACAGCTGGCGAGGGCCTTTCTGTCCGGAGTTTGCATGTTCTCCACGTGGGTTTCCTCCGGGTGCTCCGGTTTCCCCCACAGTCCAAAGACATGCGGTTAGGTACAATGGGGCTGCTATTAAATAAAATAAAAATTTAAATGTGACGTTCTGGAGTAACAGTTCGACCCAAATCACAAAACCTCTTTAAAACAAAAAAAAAAACACTTTTTAACTCCATAAGATGTAGTGCAAGATGTAGGGATTGCCACACCTTCTTTATACTGAGACACAAACACACAGAGGCCACGCCTCCTTTACGCTGACACACACATAGGCCACGCCTCCTTTCCTTAGACTGACTCACAGAAAAGCCACACCCTCATTACTTAGACTGGCTGACAGAGAGACCACGCCTCCTTTATGTACACACAGACTCACAGAAAGTCCACGCCTCAGAGACCACGCCTCCTCTCTTTAGATGGACACACAGAGACCACGCCTCCTTTCTTTGGATGGACACACAGAGGCCACATTACGTGTCCTATCATTGGGACTGACAGGAACAGGGGAGCGAGGAAGCGGAGAGAGAGAACACCACACACTGCAACGGAAACTAACTTTTAAAAATATCTGTACGCTGCTCACACAGAACTGCATGAAACAGTGCAGACGTCCCACTCAGACCTGTGAACTGATCACACTGGTGCTCATATACGACTACAACTACAGTGACACCTTCTAATACTATATATGGCAGTATTTGGTTTGGGACACAGCCCAGGACTCATGGCTTCACACATCTGGATGGAAACATACAGAAAGTTTTAAGCGCGTACACACACACACCTCACCAGAGCTCTGCGATACCTGTAAGCTCCTATTCCCCCTTTGCAGAAAGTCAAAGTCGCTCCACACGCAGTGAGCTCAGTCGCGTGTGCTCAGTAAAGCACAGGGGAGTAAAGACTTTCAGAAATATTCAGTTTGAGGCTGGACTGATAATTCTACCACAGCGTGGATGGATCCTCCAACCTGATTGGTCAGAAGGTGAGCAGTAGTTCATATAGCAGTTCCAGCTGTGACCTGAGCGACAGGTCTGTATTAATGCACTCATTCTAATACGGTATCGTTTCTATATGACGCGCTCAGACACAAGGACCGGGACGGCGAACGCCCCACACCATCTCACAGGTTAAACACGTGCTTAATAAAGTTAACCTTAGAACTGTTAAACAGCTGTTACATGAAAAACACTTCATGGGTTATTTGTGCAATATTTTTTCATAACTGTATTCAAATAATTTTATTTGAATAACAGATCTGCTGACAGTGTGTGTGTGTGTGTGTGTGTGGCAGCTTTGAGCACTTCAGTTTATTCAGAAACACCAAAGGAGAACCACAGCAGCAACCAGCAGCAGCGTGACAGACAAAAAAGTGCAAGAACACACACACACACACACGCACACACACTCGCACCTTATTGAGTCCGTCCAACACCACGTGCGGCATGTGTTCATTCAGCATGGCTGGTGAGATGATAACCTCATCAAAGGCTTTGTTATCACCCCAAAGAGCTGAGTAGGTGGGATCCTCCTGACCACAGCTACAGAGAGAGAGAGAGAGAGAGAAAATTGATTCCCTCCATCCATTACAATCAGCGTGTGCCATCAGGAGCTTGTTTCATTTGCTCAGGTCTATAAATAATTTGACTCCTTTGATATTTAGGACTAAGGAACTCATAATTTAACACCATGGCATCCAGGTGAACCCGAGTGAGAAATATGTACAGAGGACAAAAGAAAAAATGTCAGGAAGAAATAAAAGCAAGAGAGAAGAGAGGAAGGAAGCACATGAATAAAATATGTATTTTCCTGAATAATTAAGAAGGCAAACGGCAGGTACCAGGTTTCAGGTGGGTGGTTGTGCACAACGTGGATGATGCGTCCGGGCAGATAGAGAGGCGTGGACGCAGAGAGGGCGATGCTCAGGTCACTGGGGTGGAGACACAGCCGGGAGGTGGATGGAGTTACGCCCTGAGAGGGAGGGTCATCTTCTAACGGCAGCTCTGTCTTCGGGATGCACTTAGTGCCTCCTATAATGATCCTCCACTGTGGGGGAAGGGGGATGAGATGAGATGAGATGAGATGAGATTATTAAAGCCTAAGTGCGCAGAGAAACAACTGCAGTGTATATCATGTGGTTCTGGCACAGAAAAGACTGAGACTGCTGATTTATTCAGGTGTCAGTACTTTATAGTGCCTCTAATCTGTTTGCCCAATGCTACTGAAACCATGGCTTGCAGGTTAGAGAAGCAGCTTTGGGACCAAAAGGTTGCCACTTCAATTCCCTGGATCAGCAGGAATGGCTGAAGTGCCCTTGACCAAGGCACCTAACCCCCAACTGATCCCTGGGAATGTTGTATTCTGGGTATGTTGTACGTCACTCTAGACAAGAGTGTCTGCCAAATGCCTGTAATGTAATGTACTGAAATTTCAGTGCAAAATCAATTTAAAGTTCGAGATTTAAACGCTGGTGCATCTTCATAAACATAACATCTGCAAGAATACAGTAAGTGCTTTTACTTCTTATAATTGAAAGGCTTACTGTGTGTGTGTGTGTGTGTGTGTGTGTGTGTGTGTGTGTGTGTGTGTGTGTGTGTGTAAGAACCTTTGGCTTATCGCTTTTCTGCAGGACTTCAAGTAGGTGACGACGAAAACCCTCGAGCTGAGAGAGGCCGAGCCTGAGTACAAACAAAGCACAAACACTCAGTGAAGCACACCACACACACACACACACACACACACACACACACACTGCTTTACCCACCTGGGGACGAGGTCTTTCCCCAACACCACTGAGGTGACAAACTCTTTGGAGTACTCCATCGCATCCTCACTGCAAAACACAAGCATCACACACACAAAGCTGCAGTTACAAGAACTGGAACTTATTTATCTCAGATATTTTACTGATCATCTCACACTGATCTCCTCAGAGTCACAACATTTATCCTGCAGTGCTACTTCACAAGGTTCAGTGCGTTTTTCTTGCATCCAGTACTGCTGTGTTTGGCTCCACAACAAAGTCTAAAATAATCTGCTTTAAATCCTGGAGAATTATCTGATGCGGACGCAAAAACTGAACCATTTTATTAATGGAGTTTTTTCTGCATTGACAAACAGAAGGTAGAATTCAGTTTGCAAAAAAAAAATTGAAGGTATTTTGTTTATAGGTTTATTTTAAGTCTTTGAATTATTTTATGTATTTGTGGCAGTGAGGGTGTGGTCAAGCATCGTCTGTGAATGGTGAGGAGTCAGGTTGAACCAGCAAGTAATGTGATGAGGTACACCTGTATCTAATTACTGGCTGTCTATTAATGTGCATCTCCGTGTGTCTTTCAGATAGCCGGTAACAAGAGAGAGAGAGAGAGAGAGCGCAAGCACGAGCGTGAGCGAGCTAGCTAGCTGCATCCTGCAATCTGTGCATGCGTGTGTATATAGATATTGACAGTGAAAAGTGAACGTTTAAAATAAAAGTACACCTTGGATTGCAGCGCCTGTCTCCAGTTCCTGATTTATCCCAGCAAACCTTGTCACACTGGTGCCGAAACCCGGGAGTGAGAAATGAACGTTGCCATGGAGTCCAAACCTGTCAGAGAGCTCCTCCAGGTACTTGCCAACAACCTCCAGTGCCAGCACCAGGCACTCATTGATCAGGGGCAGCACTTTTTCAGGCTTTGCTTGAGGCCCAGGTGGAGGGCTGGCAGGTGATCTGGAGCTTGATCCAGTCAGTGGATACTCCAGTGGTCATTCCTGTGACCAGAATGCCCATCCAGCTGGTCAAGATGGGTCCACAGGATGACCCCAAAGCCTTTGTTGAGCTGTTTGAGCATGACGTGGAGGCAAGCTTGTGGTTAAACTCACAGTGGGCGGCTCATCTATTGCCAGTCCTGTTGGGGGAAGCCCAGCTCCTGGCTCAGCAGCTCCAACATGCTGGTGGCCGGGAATACCCCAATCTGAAGTGGGCCATACTGCAGCAGGTCAATTGTGGCCCAGAAAAGCAGCACCAGGGCTTCCGTTTGCTAGCATACAGTGAAGTCGGCCAGCTATCTGCATTCACACAACAGCTCTGGGACGCCTGCCGACAGTGGCTGCTGGCAGGCAAGTGTGACATCGAGACCATCATTGATCGAATGACACTGGAGCAGTTTGTTGCCCAACTGCCAAGAGAGACATCAAGGTGGATCCAGTGTCACCAAGTGGCATTGCTGGAGGAGGCTGTCCAGCTGGCAGAGGGCCACCTGACAGCGTTTCCAGGAGCAGGCACTCCTGCAGCTTCTGTTCCTCTCCCTCTACCACTTTCACTCTCTCCCCCTCCCTCTCCTTGCCCCTCCCCTACCCCAACCCCACAGAAATGGGGGCCAATTCCCCCGAAACCCACTCCTCACACTTGTGTTTTTCCTCATGTTTCATCTCTTTCCTTCTCCTTCTGTGTCTGTGCTGCCATTAAGCCCCCCCCAACAGGTGTACTCATCCATGCCTGGGCAAGTCTGTTGGTGCAGAGGGAAGGCTGGGACTTCCCAGAATCAGCACTTCCGCAAGGAGGGATACTGATTTGCATTCCTGATGCAACACAGGCTTCCCTTGATCGAGCAGGAATGTACAGTCTCTGAGTATTCAAGGGAGTACACATCAGGCTTTGGTGGATTCTGGTTGTAATCAGACCTCCATGCATCAGAGCCCGATTCATTGTGGGGCACTCGGAAATGCACGATTGGTGAAGGTCAGATGTGTGCACAGTGACATCCACAAATATCTGCTTATGCCTGTCACTATTCAATTCCAGGGAAAAAAGCATAATGTGGAGGCGGTGGTTAGTCTGAGCTTCACGCACCTACTGATCCTGTGAACAGAACAGGGTTTAAAATGCTAATAAAACAGTTAGTAGTGGGTGGGTCCTGAAGTAGTACTTCATAGGGGAATCCTGCCGCTATATTCTCTGGAGAGGCGGTCCCAGGCCCATCAGCACCAGCTCCGCATCATGAGGACACACAGATTAGGGAGGGCTCTCCTCTCTCTTTGGGGAATCCCTTAGACGATTTCCCAATGAAACAGATGCGTGACAAGTCTCTGCGGCCTGCTTTTGACCAAGTGATAGTAATTGATGGCCAACCCCTCCAACCTAATGTTGCACTCTCCTTTCTGTATTTCTGCATTATTAAGGATAGGTTATATGGAGTGACGTAGGACACTCAAACTAAGGAAGAGACGACACAGTTGTTGGTCCTGAAGAGCCGTAGGAAACAGTTATTCCATGCGGCTCATCATAATCTGATGGCTGGGCACTTGGGTCAGGATAAAACACTAAATCGTCTCATAGCTCATTTCTATTGGCCAAGAATTCACATCGATGTCTGCAGATGGCATGCGGCTTGCTGTGAATGCCAACTATAAGTCCAGTGGCCACACCAAAAGCACCATTGAGCCTATTACCATTACTTGAGATCCCCTTCAAAAGAACTGAAAATTAGATCAATCTGCACGCAGGTATCGTTTTGTATTAGTCATAGTGGATATGCAACGCGATACAAAAAGCAATGCCTTTTTGCAATATCTCAGCACACAGTGTTGTGGAAGCACTCTTCCACGTTATCTCCTGAGTCAGGTTTCCAAAAGAAATCCTGACTGATCAAGGCACTACTTTTATGTCATGCACACTCCAGGAATTGTACAAATTATTGGGGATTAAATCAATTCGTACTAGTGTTTATCATCCACAAACAGATGGGCTGGTCAAATGATTTAACCAAACCCTTAAAACCATAATTCATAAGTTTGTTCATGGGGATGCTAAAAACTGGGATAGGTGGTTATTGTTTGCAGTGCGCGAGGTCCCAGCAAGCCTCTACTGGCTTTTCCCCATTTGAATTGCTGTATGGGCACAAGCCCCATGGTGTCTTATACCTCATTAGACAAAGTTGGGGGGAGGAGCCTTCTCAAAGCAAAAATGAAATTCAATACATTCTTGACCTGCAAGCAAAACTCCATGCACTGAGTCACATAACCCAGAAGAATTTGCTCCAGGCCCAAGAACATTAATCTCACCTGTGCAACAGAGGGGTACGACTAAGGGAATTTGCACTGGGAGATAATTCCTCATTTTGCTGCCCACCTCAAGCTTAAAATTACTCGCCAAGTAGCAAGGGCCCTTTGAGGTCACATGGCGAATTGGGGAGGTCGACTATGAGGCCAAATGTCCAAATAGAGGCAACACATGTAAAATTTACCACCTCAACCTCCTGAAACCCTGGAGAGAGGAGGTTCCTGTGACTCTGGCAACAGTAGTTCCAGAAAGGGCAGAGCTGGGACTGGAGGCAAGTCTAAAAAGTGCGGCCCAATTCACCCCGGGTCCCTGTGGAGACCACCTCTCACCATCCCAGAGAACAAAAGGTGATTAGATTGCAGGAGGAATTCTGCAATGTGTTCTCACCCCTCCCTGGTCACACTGACCTCATAGAATACCACATTGAGACTCACTTGGGGTGGTGGTACACAGCTGCCCGTATTGGCTCCCCAAACACAAGAAAAAGGTGGTTTGGAATTAACTCCAGGCTATGCGTAAGATGGGAGTAATTGAGGAGTTACACAGTGACTGGAGCAGCCCAGCGGTCTTGGTTCCCAAGACTGATGGGTCGGTCCAGTTCTGTGTGGACTATAGAAAAAAGTAAATGCAGTGTCTAAATTTGATGCATATCCAATGCCTCATAAAGATGAACTGCTTGATCTGTTAGGCATGGGTCACTTTTCCTCAACACTGGATTTAACAAAAGGATATTGGCAGATCCCCTTTTCTCATTATCCTGTGAGAAAACGGCCTTTTCCACTCTGTTTGGTTTGCACCAATTTGTCACCCTTCCTTTTGGGTTGTTTGGGGCCCCAGCGATGTTTCAGCATGTCATGGACCAAAGTCTCCGTCCCAACAATGCATAAGCAGCGGCCTATCTAGATGACAATCATTTATAGTCATGACTGGGAGCTGCATTTACAACATCTCAGGGTGGTCCTGAGGTCGCTGAAGTGTGCGGGGCACACAGCAAACCTAGGCAGTTTGTACCTAACTTTTCAGACAAGACCAGCCCACTGACGGACTTCACTAAAATGGGGGCACCAGCTCCGGTCCAGTGGATGAAGCCATGCAAACAAGCTTTGCTCAGGTAAAAATGGTTTTGTGTGGGGGTCTGCTGTTGCATTCTTATGACTTTTCTCTCCCCTGTTGTTTTGCAGACCGACATGTCAGACAGAGGGCTGGGGGCCATTTTGTCCCAGATGGTGGCGTGAGAGGAGCGCCCAGTGCTGTACATCAGCCGCAGGCTCTCTATGCGAGAATCAAAATACAGCACCATAGAAAAGGAGTATCTGGCCATCAAGTGAGTGGTCCCCACTCTCCAGTACAACCTGCCAGGACGCCTGTTCACCCTCTGTTCTGACCATGTTCTGTTCCAATGGCTCCACTGCATGAAGGATGTCAACATGCAGATCACTTGTTGGTATCTGGCTCTTCAGCCCTTTAAATTTGAGATGGTCCACATGCCGGGGGCACAGATGGTGGTGGCGGTTTACCTCTCCTGCCGGGGGGATCCAGCTGCAGGCCGGATGGCTCCCCAGCCTGAGTCAGGAGGTGGTGGTATGTGGCAGTGAGGAGTCAGGTTGAACCAGTAGGTAATATGTGATGAGGTACACCTGTGTCAAATTGCTGGCTGTTTATTAATGTGCTTCTCTGCATGTCTTTCAGATCACTGGTAATGAGAGAGAGAGCTGAGTCCTGTAATATATATTATAAATTGTGTGTGTGTGTGTGTGTGTGTGTGAGCGAGAGAGTGATAGCAACACTGAAAAGTGAACATTGAAAATAAAAGTGCACCTTGTTTTGTAGTGTCTTGGATTCCTCATTTATCCCAGCATTATTTTTCTTTGTTTTATTTTTTAAATATTTCACTTTATTCTAGGCACATAATGATGCATCCTATTCACAATTCAATTCACAATATTTTTGAAAGAAAAATTAAATGAAGAAAATTTTATTCACAAATAAGAAGCAACATTTATGTTTTTATGTTTCACTGTTACTTGTATTTATAC
>JAODVO010000008.1:539579-552545 GCA_025400055.1 Notarius lentiginosus
CTCTCTCTCTCTCTCTCTCTCTCTCTCTCTCTCTCTCTCTCTCTCTCTCTGAATCTACTTCAGCATTCACAAATAATTTGGCTTAATCATAATGACTGAGCCTACTGGACTCCCAAACATCTCAGGACCCTTATTGTACCGAGTTCTCACCAGTAGAGGTCTGACCGTGTCCCAGAGAGAGCCCGACTGTGGGTGTCTGTTCACGCCGTTTTCAGAACAGGCCTGCCAGTGTCTCCTCCTGTCACGTTACACGAGCAGCAGTTCATAAGGGGCATAAGAAGGGGAATGCCAGCAACTAAAACTGGGGGAAATTTGGAGTTAAGCAGCAGTCCTGAAAATACACACGGTTACAGCATGTACTGTGCAGGAGTTCTGAAAATGAGCGAGAGTGTTCTTTGGATTCTTGTTAACATAAACACTTACAGGCTTCATGAAATCTATATTATATTCTATACAGTGTTCAATGATGTGGTAATGTTGGGTTTCTGATCACACGGTGCCTTGAAGTATGAAACTTAAGTTCCAAAAATAATAATTAACTAATCAACCAAATATAAACGAGGATGAAATAACATGCACACCTTTAGATCATTTATTTTCTTTAAATGCATGGTACTACCAGATTTTTTAATTATTTTTTTTGCTCATTTATACAGACACATGCAACACAATAAAACTGTTTTGTGAATGATTCAGATTTGTATTGTACAGATTGTAGTTATTAACAGATTATACAAAGTGTGAAATATTTTTATTTTTTCTGTTTTTTTCTTTTTTTGTTACAAAGTTGTAACATGTATTTCTATAATCATGAATGTTTTTGATGTGACACTGATGTGTAGCTGATAACTCATTAAACACATTGCAATATTCTCCTCACAGATGTTTCGCAATACGGTCACTGCAGCATCAGGACAGACATAAGGACCTTCGTTTCAGGTACAATGACCAATCCACAATCAGACACCAGCCACAGTGTGCGTTTCACCCTGTATGTTAATATAAACATATTGAATTCTAAAGTTTATGATGTTACCCTGATGTGAAAATGAAAATATTGGTGTGTGCCTAGTAGCTGGTAACAGAAAATTCACCACTGAATGAATTTATTAAAAACATCCAATGACCTAGAAATAAAGTGCGCACACATTCTGTCTCCCAGTTCCCAGTACAGAGGACGGTGTAATGTAACGTGATCGTTTTGTGACTCTGGACCCATCTGGCGTTTCACTGTGTGTGTGTGTGTGTGTGTTAACACACTCAATAGAGCAAAAGAATCCAGATGGACACACAGAATGTGTGGCATTACCATAATACACTGTGTATATGATCACTGTGGAATTGTCTGCGAGATTGCTTTGCTTTGGTTCTGGACGTTTTCTTAAATCCTGTTAAATCTAATGTTCCTGATGTGGAGAGGGCAGCCAGTACACATCACCTGTAAACTAAATTCATGTGCAAGAACCTGAAAGCAAAGAATGATAGAAAAAATGTTTCTTGCAGTGAGTTCGTGTTGTCAGACTTGCGGTGAATACAAAGTGACAGATGATCGTGGCATAACTCTCATAACCATTTAACAAACCGTATTTTGCCATTAAAGATCTAAAATACTTGCATCAAATACTGTATATTTTGAGAGTTCAGAAAGTCAGTAAGAATGAGTTCAACAAAGAGGCAAAGAAATCAGAAACTCTTTTACCTCAATTCTGATAAGATGTGAATGCATTAGCAGTAGTTGGAATTAAGATATCCCAAAATTCCATTATTGATCTTTCATGGGAGAAGCTGGAGGCTTAAATGAGCCCAGATCTACACTGAGATTCTGGCTGACTGCGTTAGGAAATGGACTTCCTAGCCACAGACGGAAATATTCCAATACGTCTTATAGTCTTTTTTAAATACACAACTAATTAGGTTTGTGGTTGAATAAATAGTAAAACAGACTGAGCCTCTCATTTTTTGCATAACTCACCTTGACTTCTATGTCATTGTTGGGGTCCAAGTTGACACCCAGACCTTCAGAAGTTGGAATGTGGAATCTGATCCGGTGTACAACAGGCACTGGCAGACAGCCGACTGAAGTGAGTGTCAAGTGTCACGGTGTACTTTCTAACACCTATCAGACTCCAAATCCACACACTGGAACACACAAAGCCTTCAATTTTAGTCAGGAGATAAAAAAGTGCTCACTTTAAGTGTATCTCTGTATAAGCTAGTGAAGGATTTCCATCCAAAACCTCCAGTACCTTAACGAGAGACTATTGGAAACAATTCAGTAATCAGCTCTGTGGAGCTCAGAAATCACCAGCTTGCCTGCGACCCTGTAGAACAGGATAAAGCGGCTAGAGATAATGAGATGAGATGTTCAAGCTATACAGAAGAATAACTGCAAAATAAAATACATTTCTAATCTGAAGATTAAATATCACAGACTAGTAGCTTCATCATTTCATCACGGTCAGCATCATTTCTGCATGGTCATCAGATTTTGCAACATAGTGCATTTACATTTGTCTTTCCCAGAAGAGCTTTCTTCATATTTTGCACCTCTGCTTGTAGGTATGGGTAAATTCCTTAGAATTTTTTTATGTCTCTTTTCTTTTGTGTCTTCGTAGTCTCCCCCATCTGGCGCCCTGCTCTGTCCAGACGCTTTCTGAACTGCCGGGATCCGAGTGGATTTGAAAGGCTGACTGGAGCGAAAAATCTGCCTCCCAGGTAAAATGGCTGATACCACAGAAGCAGAGAGCTGAGCATCACACATTGCCCCCCCTTTCTTCTATGTTCGAGGATCATTTTATGTGGACATTTTCCCCTTCCATTTCAATTTTCTCATCATGGCTATGCATGATATGAATCGTGCCAAGGGTTTTCCTTGCAAAGAATGCGACATGATATGCCCAAGTACACCTAGCCTTCTGGAGCATATGAAAGCCCACTATCACCAAGAAGCGATTGGCAGATTTGAATGTGAACAGTGTGGACGAATTTTCAAGCATGCCAGTAGCTTGGCGTCGCACAAAAAGTCCCATGAGCTGGGTTCATTCCAGTGCCCAGTGTGTACCAGAACACTACCTAATGCAATAGCCCTGAAGAACCACCTCCGCATTCACACTTTGTCTCCTAGTGCACAAGCTGAAGAGGAGAATGAGGATGGTGTTGATGAAGATAGGGATTATGGCTTAGCACAAGATCTTTCTGACACAGGTTACCGGGGCCACCTGAACAGCAGCAGCAGCATGATGGCGGGCCATGACCATGACAAGCAGAAGTCTCCAGGTTCTGAAGATGCTTGGGACAGACCGTTCAAGTGTGACCAGTGTGACAGGACCTACCGGCACCATGGCAGCTTGGTCAACCACAAGAAGTCCCATCAGGAAGGCACTTACAAGTGTACAGTCTGTTACAAGCAGTTCAGCAATCTGGCAGCGCTTGGGGCCCATGAGCGCACCCATTCCAAGTTCAAGCCTCCTGGGATGTCCATGGGAAGCCTTGTGCTCGAAGCGTCGTCCGAACATCGCCCCCCTGCCCCCCAAAACGACGACATGGCAGCCTGCTTTTGCCACCTGTGCCAGATTTCTTTACCCAATAAGAGTGACTTTCAAGAGCACATCCTGTTGCATAACGCTGCATCGTCGTCGTTGGGGCTGACGCGTAGTTTCCCAGGGATAGTGCCTCACAATCTCAGCACTGTCCGTTCCCCAGCAGTAAATCCATACACCCCAGCTCTTGGTGACCCTCTTCCACTTCCCCCTTTACCTGACAAACGTTATGATCAGATGCTAGGTCCTCCTGTCAACAGTCCCATTTATACATGTGCATACTGTGGGTCTGGACATTCCGATGTGGAAAGTCTCAAACTGCACTACTTGACCCATGAATCTCACCCCCCACCCCACCCCCAAGTAGGATCCTCAATCCTAAATTCAGATGGCCTGGGCTCCAACTCCCAACCATCGGTGTCCTCGCCCCGTGGGGAATCCAGATCCCAGCAACAGTCCTCATCCATTGAAGATGCAGACCGCAGGTTCAAGTGTCAAGAATGTGGAAAAAGCTATCGGCATGCAGGGAGTCTTGTTAATCACAAACGTTGTCATCAAACAGGGCAGTACCAATGCACCATTTGCTGTAAGGAATATCCTCACCTTGCAGCGCTTCACAGCCACCTCCGCAGTCACAAATCCCGCCAAAACTCTCAGGGTATGAACTCAGAAAGTGACTGGCTCTCTTCCGAGCCCATGACAGGCCTAGATTCTCACCAAGGCTTTGTGCATTCTCAGGATCAGGAGAATGGCACGACGACCATTGGTAATCTCGGTGATGCTACCCATTTCGTTCCAGACAGTGGCCATAGCGGCAGCCTTGATTCCTTGGGGTTCCATGACCGGTTTGATAGTTCGCTGGCTCAGGGCAACTCTGGCCATCCGCAAAATAGTCGCCAATCAGACCGGAACATGTGTGCTGAACAGGGCAATATGTCCAATGGCTACATGGGAAACATGGGCTTCCACAGTTCAAGTGGTACCTCTTTGCCAGCAAGCAACTCCAGCCTCAAACAAGGCACCCGCCAGCGACGTGGACAAGAGCAATATGGAGGAAGTCAAGGAGGCCAGTTGAAGAGAATTGAAGACAAAGACGATGGTGAAGTCTACCAGTGCACAGTCTGTGGGAACCATTATGCAAGTCTTCGGGCCCTTCGTAGCCACTTGCGCAGCCATGACATGAACCACGGTGCCGGACCTTCCTCCTCCCTTACACCTGTAGGTGAGCAAGAGTGGAGGAGGCGGCAAGAGGGTAGTCAAGCCAGCCTGCTGGTTTGTAGTATATGTGGCCAGACTTTCAGTAAAAAACACGACCTTCTTAATCACCAGTTGGTCCATGGACCTCCTCGACCGGGTGGCTCTGGACAGGGCTTGGGGGGCGGCAGCTCTAGTGCTAATGGCAAAATGGATGGAAGGAACCACATTTGCGTTGACTGTGGCATGTTCTTTGCAGATCGCCATCACCTGATCACTCACCTGTGCCCAGGCAAGGGGAGAGGCGGAGTGCTGAGCAAAGACTTGAACGGAGCTAAAGGGATGAGTGGTGGTGCTGGGACCAGCAGCAGCGCTGTGGGCCACCGGCAAATGTCCAGCTCGGATGATCGGCCACATAGGTGCGACCAGTGCGGGAGAGGTTACAGGCATCCATGCTCACTTCTGAACCACAAGAAATCGCACAAGACTGGGGTCTTCCGCTGCCTTGTCTGCCAAAAACGCTACTACAACCTGCTGGCCCTCAAGAACCACCAGAGGACTCATTTTGACTTAAAGAGGTTAGCCAGCATTGCATGTGCCCTATTATACTCTAACTGTGTAGTTCTCTTTGCATACTTTGACTGTGTATGTATTGAGTTCCCCACTCGTGATTATCCAGGCCATCACTGAAACAAAAATACAATTTCAATCCAATTGTGAATGTTTAAAGAAATGTGTACAACCCATTCCATTAAAAAAGATGAGGGCATCACTCACTCGCTCTTTCCCACATACATGCACGCACACACCAATATGTGCTGCACAACATCTGTTCCATTTGACTTTTTGTGTAGTCATCTCTGTATTTGTAAGATATCCATGCTGTGTGCTGCGTTGTATTCATTATTGTGTATATTTAATTTATTTATTTAATTTATCTTGTTTTTAGTCATTTATTTTTTGGGGGGCGGGGTTGGCTACTTCATTCATTCATCTATTTATTTATTTATTTAATGCTGTATGTTTAAACATGGCTCTCCTCTCACCATTTCTGGTTTTGTGTGTTTTTTCTCTTGTGTTGCAGGCACAAGTGTGAGGAGTGTGGAAAAGCCTTCAAAATCCAAAAGCAATTGATCAACCATCTTCGTCTGCACGAAGAGCACCGAGCCAAAACCGGAGGTCGAGTTCAGCGCATCCAAAGCATGAACCAACATAATGGATCACGTTACGAGGGAGGACCTTCTCAGATGCAGCCGATGAGAATGGGAGACCCCAAAATGCAGAACCCTTCCCAAATGATGCCCACTTATGGCCAACCACAAGGTTTTAAGAAGCCGTATGCCGGTGCGAGGGCCCAGCAAGTGGACGATGGTAGTGGACGACGCCCTTTTGCCTGTGATCAGTGTGGCCGCACTTACCGTCACGCTGGCAGTCTGGCCAATCACAAGAATCTGCACAAGATCGGCGAGTACCATTGCAATGTTTGCAACTCCACCTACCCCAACCGTTTGGCTATGAAGAACCACTTGCGTATGCATTTTGCTCTGAAGAAGTACACTTGCCAAGACTGTGGACGAGGGTTTAGGAACCAGAGGCAGCTCGAAACTCACACTACCAACCAACTTTGCAAAGACATTCCTGGTCCAAGTATGCAGCAGCCAATGCCGCCTCCCCCAAGCTATGAGTGCAACGGATGCTCTGAATGTTTTCGATCCTCATCCGACCTTGCTTCGCATAACTGCAGTGCCCAGCTTCCTTCATCTTCAGCCTCCCTCAACATGGAACCTGGGGACCTGGGCTCTCCAGAACGAGAGGAGCGGCCTTTCTCCTGCGACCTCTGTGGCTGCTCATACAAGCATGCCAGCAGCCTTCTGAACCACAAGAACACGCACAAGACAGGAAACTTCAGCTGCTCCTACTGTGACAAGCCCTACACCAACTACATGGCGCTACGCAACCACATGCGCATCCACACGCAGAAGAAGAGGCACATCTGCTCCACCTGTGGGAAAGCCTTCCGACTGGCCCGATTCCTGCGCAACCATCAGAGGGTCCACGAGGAAGGACACGCCCGATTCACATGCCCCACCTGCGGGAAGAGCTTCCAGGGGCGCTCTGGGCTCGCCAGGCACCGCTGCGGGGACAACCAGGTAGGCAACGAGTACGGAAGGAAGGACACTTCAAGCACTTCGAGAGAAGGGGCAGAAGAGTGCCGGTTCACGTGAGTTTTTACGTCTAGTTGTTCGTTGATTTCTGAAGTGAACTTAGTAAAGATCACACGGGTCTCTACGTGTCTATTACAGGTATATGATCTCCAATCCGGCTTCCTCGGGACCATTCGTGTGCCGGAATTCGGATTTTTCTGAAGTTTGGACAGTATGATTAGTGGAGACCAGATAAGTTACCCCACCACCCCTTTACTTTCAGTTAGCAATATGCTCTAGAATATTAGGCTGCCATTATTTTAACATGTATACTGAATAGTTAGATGGTTTTTTTTTTTGGTTTTGTCTGAAAGTAACTATTTTCTGACTGCTGTTCTTTACTGGTATAATTTGTAAACAATGTTTGCACTGTTCTTTCTTAAGTGACTAGCTCGTTAACTGTGTGAGCTAAAACAATTTCAACAGATTCTGTCTCCTGAGACATGAATAACTAAAGTGAAATGTGGTGGTTCCAATCAGCCTCTCAGTGACTAGCAGACCCAGTCACAAGACTGAGATTTTTATACATGTGGTGTTTCATGAACAACCAGAACAAACATATTTCTTTCTGGAAGTCTCTGTCATCAATACACCTACTAACGCATGTTTTACTAACACAAAAATGCTTAAAGTAATTCTTTTAGCAGATCGTCATGATGAGGTTTGTGTCCTAATGGCTACATGAAGAATTTGTATTGACTGTTTAAGTAAAACTCTGTAATAACTGCTTTGTAAACGGAACACAAATATAATGTGTATTGTAAATGAGCTTAGCAATTAAATCTACCAAATTTTGCTTTTGTCCAAATTGGGACATTTGTACTGTTTTTGGCAGCTGGATTAAAGATCATATACCTGTACATACATAAGTCAGATTTGCACTCATAGGTTATTTGACATACAGATAAACGTAGGTCACTAATAATATGAACTTGTTCAGTCAGGGTGTGAGATTTACGGTTCTCTCTTCTCTCTACAGATGTGAGCAGTGCGGCCGTTCATACCGTCATGCTAGTTCTCTACTGAACCACAAAAACACACACACCATTGGCATCTATACCTGCGCCGTGTGCCTCAAGACCTACCCCAACCTGCTCGCTCTGAAAAATCATCGGCGGACCCATTCGGAGATGCGGCGGCACTGCTGTGCAGAATGTGGCAAGGTGTTCCGCACCTTCTCTCAGCTTCAGAACCATCGCCGGCTCCACCAGAAGGAGCATGAATTCACCTGCACGCAGTGCCTGCGCACGTTCCCGAGTCAAACCAGCTTCCGAATGCACCTACAGACGCATCATGGACGAGCCCAGAAATCCTCGCACTACTCTCACCAGCAGAATCCCCAAGGTTCCTCTGGCGGTGGTTCAGATCTCGGGTGGAGTTCTGGGCTTGACCTGACCCTGATGCAGGCCTGTCACCAGAATCCCGCACAGCGCAGCCGCAGTGACACAAGCCGCAAGCCGCACGTTTGCGATCAGTGTGGGCGTGGCTACCGTCATGCTAGCTCCCTGCTCAACCATAAAAACAGCCACAAGTCGGGCACCTACTACTGCAGCCCCTGTCAGAAAGAGTTCTCCAACCTGATGGCGTACAAAAACCACCGCCGCATACATACTGAGCCGAAGCGGTATCAGTGCTCCGACTGTGGGAAAGCATTCCGGGTTTCAACGCAGCTCGTGTGCCACCGTCGCATCCACACCAAGGAAAAACCTTTCTCATGCCAGCAGTGTGACAAACGATTCTCCAGCAGGTCAAACCTGCGACATCATCAAAAAGTCCACTGGTCCCATAACAGCAGCGCCTCCATGGGCACGTCGAATTTCCTGGCCATGCCAACTGGACCTTTTATATAAGACAAGATGCACCTGGGGAGCCAGAACTTCTTAGTGGGGAACGGAGACAAGGTTTCTGGAGGTGCCAAAAAGTCATTTCTAGATATTGTAGCTGTGAGGGGGTGGGGGTGGTGGGGGGTATTGTTTTTCAGATGAGCAGGTTGTTTAGGTTTTAGAGGACTAGCCAACCCACCCATCCATTTCCATGCAGAAGTGAAAGAGCTAGGTTGTTTTACGTCACCTCTGTCCATCTTAAAGGCTTCAACTCCCCTGATTTACATTCAGGAACCTAAAGCGATCGCTCCAGATCTTTGCAGCAGAAGTAGGCATGTGCCGATTGACATTAATCACCATTTTCAACATTTGTTTATTTTCAGGGTGTTACAGCAGTAGTACTGACAGAAATGAAACGTACACAATCTCCTCCTTACACCCAGTACTCACATACTTGGGCACCAGTCTTGGATTTGGTGTAAGAGACATTGTGTACTTTTTATTTATTTATTATATATTTTTTTTTCCTAAATTGGATCCATTATTTTACAAATTGATTTGAGCACAGAAAAATGGAACATGGGAAGATTTTGTTTCATGCACAAGTGTCATTAATAACAGGGCATCGGCATATGGCTAACAATGAGCGTAAAGAGTTTGCTGTGACGCTATTCCAGTTAAACACGCATGATAATCCAGAACAGCTTCATAGATCATGTTATAGATCAGACCTGTTTTTGATCACATCACACTGATTAGATTATTCATGTCCTGATTTAAGGATTCTTAAAGAAACTAAGTTTAGAGAGTCACCTCTTCATCCTCTGACAGATCACCAATGATTTCTGTATCACGTAAAAAAAAATTAACTTACAGTCCACTTCCTGGTGAAACACATGCGTGTAAAATACACATTGTAAGATTGATGTATGTGTAGGTTTTAGATCTGACCGCATTATAGGTCATATTTGAAAACTGACTGCAGTCGCCATGTTGTGTAGAACTCTCAAGGGTGTTTGTTTTCAGTTCTCCCTTCTGATGTTCTAATTTTTTTTCTAACTTGTGTGTGACGATGACAAGCTTCAAACCTTATTATTAATTATTACTCTTATTAAATATTATCATCATTCTACCGATGACGGAATTGCGGTTTGCTTTCTGTTGCGCGTTGTAATTTTAAAGAGCCCTTGTTTAAAAAAAGAAAAGAAAAAGCAGCGCCTTATTAGCTAGTGTATAGAAAATGATAGGTCGTGCTTTTTGGAAAGAATTAAAAAAACAAAAAGAGAACTTTTTTTTTTTTTTAAAAAGGCAAAAAGTGTATATTGATAGGCTTGTACTGGCATTTTGGTTTTACCTTGTATTGTATCGTACTTCTGACTGTATTATTTACAGGAACACTTTTATAAAAACATCACTGTAGTATGCGTTTTTATTTATATTAACCCCATAATGCTAGTTTTTAGGAAATCTCCCTCCTCCACACTTTTTTTTTTTAATATTTTCATTATGTGACTGACTGACTTGGAGTCGCAGATGCCAGGATTCCTAAGGAACACTTGTTCTTGTGACTAATCGCAGTTCTCTCCTGGGTTTTATGCTTTTAACGCGATTGGGCTGTGTCTCAAATCACTTCTTTCCCTTGTACAGTAGACAGGGAGCTGTAATGATGTGTGTTTCTCCCGACTGAGTGTCACTGTATCGTTACTCCGTACTCGTGACAGTCCTTCCCTCTGGAAAAAAAAACAACAACGTGGATGTGCCTCTGTTTGACGCTTTTAAGGGATAATTTTTGTGAACATTAAAATCACTTGGGCAATCTTTTCCCCCTTTTTGGGTATCCCTTGTATTTAAGGGTTTTTTGTTTTTTTTCTTTTTTTGTGTATTTAATTGCATTTTGCATTTCATCCTTTTATTACCAGTAAGCACTGGTATTACCAAGTCCATTATATAAAAAGAGCACAGTTAAAATTGTGTGCGCGCGCGCGCGCGCGTGTGTGTGTGTGTGTGTGTGTGTGTGTGTGTGTGTATATAAATATGTTCCTATAACCTGAGATTAGGTGAGGAAGAAAAAAGCTGAACTATATAACAACCTTGGGTGATTTGATTTGGGAAGGATTGGCAGATATTAGATTTCCCTTTTGTGTTTAACCTTTCTTTTTGTTTTCCCTCTTCATGCGTTATATATATATATATGTACTGCTGACAATACACTTTTTTTAAAACTACATTTTGATAATTCATTTCCTAACAGAAAACTCGTTTGGATTATAACTTTAACGCTCTCAAATAATGAAAATAAATAGCTGAAAACAATGATTTGCTGCATTTGTGTGTGATCGTAGCAAAAAAGGCATTTCGTTCCTTTTTCTCGAACACAGATCCCATATTAAAGGTGCTTTATCGTAGCCCTTTGAGACACGTTTGGGTTTTTGAATATCTTTGTAACACAACACTCTTCTTAATAAATGTTGGTGGAGTGTGCACCTCCTAACTGATATCATCCTCCCTGTAGTACCAGAAGCCCAGGAGGTGGAGTCTGGACCATAATCCAACTTCTATAGCACTCATCTACAAGACATTATACAACATGGAACAAAAAAAAAAAAAGAGCCATTCATTTTGAAACACGTTCAATTCACTGGACATTTGATTCAACTCCTCCCAGGTATGAGGAGCTTGATCAGGGCCGACTCCACCCTTTGAACTTCTGGTTATGCAGTAAAAGAGGTGTTTCTATCAGCTTCCCTACGGTTTCTTTGTCTCTTCATAATTACAGTTTCCTGTTGTTTACATTGACTAAAATATGGCGTCTGTCCAACAGCCTTATCCGTGTGAATGTGGAGTGAAACCTTCACCTGACACCATGGAGTGTGTATGTATGAGTCCTTATATGGAAATATGGGTGTAGTGCCTAATTTGTACCAGCTGTTAACACACAGCAGATTTACAGAAATCTGGATGTACGTTTAGATTCTTCATGAAGCTTGCTTCCTGCTGCCTCTATTATAAACTCTTAAGTAAGAGGAAGTTATTCAGCATTCGTTGTCTTTGTTAAGCCGGTGTCTGTCATCTGACTTTGTTGGAACTTGTAGCTGTGTGTGCTGTAGCAGTGAAAGCTAATACCGTGTTTATAAACATGTACTCAAGTGTGAAGAGAAGTCTTGTGGATCGCTTTAGTATGAATAGAGAAGTCACCATTTACAACTTCAGTCTGGTAACAAGGAGTTAAATAAGGTCTATGACAGAAAAGAGCTTAACGCCAATAACATTTTCTTGTCTGTCTAGACTATTATAGTACGGAGACAAACCAATCAGCCTCCAGAATCTCATCATTTACTATTTTACCCAGCGCTGTCTCAGTCCCGTGATGAGGCATTAAGGTCTTCACACGTACACCGCAGTTTATCATTGTGGTTTTTCATCCAACAAGATAGTTGTTTGACTGCATGACTATTTCATACATGGACGCTTTCACATCAAAGACGAATGTTCTTGTTTGAAGCGGGGGGGCTATTTATTAATTTTTCTTTTTTTTTTTTTTTTTACCTTTTTGGCAAATACATTCAACCAGTCAGGGCAGAGGTTGTGGAAACATCATCATGCTGCTGAAGACGTGGCAGTGTCTCTCATTTGTTTTGTGTCTGCTTGACAAGGGCAACAAAAATTTAGAATGACCCTCATTTATCAATCTAACATTGAAACCCTATGACTGTTCACATGTGATTCATAAAGCATTCGTACCTCAACCAATCAGTGTAAGAATGATCAGGCATTGATAAATGCAGCAGCTGAAAACCACCATCATTTAAATACAACGTCCCAAGTCTTTACAACACGGAGAGGCGTGATACGGCTGAGAAGAGAAACCTCTCTGCCCTTGAAATAGAAGCTCTAACATCACAAGTCAAATTAAACAAATTATTTCTATTTAACAGCCTGAGTAGTAGCATCATAAAAAGTCAATGACAATGCAGCAGTGATAACTCCAGCTGATTGAATGTTAATTTATATACCCATAATGTGGAGGCTATATACTATTAGCTTAAATCACAAATCTTTACACTGCCTTGAAAAAGTATTCATACCCCTTGAACTCCTTCACGTTTTTCCACCTTACAGCCACGAACTTAAGTGTTTTATTGAGATTTTATGTGACAGACCAACACAGAGTAGCACATAATTGTGAAGTGAAATGAAAATGATAAA
>JAODVO010000008.1:2310231-2321748 GCA_025400055.1 Notarius lentiginosus
AACTGAAGGTCATGGGTTTTCAAAGGGCTATAACTTTAAAATGATTCATGATAGCCAGATGTTTACCATTATCAACAAATAAGAAGTCCCATATGGGCTTTCATTTGCTGCCATGACCTTTGACCTTGAATGACCTTGAAATGTCAAACTCAAGGTCATGGATTTTCATAGGAGTATAACCTGACAGCTGATGATTGAGAAACATTACCATTATCAACACATAGGTATAAAATAAGTGCTGCCGGGCGAGGTTTGTTTTGCCTGGCAACACTTGTATACTTTGTGTTACATGGACAGTATCAGGTCAAAGGTTTGGACACACTTCCTAATTCAGTGGGTTTTATTTATTTTTATTAATTAAGACACTTCCTGTCTTAAAGCAATGATGGATGTCGTCATTTCTCTTTACTTAGCTGAACAGTTCTTGATTACTGGATTACTATACATATATGAATGTAGATTACTACAGTTGTTGAATAGGGCTATTTAGTGTATTTTTATTATTTACTATTTACCGTTTGACCATAAACGCATTAAAAAGGCAAGAAATTACACTTATTAACTTTTAATAAGACAAACTGTTAATTGAAAAGCATTCCAGGTGACTACCTCATGAAGCTGGTTAAGATAATGCCAATAGTGTGCAAAGTGTTATCAAGGTAAACGCTGGCTACTTTGAAGAATCTAAAAAATAAAACATTTTTGGTTTTTTTAACACGTTTTTGTTTACCACATAATTCCATATACATTCTATGTGTTATTTCATAGTTTTGATGTCTTCAGTTTTGTTCTACAATGTAGAAAATTGTCAAAATACAGAAAAACCTATGACTGAGGAGGGGTGTCCAAACTTTTGACTAGTACTATACATTGATGATGATTGGAGTTGATCTGGATTATTTGATATGATTTTGATTAATCATTGGATTCCAGAAACATATGATTCCGAAAAGAAAAAGATACTCAACCCGACAGAGTCGAGGCAGCTATGAAGGGCAGAATGATCTAGTATTTACAAGGTGAAACGTTCCTATGTCTTGCATCTGTAGCTATTTGTACAGAGAAGCTGAAAAAAAATATTCAAATATCTCAAGTACAGGCAAGTTTATCTACACAATTTACAAAGCCGGTGTGCAAAGGTGTAGTAAACAAAGTTAAAAGGCTGAAAATATAACTGAAAATCCACAGAGTACAAATGTAGAGGAACACTGCATTATAAAAAGTTCAAACACTAGCATGGAGAAAAGTATGAAGCGAGAATAAAACTAGAATAGCTCACTCCCTACTGGGTGTTGCGCTTAGTCTATTGACATTTTAGTAATTTCATAATTTGTCTCATTTCTTTTACTAGGCCATTATAAACTTCACACCATTCCTACATTCCTGCCAGTAACCCAAGTTAGCACAGTTATTATACCACACTATTTAGCCCTACAATCATTCACAGTTCCATGTGGCATTTTCTGTCTTCCGCAGGCTTACTGATATTACGGTCTGTCATCTTTTGCTCTAAACTGTTTAAGGATCTTTTTTTTCCCCCTTCCTATACTTGACCCAGGTGTACAGTGTCTAAATCTAAAGTTTAAGCCTCAGTGCTTACATTTTAGCAGCTTACTCCTCTAATGGCATGGTGATGTAGTGGTTAGCACGGTTGCCTCACAGCAAGAAGGTTCCGGGTTCGAATCCAGCGGTTGGTGAGGGCCTTTCTGTGTGGAGTTTGCATGTTCTCCCTGTGTCTGTGTGGGTTTCCTCTGGGTGCTCTGGTTTCCCCCACAGTTCATATACATGCAGAGTAGGTAAAATACCCAGCCACTGGGGTTGAACAAGCCAGTGCATACTTAGCCCCAGTGCATACTTAGTCCCAGTGCCAAGTCTGGATATGTTGGAGAGGACTGTGTCAGGAAGAGCATCAGGTGTAAAACCTGTGCCAAATCAAATATGCAGAGCAGATCCACTGTGGTGACCCCGAATGTATGGGAGCAGCCAGAAGAAGAAGACTTTTCCAACAGATGTGCTACACTTCTCTGATGCTTACTGTATTTTTAAGGTGAGACATGAGACTCCTGAAGTGAATTTCCATCTCCATGAACACTCTTTTATGCACTTCATCTGCAACTATATATGTTGCCTGGATTAGGAAATAAAAAAATGCAGACAAATGTCAATAAATAATTTTGAGATGCTTTCTTAAATCATCACCCTGTCATGAATAAACAGTAGGCACTCACACATCGTTCCAGCTCCACGATCTGACGATCCACATCAAGCAGGAAGATCTGCAGTTTATGTTGGTTACAGTTCATCTTCTTATATTTTCTTCTGTAGATCCTCATGACACCCTTTAGAGTCTGCAAAATGAACAGTATGTGATCCTTTGCCTGTTGAACATAAGAAACAGTTAGATTAAGTCATTTTAAGGAAACTATGTGATAGCTCACGTCCCATCTCAGGTGCATATGTAGTCCTACCCCATGGCTTTCATATCCAAGATGACATTCAAATCACTGTATGTAAACTTCTGACCACAACTGTAGCTTCTATATATAGCTTGTATATAGTGTACAGTGGATATAAAAAGTGTACACACCCTGTTAAAATTATTGTTTTTTTCTGATATAAAAACATGAGACCATGATAAATAATTTCTAAACTTTTCCCACCTTTAATGTGACCTATAACCTGCACAATTCAATTAAAAAACAAACAAATCTGTTTGGGGGAAAAATATAAAAAATAAAAAATGTACAATGAGCTGGTTGCACAAGTGTGCACACACTTAAACTAATACTTTGTTGAAGCACCTTTTGATTTGATTACAGCATTCAGTCTTTTTGGGTTCACACCTGCCATCAATAAAAAAGACTCTGATTAACCCCAAATAAAGTTCAGACATTTACTCAATTCATCCTCCAGCAAAAGCCAGGGTTCACCGAGAGCTTACAAAGCATCAAAGGGATCTCACTGTTGAAAGGTGTCAGTCAGGAGAGGCGGAAAAAAACATTTCCATGGCATTAGATATACCATGGAGCACAGTGAAGAACGTCATCAAGAAGTGGAGAAAATATGGGACAACAGTGACATTTCCGAGAACTGGACGTCCCTACAAACTTGATGAAAAGACAAGATGGAAACTGGTCAGGGAGGCTGCCGAGAGGCCGACAGCAACACTGAAGGAGCTGCAGGAATTTCTGGCAAGTACTGGTTGTGTAGTACATGTGACAACAATCTCCCATATTCTCCATATGTCTGGACTATGAGGGAGGGTCAAAGAAAAACATCAAGGCCCGGATAAATTTTGCAAAAAAAATACATCAACTCTCCCAAAAGCAAGTGGGAAAATGTGTTATGGCCTGATGAAACCAAGGTGGAACAATTTGTCCCCCCACTTATGAGCCTGTCATCATATATCGCCATATGTAAGGGAATAAGTTGAATTATCTGCCCTTCGAAAGATCAGACTGGGATTATTTTGCACTGACAAGACACATGGACAGACAGACAGCGTGATTCCTATCTGCCCCCCCTCCCCAACTTTGTTTACGGGGGGTATCATAATAATTATAATAATAATAAGAGAAGAAGAAGATCATGATGTATGATGGTTCACAAAACAGAAAAAATGAATCATCAAACGATGTCTGGTTTCATTGGTCATTTTTTTTATTAATTTATCAATTTGATATTTTTTTGTTTGTTTATTTTTGGTATCAGTGAAATTGACCATCAAAACAAACCCATAGAAAAATAACATTCCAAAATGGAACAATGTTTCCTTTTCAAATTCAGATCATAAAATAAATAAATACAGACATACAAACTTTTATACATAAATAAATAAATGAATACAGACATACACACAAAAACCGTTTATAAATAAATAAATAAATAAATAAATACAAACAACTCATTAAAAAAAGAAAAGATACATCATTTTAGTTGATCACTGAAATATTTAAACATGAGTGAGACTCAGGAATCCTCGTCCCATATTTGGTCCGGTTTTTGGACAGTAATAACACCTGTGGTTAAATGTTCTGTTTCTTCTTCTTCAATAAAAAAATCCTTTTTCCCCTGTTGGTCCTGTTCAGAGTTTGTGCCTCACGTTGGTAGCGATGATGTCCATCATTCCAAGGTGCTGCTGCACCACATTCCTGATTCGCTCCAAAGAGTTTGCGCTGTAGTTCTGCAACACAAATAAAAACACTGAGTGTCATTCAAAAATATATCGATTGTCAATCCGCACCTGAAGGTGCACCTCGGGCTGCAGGTGTGCCGAGTGGACTCCAGCACACGCGCAGTGATCAAGGCGCACCTGAGCTCAATTAAGGAATTGTGTTTGCCTATTTAAGGACTGTGCTGATGCATTTGCTTCGCAAAGTATTACGATACACAAGTACACATTACCGAGCATTTCTACCCGTGTTCTTGTCTTCCTGTTTCTTGTTCCTGTTCTAGGTTTGTCTCTGATATCCTGTTTGTGCCTCGCCTGACCTTTTTGCCTGTTTTCACGTTTTGATCTAGCCTGCCGATTCAGACTGCTTGCCTGTGTATGTATCGCTGTATAGTTTTGCACTTTGTATAATACTGCACTTTTATCATTAAACTGAAACTTCTGCACTTACATCTGCCTCCCTCGCGTACCTGACAGAATACTTCGCCTTACAATGACTGTTGCAGAAGTGTTTCAATTCGCGATTCCACATCGCTTCCAGGATTCCCTGTCTCAGCCCCTCGCCTCATATTTTCGGATGAAGTCTGACTGGAGTCCCCTGGCACTCTACTACGGAATATATCTTCCTCGGGGATTCAACTTGCAGTGTGACTTCAATGAGGACCTCCAAGAGCCCAAGCCACCACCCATCTGCGTAAGCTTCATCTTAACGTTTATTGCTGGAGGAGCATACAGATGGGTGGATTACCTAATTCGAGTCAAGCACCCATGCCTTCAAATCTCAGATCTTCTTTGCCATGCTCGTTCCTTTTCGAATCCCATGAACATTTTTGGGGAGGGGCAATCATTCCGATGGCCGACACAGCGGAGGAGGCTATCGCTCCAGAGCTCCCTCCAGTGGCTGATGTAGAGACAGCAGAGGAGGCTATTGTTCTTGAGCCCCTCTTGGAGGCTGTCTCTCCTGAGATGGTTTCTCAGTCAGAACCAGCACCTGAATTAATGCCAGAACCAGTGCTGGAGTCTGAGTCAATGCCGGTGTTGGCTCCAGAGTTGGAGCCAGAGCCTGTGCCAGTCAGCTCCAGTGCCAGAGCCTATGTCAGATCCTGTATCAGTGCTTACTCCAGAGCCAGTGCCCAGAGCAGCAGAGCCTACACCAGAGTCGGTGCCTGGGCCAGCTTTAGTGCTGATTCCAAAACCTGAGTCTGTTCCTGAACATTTGTCAGAAGATGTTGGAGCATCCTCTGCCTTAGCCGGCTATGAAGACATCGTCATCCTGCCGCTACCCGGCTATGAAATCATCATTGTCCTGCCGCCAGGTCTTAACCAGGACCGAAGCAACATGCTGACGGCGCTCGAGCCCATGCCTGAGTCCAGAATCTGAAAGAGGGCCAAGTCCAAAACTCAAGTCATCCCCAGAGCCCAAGTCCTCCACTGAAACAGAATACAGCCTGGAGCCCAAGTCAAAACTTGCTTCCAGCCTTGAGCCCAAGTTATCTTCAGAGCTTGAGCACACTTCCAGCCATGAGCCTAAGCCAGATCCAGAGCCCAAGCCTGAGTCATTTCCTGAGTGGGAACAAAGCTCAACTCGTCTCCAGAGCTTGAATCCAGCCCAGAGCTTGAGTTCACCTTCAGTCCTGGATCCGAGCCATGTCCAAGACCCAAGTCAGGTCCAGAGTCTGAGCATGATTCTGGCCCAGAGCCCAAGTCAAGTCCCCAGCTCAAGCCCACTCCTAGTCAAGAATCCAAGTTTTGTCCTGAGCCAGAGTCCAAACCCCCACTGGAGCCAAGGATGATGGATTTTCACTCCCAGTGGGAGCTCTTTGGGAGGTGGTTCTGTCAGTCCTGCGCACTGTGGTGCGTGCACCTGAAGCCGTGCCTCGGGCTGCTCGCATGCTGAATGGACTCCAGCATGTGCACCGTGAACAAGGTGCACCTGAGCTCAATTAAGGAACTGTGTTTGCCTATTTACGGACTGTGCTGATGCATTTGCATCGCAAAGTTTTCCGATACGCAAGTACGCATTGCCTTTCGACACATGGTCTTGTCTTCCTGTTTGTTGATTCTTGTGCCTGTTTCTTGTTCCTGTTCTAGGTTTGTCTGTGATATGCTGTTTGTGCCTCGCCCGACCTTTTTGCCTGTTTTCACGTTTTGATCTAGCCTGCCTATTCGGATTGTTTCCCTGTGTATATATATCTCTGTATAGGTTTGCACTTTGTATAATACTGCACTTTTATCATTAAACTGAAATTTCTGCACTTACATCTGCCTCCCTCATTTACCTGACATCGATCAACACACATTAGTAAACATGTCCACTCTGTTTCTGTACATTTACAGTTATGGGTTTTGTTTGACAGATTGTGCCTTAAAATTTACATTAATTGGGTCATAAACATCTGTTAGATGTTACATCTGTTAATGTAAAAGCATTAAACTTTTCCGAGCACATGAAATATGAAAGTAACTTACAGATTTTTTCAGAATTTCCTTCAACTTCCTGAAGTGTCTTCTCAGTTTCCTCTCACTCCACGAGTGTCCTGATCTTTCAGCATACGCTGCTGTCTGTTTCAGAGGAAAACAGGAAAGTTACTTGACTGAACATCATTATTTCTTTCCTTCAGACTGATTATAATCTCTGACTTTTTTTTAACGACAGTTTTAGTCCCTAATGCCAAGGTTCAGAACTATTCCAGTATATTTACTCTAATATATTTAGTAGAAGACGTTTTGCCGTCACTTACACATTGTTTCAGCTCTTTTAACTGCCGGGTATCGAGGATGTTCAGGAAATTATCCAGTGCCCTGCCGTCCCATTTCACTTCATCTACATGAGCCGTGAGAGGGCTGAAGAGACCGATGATCTGCTCCGTGGCCTCAGCCAGAAACCTCACCTGATCTTCTGCCTGGAGGAAAAAGACATGGTGTGAACGTCGTGAACTAAAGTGAACTGATGCTCCTTACAAAAGCATTCGAACGTGAAGTAGAGCTTCAGTTTAATTTGTAATGTTTGCAGATTACCTTGGCCTTCATGACTTCATCGTACACCAGGTGTGGAAATGGTCCTTTCACTGAAGTCATCTCTCCACCCTAAAAAAAAAAGAGAATGGAACAGTTTTAACACAATGAACGCAGCATCTAACAGGATCAACATCCCAGAAAAAAAACAGCGATAAATTTAATCACCAATTCAACTAATAATCTGAACAAATGTCCTCCTGAATCCAATCAGGACGATGACAGCAGCCGGGTGAATTTACAGAGGAACAGAGGAACGATAACTTGTACATTTACTCTGATCTGGAAACTGAGAGCTTAAACACAGACTGTAGCTTCTCCTGGTGCTGAGGTGGAACCATCAAGGACACCTTTAGTGTGGAATGTGGAGGTCAGAAGAACGGAGCATGTGGTGTTCATTTAATTTACTTTTTGAATAAAGATTTAAAGCTGCATCGGTGGGACTTAAGATCCAAATATGTACTGAAATTCTTATGAGGGTATAGATATTCTCTCTAAAGGTACTGAGATACACCCTAAAGATACCTGGCTGAGTACAAAGATGATCGTTCCATGGTCGATTGAACATCACACTGAACACTTGCCCTAAGAGCTCAGATAATTTTAAGGTTGTGATACTTTTTCTTGGAAACTCAGCCCAGTTGATGGTACCACTGCAACACCAAGGAGAACTACAGAACATGTATCTGCTATAACATAATAATAATAATAATAATAATAATAAGAATAATAATAATAATAATTATTATTATTATTATTATTATTGTGGAAATATTTGCCTGTAGAGAAAGATACATCATGTTTTTCTAAACGTACAGATTTCCACAAGTACAATATGTGTAATAAAAATATGCTGAGATCCGTAAAATCGAACACGAACTGGGGTCTGTTCAGATCTCAAATCTCGTGTCTCCACAGCTGGATCTCTTTACTGGATAATATTCAATCACTGTCAGCTATTAATAAACTTAAAAGAGCTGTGAAAAGTTCCTTTATAGTCAATAATTAGGCTCTGTTTCTTCTTTTTAAATATATTAATTTTATGGAGATTAATGTTATTTTCGGTCATTATCATTTTTTATCATATTCTTTATTATAATGGATTAATAAATGTTTATTAAAGTGTTTTATTTTTTCCAGAGCCCGACTGAAACTCATATTGTATGACGTAGGTCTTCTGAATAAAGATTCTCGTTATTATTATTATTATTATTATTATTATTATTATTATTATCAGTAGTAGTGATAGTGATGTGAGTGATGATGTCAGTGATGTGGTCAGTATTTTGAGCCGCAGGTTCGGAGCAGAAGTCAGAGACAGAGTGATGGAGTGATGGAGAAATCAGGGCCCCTGAGGGACTCACCATGTCCTTGAGCAGTGAGAGACTCGAGCGGCTCTTCATGCTGTACTGGCTCATCATCCAGTCGCAGGCGTCGCAGCGCTCGTGCACGATGAGACAGAGCAGGAAGTAAAGCGCCGTCCCCGACTGTCCGCTCTTCATGTTCCCGCTGGCTGCTCGGGGAGCTTTTTGGCTTCATGCTGCAGCTCGCTGGATTTATCCGCAGATATGGAAAAGGAAAACGAAGGGAGGCCGGAGCTCCGATTTCGAGTCCCGGGCCACAAAGTAAAAGCCCCAGCGCTCCTTCATCACCCCCCCCCCCTTTCGCTTTCACTTTCCTCTCAGCCCTCAGAGCACCGCATAGCACAGGAAAGTTCGGTCCAGAACCACACACTGACCCCTGACACACCATGGTACCGTCAGCACACAGCTGTTTTGGACCTGGAGCTGATTTGTGCCCAGTTGACTCTCCGACGCGCTGAAATCCGCTCCAGATGGCCCCCAGTGTCTCCTGTAAGACTCCTCCCTGTGGAGTGAACAGCAGCAGGGCCCACTGAAGCACACGGGTCGAACCGATCAGCACATCTGATCCAAACCAAGCCCAAAGAGTTACGGCTCACCTGCGGGACAAAAACAACCAGAAAGAGAGAACACACACACACACACACACACACACCGCTCACTCGCTTCTCAGGGCTCGTCGCCGCCTCCTTCGGTCACGTGACCCAGGGGATGACGACACCCGGGATTCCTCCTGTGACGTTTCAAAAGTGCACACACCTGCAGACAAGAGCAAAGTGACATTACATCACTTCCGGAAACTTTCCCTTACACAACCACAACCACAAGTAAATGCAATCATAATATTTCAAAAAATACAGTGGGACTAATAATAATAATAATAATAAATATAATTGTAATAATAACAGAACTCCTATTTTTTATTTAGCCTGCACTATATCATCATATATCAATCCTAAACAGTATAAACATTAAAACATAATAAATAATCAACATTAAGCATATTTATATAACATATAAAACCATTTATCTCAAGGTAGGAAGCCGTCATTTATTGTGTGAGCGTATTCTCCATCCACACTGTTCCCTCACAAAAGTGGCACATCCTGAGAAGATCAGAAAGTGATCAAACGTGACAGAAATCTCTCACCGTCACAGATCCTGATTCCACCCAGGTCCTCACACCTGAAGCACTTTAAACTGAAACTTTACATAAACTTTGACAATTTTGTAAAATAAATGGCCAAATGTGAAAAGAGGAAGTCATTTTCACGTATTATGGAGGAAAAAAAAACTGAAGAAGGAATTTGAACCTAGAAGCAAAAGATATCCACGAAGGAAATTCAAGTCTCGGGTTTGTAGGAGGTGTTAAAAGAAAAGCATGTAGACATGAAAGAATAGATCAGAAAAAAAGAGAGAATGGAACATTTGGGAATTGGTGATGAAGATCAAACAGCTGGACATCAGAGTGAAGCAGGAAATAGAAAAGGTTAAGCAGGACATGGAGGAGAGGAATGTCAAACCTGATGTTCCTGGAGAACATCACCAAGCACCAGGTTTACTAAGAGATGAAGGTCAGGTTGGGTTCAGAGTGAGAGCACTGGAAGGACAACAGAATACCATCGACTGCTTGGACAAACCACTGTCCAGATGCTACAGGGCTCACATGAGAAGAACAAGGTGAAGAGAAAAAAAAAAACTCAACCCAAAAACTGACCTGCGGTTCAGGTGAAGGAGCAGGAGATGTGATGGAGAACCATAGTAAAAATGATTGGTATTTTCCTTTTACAAAATGGTCAATAAAAATCTTAAATTAAGTAAATATTCGTAATCTCTTAGAGAAAGCAGATATTAATCCATCCATCCATCCATTTTTTGTAGCTGCTTATCCTGCACAGCATCACAGGCAGCAGATATTAATATTTTTAAGAAATGTAATTTAGATCCGTCCCAGATGTTATATGCTGTTTTACTGAAAAGGAAAGAAACATCATATAACCTCAGGAAAAGCAGTAACCATCTACCACAAATACATTCCAATAGATTTAAGAATTCTTGTTTATAATTATTTCTGTTTTTGTTTTTTGTGTGTTGTCTATATTTTAATGCTTTTAGTTGTTTAATGTTTGTAACTTAAGATATGTGTCTTTATCTTAAGTAATAAAGATTACAAGATAGTCATGATTTTTTTTTTTTGTGTGTGTAATTTATACAAGTACATGCAAGAGAATTCATATTTGTATTTTACTATTTACAAACTTATGATACACAATTCAGTCGATTAAAATTTTTTGAACCAGTTCTTCAGCACCATCTCAGACGGATTCAGATGAACTCAGAGTCAGTTTTCGTTTTGGTGGCCAGTAAGTCAAGTCTTCTCAGATGTTTCAGTGTCACTTCTGCAACATCATTGCAGCTCTGTGCACTGTACTCCTGCAAGGAGAAACATAATGATGGACCAATATTTATCATTTTTTAAGCATGAAATGGAAACTAACTCACTTCCCACTTTTAATACACATGACCCCAGAGTTTGATGTTGCAAGATGACATTAGAACATAATAACATTGTCTCAAAGAAAATGGAGTCGAGAGGCTGTCACACTTCATCCTGCATACAGTCCAGCAGCTCATTTTGACTGCTTTTAGATTTTCCCTTTAATGCATCCACATCTCATCTGGCCTTGGAGGACCTTCGGATCCCCTAGGAGGAACTGGAAAGTGTTGCTGGAGACAGGGACTCCTGGAATACCCTGCTTAGCCTGCTGCCACCGCGACCCGACTTTGGATATGCAGAAGAAAATGGATGGATTATTGCAACCTTCCAATATAAATACAAAAGCCAACAAATGTATGTTAATAACTTGCAGGGTTGCTGGCTCTTGGAAATACAACGGTGCTTGAAAGTTTGTGAACCCTTTAGAATTTTCTATATTTCTGCATAAATATGACCTAAAACAACATCAGATT
>JAODVO010000008.1:2781246-2795346 GCA_025400055.1 Notarius lentiginosus
CTACTTAGCAGACAGCTACAGTGGGACATAACTGAAGAACCATTAAGGGTTCTTCTAGATTTCTTTAGACAGTCAGTGCTCAGAGGGAAATGACTTGAAGCTAGTTAAGGGTTCTTGGCTTCCTCTGGTGTAGGGTTCTACTTAGAAGCTAGCTAGGGTGGAACACAACTGAAGAACCATTCAGGGTTTTTCTAGATTTCTTCAGTCAGTCAGTGCTCAGTGGGAAATGATTCGAGGAGGCTAGATAAAGGGTTCTTAGCTTCCTCTGGTATAGGGTTCTACTAGAATCCAGTTAGAGTGGGGATACAACTGAAGAACCCATTAAGGGTTCTTCTAGGTTTCTTCAGACAGTCAGTGCTCAGAGGGAAACGACTCAAGGAGGCTAGTTAAGGGTTCATGGCTTCCTCTGGTGTAGGGTTCTACTTAGAAGGCAGCACAGTGTCTACAGTGGGACACAAGGAACTATTAACCATTTTTTCATATTTTATTTTTTATATTTGTACATGTTAATACATAATTTATCTAGAAGTTTTCTCTATTTTCTATTCTCTGTTTATTCTGTAATGATGATGCTGGAATTTTAATTTCCCTGAGGGAACCCTCCCAACGGGATCAATAACTTTCAATCAATCAAGGGTTCTAGATTTCTTCAGTATGTCAGTGCTCAGTAGGAAATGATCTGAGCAGGTTACTATCTGGTTCTAGATAGTCAAGTGTCCTTGGGTTCTTGAAAGGTGTTTGACTGGAACCTTTTCTGACAGGGAAACACACTAGGGTTGGTTCTTCTTGGAACCCAATTATATTCACCAGAAGACACTTTAAGGGTTCTTGAATTTATGGTTTCTTCAAAAGACATCTTCGGTCAGTGATCAGTAGAAAATGACTTAAGGAGGTTCCTGTCTGGTTCTTTGACTAGTTAAGGGTTCTGAGCTTCCTGAAAAAAAAAAAGTTCTAGTTCGGGACCTATTCTAATGTGCAAACACAAGCTACAGATGGACAGCTGAAGACCCCTTCTAGATTAGGGTTCTCGATTTTCCTTTTTTTTTAATGGAAGTGTAGATTGGGAAATGACTTGATGTCATCAGTGCTAAGTGATGTTGTGCATCAGCTCGCTTCTTCTGACTAGCGCTGAACTGTGATTAGCGTGAGAGCTGACTCGAGCGGCCCTCTTGGAGACTTTTTTGGTTTTTTTTTTTTAATGTGAGAACTGTTTCAAATATTTTACTTGGTATAAGGTGGCCTTTCATTCCCAGTGCCATCTGTCTTTCTGTAGAGAAGGGACACTGAGGGACGTCTCCACTTTCCCCTCAGGCTTGTTCCTCTCTTGTTGGACACTTGGTCTTTTGTTGGTGTGTTTTATAGCTGAGAAAAAGGAAAAAAAAGGACTGTGGAAATGCTGCAAGGCTGGAAATGGACAAGTGATTCAGCCAGAAGTGTTGTATTTTTTGGGGGATATATATAACAAAAGCATTGTGGTTTTTCAGAAGATTGAAGACGGCTGAGCGAGGAGTACTTTGAGCGCGCCAGTTCTTGGCCATGATCGCGACAGGAAGCTGTGGAAAGCCAGAGTCATTTTTCTTTGTGCCATTTTCATCTCTTTTGTCACGAAATCATCTTGTATTTTCGTCTCTGACTCCTTTGTTCTTCTGCTGTTTTTCTCCTCACTAGGTGTCCGCACCCCTGTGGAGAAAAGTCATCTCGCTCAGAGAGACTCATATCTTTATCGATGTGTTTCAAAGAGCGATAAAACTCCGCGCTGGAGTGTAATCTAACGCCTGCATGACTTTATTCATCCACAAATCTGAAAGACGAGCACATCGTATTCTTGTTCCTGCTTTCTGTTCAGAACGTCTACGCCTTTAACGCTGTTCTTCATCCAGACGAACCTGCGTTCCAGTTTACATGCAGACGGATTAAAAGGAAAAACCATCATAAAGTGTGTTAATGTTTTTAATAAATAATGTCGCCAATCACAGACGCGCTGATATTCAGTACAGCGGCACAACTTCACTTTTATCAACAAGAAATGAATATTGAGTGACATTTCAGACACAATATGGCCAAAGCTTCCGTTTTATTTTTGCTCCGTAAGTGAAAAAAGATCCCACAGTTGTGTAAACTGCCTGTGCACGGTCTGATTGATTTATTAACATCGTTACTGTGATTGGATGCAAAATTTCCTGCTTCAAATGTGACGATCAATAACGTGATTCATTGCTAATTCCAAATGCTCCTTCCTGTTAATTACCCTCACCCTGGTCCTGGTCTCGACTCGGTCTCACCCTGGTCCTGGTCTCGACTTGATCACAGCCCCTCGGAGTCTTGCTCCGTTTCCGGGTGAGAGGACGCTGTGCGTGTTTTGGCTGCCGCTTCTCACCGGAGTTTTTCTTTTTTGTGTTTGTGGAGTTTGTTTGCTTTTTGTTTGAGTGTTTTGCCCGCCGGTTGTGGCGTCGCTCCGGATCCAGTTCTGGTGTCGGTTCCCTCCAGGCCTTGGTCCGCTGTGGGCGGTGCCTGTGCTGTAGTGCATACACACGGAAAATAACGGAGCAATTTTTCCAGAGTTAAAAGTATTTTCCTGAAAAACAGTAAATTAAACCCTAATTAAATGACGCATTAATCAGTGAGAATCCGTTGTTTGATTTACGTCTCGTGTTCGCTTTCATGCCAGCTTCATTCTCAGATTAGAGCAGATTAGCAAGGCAAGCTAACGCGACTAGCGATGAAACACTCACCAGATGAACCAGCTCTGTCTCTCTCTCTCTCTCTCTCTCTCTGTTTCTCTTTCTCTCTTTCCTTTCTCACTCTCTCCTTTCTCTCTCTCTCTCTCTCTCTCCTTCCTTTTTCTCTCTTTCCTTTCTCACTCTTTTCTTTCTCTCCTTTCTCTCTCCTTTTTCTTTGTCTCTCTTTTTCTCTTTCTTTTCTCACTCTCTCCTTTCTCTCTCTCTCTCGCTATCTATCTCTTTCTCTCTTTCCTTTCTTGCTCTCTCTCCTTTTTCTTTCTCTCTCTCCTTTGTCTCTCTTTTTCTCTTTCTTTTCTCACTCTCTCCTTTCTCTCTCTCTCTCTCCTATCTCTTTCTCTCTTTCCTTTCTTGCTCTCTCTCCTTTTTCTTTCTCCCTCTCCTTCCTTTTTCTCTCTTTCCTTTCTTGCTCTCTCCTTTTTCTTTCTCTCTCTCCTTTCTCTATATATATCTTTCTCTCTTCTATCTCTCCTTTTTCTCTTTCTCTCTCCTTTCTTGCTCTCTCTCTCCTTTTTCTTTCTTTCTTTCTTTCTTTTCTCTCCTTTCTCTCTCTCTCTTCTATCTTTTTCCCTCTCCTTCCTTTCTCTCTTTCCTTTCTCACACGCTCTCCTCTTTCTCCTTCTCTCTCTCTCTCTCTCTCTCTGCTATTTCCTTCCATTCTTTACTTCTTCTCATTCTAACAACACTTAATGAATTTGTTTATGACGGGAAGAAGTTTTTCTTCCATCTTTCCCTCAAACAGGAAACGAGTGCGGGAAAGAAATGCTCGCTAGTGTGAACGTACAGATCCAGACCGTCTGCTGGATGTTATAAATGTGCTGCTTGGTCGTGTCTATAAATGACTTAAACAGTGACCTGAAATGTGGCTCGTTTCTATAAAGCTTTCGATGCGCGGCTAATTAATGCCAGCGACAACATCCGATAGAGTTCAGCATCGGCTCTGATCGAACCGAGGCTCAAGATGGGAGGAATTTGAAATGAACGAAGGTTTCTCCAACATTTCCAACCGGTCATGGTATCCTTCGATTTTATTTCCTGGGTGAGAATTTAAAACAGACAAACAAAACGCAGACTTGATGTAAACTCCAGGCTAGATTAGATTAGATTAGATTAGAACTTTATTGATCCCTTTGGGATTCCAGTAGCATCATTACAGAATAAAGAGAGAAGAGAAAATAGAGAGAAACTTCTAGATAAATTAAGTATTTCCATATACAAATATAAAAAGAATAAGATATGGGGGGGGGTCCAGCGGGAGAGATATTGCACATTATATTGCACATTGTCCGGTATTGCTTATTGTCAGGCTCGGCTGCTGCTCCTTCCCGTCCTCGGTCCTCCTGTTCCCCCTCGTCCCCCCCAGACAGGAGTTGTACAGTCTGATGGCAGTTTTTGAGTCTGTTCGTCCTGCACTTGGGAAGGAGCGTTCTGGCTTGGTGGGTTCTCATGTTCTCTGCTGATGTGCATTAATGTACAGGTTTTTTCGATGCGGCGCCTCTTTCCAGGTGCTCATGAAGGATCAGGATTCCTGCATCAGTCTGAGATGATCAGGGAGAAACCGTGCGACTGACCACGGAGACGCGTTGGAGCCAAATGCAAATACGGCAGCAGTTCCACGAGGCGATAACGACTGTATTCAAATTCAAAACTCTAATTAATGCGCTGCTTGGTGACAGAACGGGGTTGCCTAGCAACAGACGATGCGAGGGGCTTTGCAGGAAGTGGCGGAGTTTGAGTTTGAGGTGGTGATGTATTACAAAGGATAAATGAAACAAAAATCCAACAAAGGGAAATGGAGTCGTGGGTGGTGGTTGTGTATCCTTTAAAAAAAAAAAAAAACAGCATGATCCATGACGCCTTTAGATATCTCGCTGCTTCCTGCTTTTGAGCGAAGCCTTTTGAAGGAATACAGGACTTTAGCCAGTACATGCTAACAGAAAACACGTCGCTTAGCTGATGTATGGTCTTAAAGCTCCATTTGCATTTTTTTTTGCACAAAAGAAACCCACTGTATGATCAAGTGTCACGTCTTCTGTTCTCTCTTCTTAATCCAAGCCTTTTCCGTTCATCCCGCTTTGTCTGAGCATTTCCTGAAGCTATCATGCAGAGCAAATTCCTCGCTCGTTCCCTGTTAAACGTTTTGCAAAGAGGACAGGAGAGGCAACCTTGGGATTAGTCGAGGACGGGGCTGTGAATCAGGCCGAGCGAGCCGTGGTAATTTATTGAAAAGGACAGATAAGGTTTTCTGCAGTGCAAGCAGTTTGGAGGCACACACACACACACACACACACACACACACCATACATCATCTGAGGTACGGTTTCAGGAGCATGTGCAGAAAAAAATAACCACAAACGACTCCCAAATCCTCATCAATAATTCATCGGCAGGACCGAGTGAGACTCTGAGGAATGTGAGCCGCGACGCTGCAGAGAGACTCCACTGCTTTTTAAAGAGATGCTTATGTTATTGTCAGCGACCAACTTCCAGGAATTGTCACGGATTCTGAGCAGTGAAGCAAACGTTCAGACGTTCGTGCCTCGAGGCTTGTTGTAAAATAAAACTGCAGCCAGTTTCCTGTAGTAAAAAAAAATCCAGACACTGGAGTCGATTCACTCAACAAATACACGATGTTGAGCGAGCGACCCAGAAGTGGGCGTGGCTTATTTGATTGATACAAACTCCGTTGTCTTATCTGACACTACAGAATGCCAGAGCGTGTTGTTTATTAAGATTTTACAGGAAGACGTTAAGATCGTTTGTGTTTTAGAAAACGGTTTCGGTTCTGAAATCTGATTGGCTGAGACGAGATCGAGACCCGTGATGCGAGCACATCACACCGACTGAATTCTGGATTAATGTGCCAAACCAGTTATGCTTCAGCAGATGTTCGGTTCATAAAATACATTAAATGTAAAATACACCCAACCAGAGCTTACGCTTAATGAACGAGTGGCGCTGAATTGTGTGTCGGCAGGAATATTAAAACAATTTCGCAGTCCAGGTGCTCCAAATAAGAGGGTGTGTTTAAAAAAATAAAAAAAAACCTACAACTGCGGATCGACCCGTTATTTGCATGCGAGCCCTCTGTGCGAGTGCAGCTGGCCGAAAACTTTAATATGATCCCTGCCTCCAGCCGCGAACACGTATAGGGATTTACAAATTCATAACTCAGCTGCTGAAAGTCGTAGCCCTGCCAAACTTTACAGGCACCTCGTTCTCTCCGAGACCTTATGAAACAGCCCAGGCGTGGCCCACTGTGACCGTGGCTCAGCCTGTTATTCTCCCCCAAACCTCCTGTGCAAGCACGACTTGCTGAAAACTTGAATATGACCCCTGGATCCAGCCGCGCGCACATACACAGGGATTTAAAAGTTCATAACTCGACCACTGAAAGCCGTAGCCCTGCCAAACTTTACAGGCACTTCCCTCTCCCGGAGACCTGTCGAAACGACTCAGGCTCGGCCCATTATTCGTGGCAAATTTCAACCTCTTTCTGGAGCATTTTATTGGTTTAATCTAGATTCTTTGTCTCGGGTCACGCTGTACAAAGCATCGTAAGAATACAGGTAATTAGATCAGGTAAGCGTCACCGCTTCCCACAGGTGGTCGGATCCTGACCCATTGGTTTGTTGGTTGGGCATGGCTATCGCCCATGTAGCCGGCGAGTGGTAAAGTAAACAAACGCCCCGTGACCGATGCCAAGTGGTGCGCGTATATTTCTGACCAATGCACGTGCAGCAGTTGCATCAGTCTGGATCCGCCCCTGCTGTCTAATAGCATTAACGTCGCTGAACACTGCAGCTTTGTTGAAGAAACGTCTCCAAAAATCTGCATGATGCTGTGAGACAGATGTGCGATTATAACCTCGACAGCTTTGTTCTCTACCACGAGGAATCATCTGCAAATTCCTGATTGAAAACAGACTCGTTTATTTGTAATTCTTTAATACATCAGCCCTGCTGAATTCTCAAATCTGATTGGTTAGAACATTTCGGAGTCAAGTCACACAAGCAGCGATGATGATGATCTGCCTTCAGAGCTACAGCGAAGAGAAACGACAGCAAGGTTCACGCCAAGTTTTATTCCATCTACATTACTGAGAATAATAACGCTAATCTAGATAGCATGCTAGGCTAGTTAGCCAGCTAGCTGAGCGCGTTGTTCAGGGTTACAGTATGAAATTCAGGACAAAACATGTTCCAGCTGCTGAAACTTTTCATAAAAGGAATACATTTGAAAAGCAGAATTCGCCACGACAGTCCAGCCTGTAGAGGAGGCGGAGTCTGAGGCAGAGGCGGGCAACTCCAGGTCATTTCAGATCCACGCAGGTGGCGAAGTTTCCCCGCATCCCCTCCCAAAGAGAAAATGCAGGGCGCTGCGCTGTGGAAAGGCAATACATTCCACTTCCTTTCAGCAGCCGCAGTTTGTTTCCACGAGGTAAAACACGGAGAGGAATTTATATCAGGAAAGACGTGACAGGAGACGGTTTTTTTTAATGAACGACGCCGTAACGATGACATTCGAGCTTTATTAAAAGTGGGATATAAAACTTTCTACGTGGTCAGATAAAGTCATAAATATGTTAATATTCATTCGCCAGAATATTTGATGTACATGACTGAGTGTACGATATACTACGAGGTCTTCGGTAAGCTGGCTGGAAATGCAGACGATCTTGATATTTACAGCGTAAGCACGAAAATCCTCTCATCGTCAAGACGTTTGTTTCCACCCACAGAATTGTCGCTCACTCACTTGATGTGTTTGTTTTTGGCACCATTCTGTGTAACTCTAGAGACTGCTGTGTGTGAAACCCCAGGAGGACATCAGCAGGTTCCGAAATACTCAAACCAAAAATACTCATCTGGCTCAAACCAACACCCGTACTGCCACAGGGAAAGAAAGAAAGAAAGAAAGTCACACTTCGAGATCACAATTTTTCCAGAGTGTGAGTTGTTTGTTGCAGGGATGGTGGAGCATAAAAGGAGGGGGAGAGCAGAGAAGAGGTCTCTCCCGACCAGAACGTACGTGTGTGTGCAGTGATTGATAAAAGCAAAGAAAAATAAGGAAAAGTGCCTGTGTGTGAGAAATCAACTCTTGCCTGCCATCAGAACCGCCTCCAGATGGTCCTCCACCAATTCGATGGCTCGTTCTAGCGACGCTGGGCCATTTCCGACGTTCCTTCTGGAAGTCGAGAGATGAACTGTTACAGTGCCACCAGGTTGATGATCCCATTGGCGTCGCGAACTTCTGCCGTCAGCCACCGCCGGTAGGTGTCCTGGAGTTGCTGGCCGACCTCCTCCATCGCCGGCGTCCAGAAGCGCTGGCGGTGTTTCAGGGAGCAGCTGACATGCTGCAGGATGGCTTTCTTCAAGTCGGCATACATCATTCGGCTGTCAGCAGGGAGCTGCTGCGCTGCGAGCCGCACCTCGCCAGTCAGAAGCACGAGGAGGCGCACCGTGTGCTGCTCGAGCGGCCACCCCCACATTCCAGCTGCTTGTACAAAGGGGGCGAGGAACGCTTCAAGATCGTCCTGTGGGCCCATCTTCGTGAGGGTGCCTGCTGTGGTGATGGTCGAAGCCCCTGCTGACACGAGCAGATGCCGGAACGCCTGGGCCAGCATCAAGGCTTCAAAGCGTTGCTCTTGCTCCTTCTGGAGGGCAGTCAGCACTTGATGCTGGTTCTACTGGGTGGTACTGAGGGCATGGATGAGCTCCTTGAATGGGGAGGACTCCATGTGGGAGTACTTCTGTACTTCCGTACTCCCAGGTTTCTGCACCACTGTGATATGTCCCTGATTTGGGTGGAGTACAGAAGGATGACAGGCAGGAGCTGATGTTCACACACGCACACAGTTTATTTTACTTATTTTCCTGCTTTTCAGCTTTACTCACATGCTGCTCACACACAGTCTCACACACACACACACACACACACACACACACACACACACACACACACACACACACACACGTGTTCTGGTCAGGAGAGCCCCTCTCGTCGCTCTCTCCCTCCTTTTCTATCTTCCATCTTCACTGCAACACACACACACAACATTAATTGTCAAAAGGTGTACTGACTTTGCCACTCACCTTCCCTGACATTGCCCTCCATTCACAAACTGATGCTTGGCCATGCCCCTGCTACCACATACCCCCACTGCCCAACTCAGGCCGAGGAGCTGATCAGCCTGCAGTGGACTCCCCCCCCCAACGGGATAGGACATCCACCACCAACATCTGTGCCCCCGGCCTGTGGACCACCTTGAATTTAAATGGCTGAAGGGTGAGATATCAATGGGTAATCCGTGCATTGTCATTCTTCATGCAGTGGAGCCACTGGAAGGGCGTGTGGTCCAAACAAAGGGTGAAAGGGCACCCCAGCGGGTAGTATTGGAGAGTGAGGACTGTCCACTTGATGGCCAAGCACTCCTTCTCACTCCTTCTTGATGGTGCTGTACTTACTTTCATGCATCAAGAGCTTATAAGTGATGTACAGCACCGGACATCCCTCACCCTCTACCTTCTGGGACAAAACGGCCCCCAGCCCTCTGTCTGATGCATCCATCTATAAAATAAAAGGGAGAGAGAAGTCAGAGGAGGGTAAGAGTGGTCCCCCACACAGTGCAGCTTTTACCTGAGTGAAGGCCTGTTGGCACTGCTCTGTCCACTGGACCATATCTGGTCCTCCTTTTTTACGTGAGATCAGTCAGCGGGCTGGTGACATCCAAAAAATTAGGTATGAACCTGCAATAGTAGCCAGCCAGCCCAAGGAACTGTCTTACCCCCTTTTTGGTCTTGGGCCTTGGGCAGGCCACAATTACTGCTATCCTGTTAATTTGGGGATGCACCTGCCCATAACCCAAGTGGAAACCCAGATACCATAGTTCCACCCACCCAATCACACACTTTTTCAGGTTAGCTGTGTGACTCGCACACCTCAGCAGCTTTAGGATGGCCCTCAGGTGCTGTAGGTGCCATGGCCAATCATTGCTAGATATGATGATGTTGTCCAGGTAGGCCACCGCATAGGTGGTGTGGTGGTGGAGGATTTTGTCCATGAGCCACTGGAAGGTGGTGGGAGCCCCAAATAAACCAAAAGGAAGTGTGACAAATTGGTGCAATCCGAACAGAGTGGAAAAGGTTGTTTTCTCTCAGGATAGAGCAGTCAAGGGGATCTGCCAATATTCCTTTGTCAAATAAAATCAAGCAGCACCTAATCGATTGAACAACTCATCAATGCGAGGCCTAATTTAGACACCGCATTGACTTTCCTGTAGTCCACACAGAACCGGACCGACCCATCGGCCATGGGAACAAGGACCACCGGGCTGCCCCAGTCACTGTGTGACTCCTCGATTATGACAATTTTGAGCATGGCCTTGAGTTCATCCTGAACCACCTTTTTTTGTGTTTGGGTAAGCAGTGGCAGGGAGGTATGCACCACCACCCCGGGGGCATTTCAATGTGGTGTTCTATGAGGTGGATGTGACCAGGAAGGGGCGAAAACACGTCAGAAAATTCCTTTTGCAACCTGGCAACCTCTGTGAGTAGGGCTGATGAGAGGTGGTCTCCACAGGGGACCGGAGCAGTTTGAGTAGTTACTTTTTTTACCTCTGGTCCCAGCTTCACCTTCACCGGAACTACTGACTTTAATGACACAGGAAACCCCTCATGCCAATGTTTTAGCAGGTTGAGGTGGTATATTTGCAGTGCCCCTCCCCTGTCCATTCACCTCACCTCATAGTCGACGTCCCCAATTCACTGTGTGACCTCAAAGGGCCCTTGCCACCTGGTGACTAATCTGGAGCTCGAAGTGGGCAATAATATGAGCACTTTATCTCCCGGGGTGAACTCTCTAAGGCATGCTCCCCTGTTGTACAGCCGGGCTTGATGTTCTTGTGCCTACCATCAATTCTCCTGGGTTAAGTGCATGAGGGTGTGGAGCTTTGCATGCAGGTCAAGAATGTACTGAATTTAGTTTTTACTCGTTGAAGGTCCCTCCTCCCAATTTTCCCACAGCATGTCCAAATGCCACGAGGCTTACGCCCATATAACAATTCAAATGGTGAAAATTCCCATTGTAAAGGCCTTTAGAATTTGTTCTACTTACTGCATTAATTTTAATACAATTCACATACACAATTTCCTTTTCTGCTTTCTTTCACAACCAAATAAATACATTTTGGTTTTTTTTCCTTATTATTAAAGTGCAAGGACAATCCATAGGGTCTTTGAAGAAAGCATTAACTTGAATAAACTTATCCTAATATTATGTCTAATGGAAGAATCGTGTTTCATGTCACAATACCAGTAGTTAAAAAATTAGTTATCCTTTCCATAGTTAAAGCAAAAATTGATTAATTTCATTGTTATTTTTAATCTTTTTCATTTGTGCTATTAAACGCTGACAAACTGACTACAAATCACACATCAAGCTTCAGTGCTTTTTTATACTACACTGTTAATAATGAAAATCAACAAAGCAGTGCAATGGATGTGTAAAGTAATAAAAATTGTGTCATATGTATATTTAATGACCTTTCGATTCTTAAAATTCACTTGGATGTATAGTGCACAGCAAAATCCCCAGTGTTGAATTAACACCCAGAGTGTTGATTGAACACCCTACTGTGTTTATATAGATCCAATTGGACACAAATTAACTCTGAAAGTGTTAATTCAACACTGAGGAATTTGCTGTGTACTTTTACTGTTTAACTTAAAACTTTAGTTCATTTTTAAAGTTTTAATCTGAGAGTTTATGTTGCTTTTAGTGTTTAAACTGAGAGTGTAGGTGGTTAAAGTAAAGGATTGAGTTATTTGTAGCGTTTAAACTAAGGTTGTTTTTTTATTTTTAAACTCAAGGATTAAAGCGATTTTAGCATTTAAACTGAAGTTTAGTTTACTTTTAGTGTTTAAACTTAGGGTTTGGGTTATATTTACTGTTTAAACTCATGTTTTACGTTGTTCTCTGTGTTTAAACTGATGCTTTAAACTGTTTTTAGTGTTTCAACTGAGGGTTTAGGTTGTTTTTTAATGTTTAAACTGGAGGTTTGTTTGTTTTTAGTGTTTAAATGAAGAGTTTAGGTAGTTTAAATGTTTAAACTGAGGATTTGGGTTGTTTTTTAGTGTTGAAACTGAGGGCTTGGGTTATATTTAGTGTTTAACCTTAGAGTTTGTGTTTTTAGTGTTTGAACTTGAGATCTGTTTGTTTGTAGTGTTTAAATTGAAGGTTTAAGTTATTTCTAGGATTTAACTGTGAGGGTTCATGTTGTTTTCAGCATTTAAACTGATAGTCAAAGGTTTTTTGTTGTCGTTTTTTTTTTTTTATTTAAGGCTTTGGTTAGTTTTAGTGTTGATTACTTTGATTATATTTAGAGTTTAACCTGATGTTTTAGGATGTTTTAGTCTTTAAACTAAGGGTTTAGATTGCTTTTAATGCTTAAACTGAGGGTTTGGGTTGTTGTTTTGTGTGGAAACTGAAGATTTAGGTTACTCTTCATGTTGAAGCTAAGGATTTAGCTTAGTTTTTGTGTTAAAATTGAGGGTTTAGGTTGTTTTTAGAGTCTGAACTGAAAGTTTGGGTTGGATTTTGTGTTGAAATTGATGGTATACATATTTTTTAGTATTTAAAATGAGGGTTTCATAGTTTGTAGTGTTTAAGATGAGAGTTTACGTAACATTTAGCATTTAAACTGAGCATTCAGTTTGTGTTTAGTGTTTAAATAAAAGGTTTGAGATGTTTGTAGTTTGTAAATTGATGCATTAGGAAGTTTTATTATGTTGAAACTAGGACCTTGGGTAAGTATTAAATAATGTTTGGGTTATTTTAAGTTCTTAAATTAAGCATTTAGGTCATTTATTTTGGTCTATGTTTAATATATATTAATATTACTCATTAAACTAGGGTCCTGAATTACTTTTGTGTTTGGTTTAGTAATTCAGCACAAGGTTTGAGATATGTTTTGTGTTTATCTTAACAATTTAGTTTAGCCTTTAGTCCTTAAATGGGGTGTAGTCTTTAATTTGAGAATCGAGGGTTTACTGTCTGTTTCAGTCTTTAAATTAAAATTTTGGAAAAGTTTTATTATGTATATTGAGGTTTAGGATTTGTTTTAATCCTTAAACCGAGAATTTGTTAGTTTCAGTGTTGAAGATAAGGACTTGAGTCGGTCTTAAGCTTTAAAATAAAGGTTGGGATACGTTTTAGTCTTTAAAGTTAGAGCTTTGGTTTATTTTAATGTTTAAAATGATGGTTTAGGTTAGTTTTTATGTTTAAACTGAGGTATTTAGTTAGTTTTTTATGTTTAAACTGATTGCTTAGGTTAGTTTTATGTTTAAACTGATTGTTTTGTCTAGATTTTATGTTTTGACTGATCCCTTGGACATGCAAGGGACTGTATTTCACAAACTAACGGAAAATAATGTTAGACACACAGCCCACATGAACAGACTGAGTTTGCCTCTTTTTGTTGGGTGAGGTTGATTACATGCACACAAATTAATGAAGATAGAAGAAGAAGAAGAAGAAGAAGAGGAAGAAGAAGAAGAAGAAGAAGAAGAAGAAGAAGAAGAAGAACCGGCTGTTTGTCAGCCAAACAGTCATTATTTCACAATCTGGCTTTGATTTGAAGTTTGGACAAAGTTATGCGAGGCAAGGCGGCTCCTTGAATTTGGTAGAAGGGAATTAACATGACAAAGCTCACTTCTTTGTATCTCAATCAACAGAAGATTTTGTCTGAAGAACAGACAGATGTTCGTAGTTCAGCTGTAATCACCAGCCAAACTATGAATGATCTTGAATGCTGAAGAAGACTAATTTACCCTAACAGTAGTAACACATAAATTACAATAAAATAGTAATATGTTAATACAAGGAACACAGACCATCCATCACTTCAACTGGAAACAGGAGCTCTCTCCTGAAGGGTGTGATGAACTCTTCATAATGAATGAAACAAGTCAAATCCATCATCACAAACTGCCAATGAAGAGTCTTATTTTGGACTATATTACATTTATTTAAAATGCTCCAGCAAGCTTGGTACAAGTGATATTTTTTTATGATATTTGATTCGAATATGTACATCATTGCCACATAAATAAAATAAAATGGCGGCTACAATTATCAACAGTCCATAATTATCAACACCTTTTCAGATTTACCAATAAAAAACAATTTTACAAAAGGTGACTTTCAGTTCCAACAGTTATTATTGGTTAATTAATCAACCAGAAGACACCCCCCTCCCGATCTTGTCATCTGATGACAGCTTGTTACCCGAGATGGAATTTTTTTAGCATGATCAGCAATGTGAGGAAAACCCAAACGTTATCATCGCAGGTAAGCATGGTGG
>JAODVO010000008.1:3187077-3197148 GCA_025400055.1 Notarius lentiginosus
GCACACACACAGAGAGAGAGAGAGACACGCACAGAGAGAGAGAGAGACGCGCGCGCACAGAGAGAGAGACACGTACACAGAGAGAATGGAGAGAGACACGCACGCACACACACACACACACACACACACATACAGAGAGACACGCACAGAGAGAGAGACAGGGAGAGAGAGACACACAGAGAGAGACAGAGACACACACAGAGAGACGCTGAGAGAGACGGAGAGAGAGAGACACACACGGAGAGAGAGACACACGCGCGCGCGCGCGCACACACACACAGAGAGAGAGAGAGAGACACACACGCACACAGAGACACACACACAGAGAGAGAGAGAGACACAGAGAGACGCTGAGAGAGACAGAGACACACACAGACGCTGAGAGAGACAGAGAGAGAGAGACACACACACACACAGACAGAGAGAGAGAGACACAGAGAGAGAGAGAGACAGACAGACAGACACGGGGGGGAGACAGAGAGAGAGATATATGATAGTTTTGTAAATGGTGTTTCTCTGATTGATTGTGTTTGATCAGTGACTTGTGTTATTTGTAGCTCCACCCACATGTCCGTTTGTTACTCCTGAGAATAATGATGAAATATAAATATATTATTGTACAGATTATAGACTTATTATCGCTCTGTTACTCACACCACACTCTATTACCTTTTCTTTTAAATTTATTCTCTAACAGGATACATTTATAAACCTAAAGTTTATATCCACATTTGACGTATTTCTCTAAAGCTGCTTTGTGACGAAGACCAGGGTTAAAATCTCAATATAGATAAAATACAATTTAATTATTAACACCCCTCCCCCTCCCCCAGGTAAACACTGGTCCTCGGTACAGAGATTAGCTTCCACGGTGTCTCAGTCTCTCCAGGACGCTCAGCGGCGGGAGAAGGACGAAGCGGACACTGTGACAGCCATGGCGTCTCTCACTGTGGACACGGAGCACACGACGTCCTCCTCACAGAGCAGCGGGTACACACACACACACACACACACACACAGTAGTCAGATTAATAAATGGATTATCTTTCTTATCTTTTATTTTTAGACGTTGTTAAAGCTCTTAGTACGAGTCATATCGTTAATGAATAATTTTTAAACCACAGTTCTGGACTGTGATTGGTCAGAAGGTGGTTAATTTTCTAGAACAGCAGCTGAACATGTGTTACGTTTCAACTTGTAACAGTCAGAAGCAAATCGGTCGATATAACATAAGTGTAACTGGATAAAAGCGATGACATGTCGTCGTTGTCGTTTGTTTCAGGGCTGCTGAGGAGCCGATGGAGGAGGAGCCCGTGCTGTAGGAGGGCAGAAACGTCCAGCACGACGCTGTGGTGTCCACACCTGCTCGACAGCGATGCTCGCCTTTGAGTCACTCGTCCTTTCCTTCCACGCAGCTCTTTGATCGGTTCCTTCACTCGTTCTCCAAGTGCTCGATGGACGTCCGCAGAACTCCGCTCCACTCCCACATGAGGAGGAGGAAGAGGAGGAGGAAGAGGACCGGGTGGGCCAGCCAACACACGTCCAGGAGCGGTCTTTTTTTTCTTTTAATAACTCTTTTATTTTCTGCTCCTTTCATGGAACACGTGCAAACAGATGATGCTGGGATGTTGTCATGGCAAAAGAGCGTAAAGTGTGGGGGGAACTACATTTCCTGTACGAGATGCAAAAAGATTTCAACGCAGACGCTTTTTAATCCGCGTAGACACTGACGGTCTTTATGTATGATTACAAAAGCACACAGACGTGTATGAATATTACACATGTACAGGTGTATATGTGAGTGTGTGCGTTTTGTATTTGTCCGTTTGTGGAGGTGGAACCCGTGACCTTTTTCGGCATTTGAGGACGATGACGTTGGGATGTTTCTTGAAGAGTCACATTCACGCACAAACACACAAGAAGAAAGCACACTGACCGATTGACTCACTGAATCACTAACTCACCGACTGATTCACCAATTCACAGAATCACTGATTCCCTCTCTGAATCACTCTGACTCACTCACTGATTCACTAACTCACAGAATCACTTATTTCTCTGATTGATTCACTGAATCACGGACGGACTCTCTGACTGAATTAAACACACGGATGGTTTTGGTATTTATTTCACAAGGGAACGTGGGCCGACTTGGTGCCTTTTATGCTACAATTAATGTTGCACGCACACACACACACACACACACACACACACACACCACCTACTGCATCAGACGTCCACAGTCACACACACTTCTCTGTCATGTTGACTTTGTTCACAGTTTCCTCTCTGCCTTAATCTCATCAGGCGAAAGCACCGATTTTCAGCCATTTTGTTGTCAGAGTGCTCAGCTCGGACTCCTCCCCTCATTTCCTCTCCTCCTGTCAGATCAGGGGTCAAAGGTCAGACCTTAAGCCTTGCTCCGTTGTGTTGCCCCGATGTGGTGTGTGATCACATCGTGACACTTCGACGACGACGACGATGATGATGACCAACTTGTGTTTAGTTTTTGTGTTTTTCGGTCACTTTTTCGTCTCTTGTACATAAAACAAGCTCGACTCTTTTCCCTTTTCTCACTTCAGGAAACTTCAGTTTCTGTTTGTTTTGTTTGTTTGGTTTTTTTTTCTTCTGAAAATTAAGTGTCTGTGGTCACTTTTATATGGAGATGTTTCTCTTTTTTATATGAAAATCTAACACACACACACAGAGAAACAGCTATCAGTGTTAATCTGCTCAGTCGATTTAAAATACTCTGTACGGATAAAACGTGTGTAATGTGCTGCGTGCAGATGCACAGTTGGTTTTTATATCTATATACAGACATATACATATATATACATATACAGATATATATATATATAGATGTGTATATGTTATGTCATGTCACTGCGCGATGAATGTGGCATCAGGGTTTTAAGGGCAGATATGATTTATTTTGTTTGTTCTTTTTTTTTTCCTTTCCTTAAACACACAACACAACATTTGCAGACTTTGTAAAAAGTTTTTATGATTAAAAATGCAGGCAATAAGGTCAAACACCACTGAGACACTACGACACTCACCCGTTCTAATCACAGAGCTTTATTTCTGCTATTATTTTTGCACCAGATGAATTTTATTTTCGTAACGGTTTGTTGTTTTGTTTTTTGTTTTGTTTACAAGTGTTTGAGTGAGCTGTGTGTGATTATCGACTTTTTTTTGTTTCTTTTTAATTATTTTTATTTTCTTTTTACAGAAACGTCACATTCGGGCTGATTTCGGTAATATTCAGTCTGTTACGGCATGTTCCGGTTTTTAGTAGAAACTTTGGCCGGTAATCTTTCGTGTGGGCGGGGCTTAACCTGGCACATTTCTTTATAACGCTAATAATTATAATGCCTTTATAATAAATGGATAAACTCTACACTCGGAGGAAAAAAAGTTTAAATACAGAAATCGTAACAATTTTTTTTAAATCCCTTTACAATTTATTAGAAAGGTTCCACATGACACTTTTTTTTTTTAAAGAAACCCTTAAATACGCGAGGAACCTTTTGTAGAACCCATTTTTTGTTTGCGTGTTTGTTTTGTTTTTTCTAAGAGTGTACACATTGCCCGTCTGAAGTTTGGGGACAACTTTGCATTTCTTCAAAATGTTTGAGTTCTTTCCAAAAAAAAATCCTGAAGATTTCCAGATAGAAAAGAGACAGCACTGTGTACTAACCCCAGCATTAAAGCACATAATAATAATAATAATGAAGCTAGTTAATTTCATGAAGCATTCACCTTGCCTACACCATCTCCTCAATTATTATTTTACAGATTAGCATCACAGCTATGGCTCTAACGACGGAGATAGTTTTTGTGTGCCAATACTTCGTCACGTTCAAACCAATCACATTTGGCAGAAAAAATGGCGCGTGGTTCTTATTCTTATGAGACAGATATGATCAGATCAGATCATTCAACGTTAGAATGAACTTCACGTGAATATATCAGTCAACAGAAAAATCATCAGCACGTCCGTGTGTACAAGCTGTCTTCACGTTTATGAAAACGAACGTCTAAAGCAAAGTTTTTCCATCGTGAATCACATTGCTTCATTGATCAGATGAACAGATTAGATTTTGGATTAGATCGGTCCAAACAGAGTTAGTTTCAAAGCCTCAATGAGGCACCAAGGATCATTCAAAATGGATCAAACTCTCATTTCCTGTCTTCGAAGATGCCTACAAACATATATATGTGTCGCGCCATGGGATTTTTGTACCAGATGCTCTGTCTAAAGAACGTGTAGAAACAGTGTTGAAAAGCGTGCGATATTTTACACGGTTTTCGCTGGCTGATCCAGTAACTATCAATGAATAATCACTTCAGTAGCGCCCCTACGGGATACAGTCACCACTTTTAACATCCACAAGTATAGATCTTCCTTCTCAGCGAATAACATTTTGATTTGAAGTGAAAATGCGTCGATCATGCGAGCTCAACATCTGGAGGGATCTTTGAGTCGAGCCGCTGCTCTTTCGTATCAAAAGGAGTCAGCTGAGGTGGTTCGAGCATCTGATTAGGATGCCTCCTAGGCGCCTTCCTTTGGAGGTTTTCCGGGCACGTCCAACTGGGAGGAGACCTCGAGGTAGACCCAGAACACGCTAGAGAGATTATATATCTCATCTGGCCTGGGAGCGCCTTGGGATCTTCCAGGAAGAACTGGAAAGCGTTGCTGGGAGAGGGATGTCCTGTGATACCCTGCTTAGCCTGCTGCTACCGCAACCTAAGCAGAAGAAAATGGATGGAAATGGATTCACTTGGCGACGCTAATAGTTCACCACGTGTCGTCTTGACCTTCCGAGCAGCATTTTGTGCTCTGTTGCTCAACAAATCTGGGACATTCGCCAGTGATCTACAATCGAGATTATCTCCTGATGGATTCTGTATCATCCTGGAAAATGGACCATTTTGGGTTCCATGCACATGATTTCATGTCTGATTTACAGTAACTTCCCTTGGTCCAGTTTTACTTTGGTTTGTATTTCCTGAGGCTTGATAGTAACTCAAAATTCATCATCTGAGCATCTGGTATGAAAATCTGGTGGACTGACGCATATATTTTGTGTCATCATCGACGATCCCAGCATAGCAATCTGCATTAGCATCTGTGAGAACATTTATGGCTGATCAACCCGATTTTCGCAAAACATACCCAGCTGCAGACAACACACACAAAAGAGATCCAGTGGGGGTTGTAGTTCACGCTGGCACTGCCAGTCATGGTGAGAGAGCCTCTTCACATGCGACGCTTCCTTGCGTTCCATCTCAAACACTGCATTACGCCACAGCGTACGGTTGGTAGCTGCTTCTCTCCAACCAAGTTTGGTGGTCAATCTTGCAAAGCTTTAGATGGCGCTTGAGATTGTCCTCATTGCGCTTTCTCTGTTCACCTTGAGTTCGTTTACCGTTACTAAGTTCAGAACAGAAGACGCACTTGGGTAGCTGATAGTTGGGCATGCAGACGAGGTAACCTGACCAGCGAAGTTGAGACTTTATTATCTTTGACGAGACACTGGTAGAATTTGCGTGAGTTAGGACATCTACATCAGGCATGTGATCTTGCCAGTGGATGTCTAAGAGTAAACGCGACTTGTGTTGGTGAAAGCGTTCCAGATCCTTGACGTGGCTGCAGTAGGTTGTCCAGGTTTCGCATCCATAGAATAGGGAGCTGAGAACGACTGCATTATTTGGTAGATAGTTTCAGTCCTCTCTCGCTCTCGTCAAAGACACGTTATCAAAGTCGCCTGAATGCTACACTGGCTTTATTGATTCTACTAGTTGTTCATCCTTTGGTTCCAAAGATGACCAGGTCCACTGGTCCAGGAACATGACTTGTGCTTGACTTGGATTATGGTGAGGGAGGGCTGCGCAGGACACCAGCCTCACTCTCTTGTCCCTGACCTCCTGGTCCAGTGGTGAGGCTTGGCCAGAGTGTTAGTGTTTCCCTATCCACAGAATTGAACACCTTGGTAAGATCAATTGCCTACAAACGGCCCCAGTTGGCGGCAACATCAGTATATCCTCGATGCTCAATATCACCCATAAACCTGTGTGGCAGCTCTGTCAAGCAACAGAAAAGTTTTTTTTTTTTAAAGTTAGTTCACAGAATAGTGATTTCGGTTACAAATGTATGTTTTGGGGCTGTTTTTGAGTTAGATATTTGAAAAGTTACCAAAGAATAAACATCATACTCTCTTATAACGCCATGACTGTAACCAAATCCATTTGTAAGCCAACGGCGTCCTGATGTCACATGTTACCGTAAACGCTGTCCTAAAATGTCGTTCCAAACAAACGTCCATCGAAGATGCCTTCAGTTGAGAGTCCTGCCTTATGAGACACCTGTGTGTTCCAGCAGCAATCCAAACGGCAGCAGCAACCTTCTGTTTCGAATTCGACTGTTTGCAGAGTATTTCAGGCGTATACATTGGGACACTTCGGTACCAAGAATGACTAGACTTGTTGGTTGTGGAGGCGTCCCTGTCCACACCGAGTTCGACTTTTTCACTCGAGTACACGTTCCCCCCAGTCTGTGTGTGTGTCTCTCTCTCTCTGTCTCTTTCTGTCTGTCTTCTCTGTCGTCCTCTCTCTCCATATAATCGTTGCATCAGTTCAGTCTTTGCGTTTTAAATCGTTGCATTGATCCAAGCTATTGAATCTTCACATCCTTAGTGTATACAGTACGCTATATAATTTAAAGTATGTGCACCCCTGACCATCACACCCATATGAGCTTCTTCCTCAAAAGTTTGAAGCATTCAATTTTATAGAATGTCTCTGCATGCTGTAACGTTACAATTTCCCTTCAGCGGAACTAACAGGTCCAAACTTGTTCCAGCATGACGATGCTCCTGTGCACAAAACGAGCTCCATGAAGACATGGTGTGTTCAGGTTGGAGTGGAAGAACTCGAGTGTCCTGCACAGAGCCCTGATCAAACTCAGCTCAACCCCACTGAACACCTTTGGGATGAACTGTAACTGGAGCCTCCTCAATCTTAACCTGAACATCCCAAGATCAGCGCCTGATCTCACTAACGCTCTTGTAGCTGAACTGAATGATCAGAAATCCCCACAGATCCAATGGAACTCCTTCCAGGAGAGTGGAGGAGATTTTTATCACAGGAAAGGGGAATAAATCTGGAATGGGATGTTCAACAAGGACAAAAGGTCATGGTGGTCAGGGGTGCATATACTTTTAGTCATATAGTGCGTATATGTATTAACATTTTTGGTAAAATTTCAATAAATGCGAAGTAAGATAGAGGTCGAAGTGAAGTGAGAAGTGTTGATCTGGATCACTCGAATTAGTCACTTGTTGCATTTACGATACTCCCAGGGAGAGTCAAATAAAAACGTTATCACTGTTACTGTTTAGGTGTCCATAGAAACAGCGAGTGAGAACAATGGACCAGTCGTACACTCCACTCCACTCTACAGATTGATTGTACCGTTTCACTCATTTCTCTCACTCTTTTAAGGTTTTCATTCGACTCATCTTGATAAGTCTATCAACCATAAATCAGATTCCAGCTTGTGCTAAATTTTTAGTCTCGCTTTTAAATATGGCACTCGTTAAGAGTCACATTACAAACGGAGAGCCGCCTATGAAAACGTATTTAAATATAAAGATTTAGAGATTTGTTGGAAGACATAATTAATTTTGTGTCCTTATTTGTTGAATTAATTAATTAATAAAAAAAAAAAACAATCATCAAGAAGCAAAAAGAGTAAAACTCAACCCGATGCTCCCACCACCATGCTTCACTGTGAAGTCACTATATTTTTAGGATTGAGCTCAGGATCGGACATTTAATTTCTTTTTTTCTTTTGTAAAAATCTCAACCTGGTTCATGATTAACAAACCATACTTGTTGAAAGGCGAGTTGTCCCCTTTTCAAGGGTTGTATATAAATATAAATATATAAAATGTTAATAAATCTTTTAAAATTTTTCGGGGGTGGGGAAAGAAAACATGAGTTGATTCCAGCGTTCGCCTTCAGTCTGATGTGGCTCGTCTTGTATAATTTTCTTGTCTTAAAAAAACAACAACTACTACTACGACGCAACTTCCTTCTTTCTTGACTCTCTCCGCTTTATTTATTTGGAGTCAGAAATGAAGGGTTGCTGTTTTTTGGAAATCGAGACGTTTCGTTTAAAACGTCGGTTGTAAATCTGAGATTTTTTTTTTGACAGCTTTACAGTGTGTGTAAACTAAACAAATCAAAGCTGGACATTTCACTTCTGTCAAAAAATCTCCATTTTTGTTTTGTTTGTTTTTATTTCGGTGGTCGTGATTTTATTTTTGCTTCGTTTTCAGAGCACACGTGCCTACAATCACACGCAGACACACTCGCGTGCTACCACGTGGGACAGGTTGAAAAAATAAATAAATAAAAAATACAAGCGTGATGAGGAAGGTCAGCCGGTCATGTGACACTTCATCATAGCCGTACTTTATGTATTTATACATGTGGAAACAGGCAGTACTGTGACCATGTCTCGTCGTCGCTTTGCGTCTCAACCCTGTTTAAAAAAAATAATAAAACGTCGTTGGTTGTACGTCAGATGGGCGGCCATTTTGGATGTGGGCGTGGCCCTATTTGGTCTGCACTATTTGTTTGGGGTATTTTGTTAGGAGAAAGAGCAATAGGCAGATGGAATTTTCTTTAAAAGAAATGAGAACTAAATAAAATGGCAGGTGGACACTGGGAGAACTGTTGTGTATCAGCGTTCGCACTATTTTGCAATTCAGTAAATTTGTATATTTATTGATATTTCACGTTATGTGTATATGTAGTGCTCTAATGATCGCTGAGGTTTATTGTAAATTTTCTTTTCTTAATTTTTTTTTTTAAGTGAGACATCACATCCTTCCCATCGTTCTGGTATTTCGTCACCTGTCGCCACTCTTATGTACGTGATTGATTTGAAGGTGTCTTTTTAAAATCTTTTTTTATTTTATTTTAATTCTCTCTCTCTCTGTCTGTCTCTTCTGGTCATATTGATATGCAGAAGTTAAAAATTGTATCAAAGCACATTCCTCAATTTTCTTGTGATTTTTTTTTTCCTTGATGCTTTCATGTTGCGACAATACCAAGGTGTGTATAATACAAAGTTCGAACCGCTACACACACACACACACACACACACACACACACACACTCGTGTATATAGAGTGCATATATGTGTACACATGTGCAATACACGCTATTTGAGCAATCTATTACTGTGATTATAATTCATTAAAATTGCTGTCTCTTTCAGCTCCTTTGCTTCTGTCTTTGTCTCGTCCAACATGGCAAATAATTCAGTTTTCCAAATACTGCGTTACTGCTAATAACACGCCTGGAATGACATCACAGTTTCTACCAATGTCCTACAGTCTCCTTATGAACTAAGACTTTATATTTAAGCTCAAACTTCAAAGCAGGGTCATGATCCGAGTGTCCAAATACATTCTAGAAACTTCCAATAAACATAAAAAAATCTTCCTGAACATGACTTTGAGTTAAAATGTTAAAATCATGTGATGACCCGAGTTTCTATCAAGTTTCTAAAACCTTCTCATAAACGCAAATATTCTGGTACTCTACTTTGTACTGAAAAAAAAAAAATCCACAACTCCACTTCTAGAACCTTCTTCTAAACTAAAACTGTACATTGAACTCGTACTTCAAAGCAGTGTGATGGTCCTAGGTCCTACCAAGTCTCTAGAACCTTCTTATCAGTTAAAATTTCAAAACAGCATGACAATCCGAGAATCTACCAAGTTTCTCGGAACTTCTTATGAACTAAAATTGTACTTTAAACTAAAACTTCAAAGCAGCATAATGACCCTAGGTTCTACCAAGGTTCTAGAACAGCATGGTGGTGTAGTGGTTAGCATGGTCACCTCACAGCAAGAAGGTTCCGGGTTCGAAGCCAGCGGCCGGCAAGGGCCTTTCTGTGTGGAGTTTGCATATTCTCCGGGTGCTCCGGTTTCCCCCACAGTCCAAAGACATGCAGTTAGGTTGACGTGGGGCGGCCTTGGGCTGAGGTGC
>JAODVO010000008.1:4313519-4323794 GCA_025400055.1 Notarius lentiginosus
CAACACCACACACACACACACACACACACACACACACACACACACACACACACACACACACACACACACACACAAAGTGATGAATAAACATTCAAGGAGAAAACACAATGGGATGTGCCATCACATTACGATGGAGTGGTATGTGACCACCCAAAAATTAACTTGATTTAATAACTGGACACCATGAAGTGTTTTACTGAGATTGGTTTGGTGGTGACTGATTGCAGGTGGACACAGGTGTTTTGCGTCAAATCCTTTGCTGTGGTCAGATGTATTGCAAGACGCAGAGTTTTTAAACTGTTACTACAGGATGCAACTTCACAGGATGCAAACTTCACACACAAAGGGCCCATCGGCTAATGGGCTCGAACCCAGAACCTTCATGCTGTGAGGCAACAGGGTTTACCATTACACCACTGTGCTGCCCCTCACCAACTTCTATAAAGAAACAAATAACCTCAGATGATAGCAAGCAAAAAAACACAGATTTCAATATGGAAACCAACATTCAGAAACCAGGTGGGAAAATATAAGTACACACTTCCTACTTCGACAATAATTAAGAGTATAATTAGCAGCCAGGTGTTCCTAAAGAAATGCACAAGATTAGGCAATCATCAAGAAGTGTGACTACCTCAATAAAATCATAACTTGTTTTGTGCTCTGGAGCACTAAGGGGTGTGTATTTTCTTGCCTTGAAGAAAGGGCATCAGCCATGACCTCAGAGAAGTAACTGCTTCTGCTCATCAATCTGGGAAGGGTTATAAAGCCATCTCCCAAGAATTTGAAATTCACAATTCTGCAGTGAGAAGGATTGTTTACAAATGGACAGCCTTCAAGACAGTTGCCAATCTTTCCAGGAATGGGTGTCTCAGTAAATTCAGTCCAAGATTAGATTACTTAATGCTCAGAGATACTGTATAAAGTAAAACCCAAGAGCTGCATCATGTGTATAACAGGCCTCTGTAAGCACAATAAATGTTTATGTTCATACCCAATCAGAAAAAGACTGAGCATGGAAGGGTGGCTTGGAAAAATCCCTTCTCTCCAAAAACAATATGGCAGCACAACCTAGTCTTGCAAAACTGAATCAGAACAAACTTCAAAATTCTGGAACAACAATCTTTGGACTAATGAGACCAAGGTGGAGATGCTTGGTCATCATGTACAGTGGCATGTTTGGTAAAAACCAAATACAGTGTATCATCAAAAACTCCTCATACCAACAATCAAGCACAGTGGTGGAGGGGTGATGATTTGGGCTTATTTTGTGACCACAGGGAAACTTAAGCCAATGGTGAACTCCAGTTTATACCAGAATATTCTTGAGACAAATATTAGGCCATCTGTACAGCAGCTTAAGCTGGGTTGAAATTTGGTCAGGCAACAGGACAATCAACACCAACACACCAGCAAAATTGACATTTAATTAGCTAAAGAAGAAAAAAAAAATCAAGGTGTTTGAAAGTCCAGACCTCATCCCGTTGAGTTGATGTGGTGGGATCTTAAGAGAGCTGTGCATAAACATGCCTTCAAGCATGACTGAACTGAAACAATATTGTCAAGAAGAGTGGGTCAGAATTTCTCTAAAACACCATAAAAGACATATAAACTTATAACAAAAGGTGTTGCTAAAAGTTGTTCTATATGTTCCTGAATTATAGGGTGTACTTATTTTCCCCCCACCCAGTTTTTGTATCCATCCATTGTCCATAACCACTTATCCTGTGCAGGATGGCAGGCAAGCTGGAGTCTATCCCAGCTGACCATGGGCAACAGGTGGGGTACACCCTGGACAAGTTGCCAGCTCATCACAGGGCTGACATATAGAGACAAACAACCATTCACACTCACATTCACACCTATGGTCAATTTAGAGCCACCAGTTAACCTAACCTGCATGTCATGGGGGAAACCAGAGCACCCAGAAAAAACCCATGTAGACACAGGGAGAACATGCAAACTCCACACAGAAAGGCCCCCGTTGGCCACTGGGCTCGACCCCAGAACCTTCTTGCTGTGAGGTGACAGTGCTAACCACTACACCACTGTGCCTCCTGGATGCCATTGTTTACTTGATAAATCATGTCTATGCCCACTTGGACAAGCCTAACAGTGAACACTGTTAGAGTCATGTTTTTTTTGTTTGTTTGTTTGTTTGTTTTTTACTTCTCCAGTGCTTTCAATACCAACCAGCCAGCTCTAATGGGTGAAAAGCTGTCAGTGATGCAGGTGGATGCCCCCTTTGTGTCCTGGATTGTCAACTACGTGACTCACAGACCACAGTATGTGCATGTGAAACACTGTGTGTCTGACAGAGTGATCAGTAACACTGAGGCCCCACAAGGGACAGTCCTGTCTCCCTTTCTCTTCACCACGGACTTCAACTACCACACAGAGTCCTGTCATCTTCATAAGATTTCTGATGACTCTGTTAGAGTTAGATGTATTAGCAAGGGCGAGGAGGCTGAGTACAGGGCTGTGGTGAGAAACGTTGTCATATGGTGTGAGCAGAATCATCTGAAATCCAAAGGAACTAGTTGTGGATTGGAGGAGGGCCAAGGCATCAGTGACCCCATTTCTATCCAGGGGGACAGTGTGGACATTGTGGAGGTCTATAAATACCTGGGAGTAGTGCTTTAGTACATGAGACCGGTCTTGGTCTCGAGACCAGTTTCAAGACCACTTTGTGAAGGTCTCGCCTCGGAATCCACCACATTTTTACTCGGCCTTGAATCGATCTCAGACATAGAGGACTCGGGATTTTATTTCAAGACCGGTCAAGACCACAACTGGGGGGGATTTCACTCAACTGCCTATGTATTGTCTGATTTATTTGTTAACATCGTTACTGTGATTGGATGTAAAATTTCCTGCTTGAAATGCGACCAATCACGTGACTCATTGCTAATTTGGAATTTTTTTTTCCTGTTAACTTCTCCCTGCCCCCCTTCACACACACTGGTTTGATCCTGGTCTTGACTTGGTCTTGCCCTGTCTTGGTCTTGACTTGATCTCAACCCCTCAAAGTCTTGGTCTTGTCTTGGTCTTGATACACTTTAGTCTCGGTCATGACTTGATCTTGGTTTAGGTGGTCTTGACTACTACACTACCAATATTGACAATAGACTGGACTCAATTAAGAAGACTGAAGCCATCTCTACTTTTTGAGGAGGCTGAGATCTTTCAACATCTGTCGGACAATGCTGAGGATGTTTTATGAGTCTGTGGGGGCCAGTGGTTTCTTGTTCGTTGCTGTGTCCTGGGGCAGTTAGCTAAAGATAGAGAACGCCAACAAACTGATCTGCAAAGCCAGTGATGATGTGGGGGTGAAGTTGGACTCTCTGGCAGTGGTGTTAGAGAAGAAGATGCTGTCCAAGTTACGTGATATCTTGAACTATAAAGCCGACCCACTCCATGGAGTACATTCAGTGCATGACTGATTTTACTGAGATGTACCAAAGAACATCACAGGAAGTCATTCCTACCTGTGGCCATCAAACATTTCAACTCCTCCATCAGTGTCAAACACTCTAGAGTCAATAGATTGACCCTGAGGCTTATTTTAACCTTTTCAGAAGCTTCTTATCCCTGTAGTGATTTAGTGAGAACGTGAGCAACTGCAACATGACCAATTTCCCATCAGGAATCAATAAAGGACTTCTGATCTGATTCTGATCTGGCCTGAGTTTCCCAAAAGCATCGCAACACAAACATACTTGTTAAATGGTAGCGTGAGCAGCACAATGAACACTCTCTCTCCTTGTTAAGACACGCTTAGTAATAAGTGGCTTTTGGGAACCCCACTGCTGATTTGTGATCCTTGTTGTAGAATTTTTATTGTTAGCCAGTTGTGAAGTTGTTGAGCGAGAGAACTTGCGATAGACGACTAGTCACGGGAGGCATTTGTGTGTTTGTTTGTGTTTACGTATTTCAAAGTTGGTTCTATAAGATTTGATTGAGTCATCCGGGGCATCTGCTTCCTCACAGTGTGTATATTTATTGCTCTGTGTTTTGACTAGCATGATAACACTATCCATCTCGGGGCCTTACATATTTGATTGGTTGCAGAACAAAATACATCAGTTGGAAAATAAAATACACAGAGAATACAGACAAGTAGTACAAATGCACACAGAAGGGATGGTTTTGCTGTATTTTACCTTGAGTTATTGCAAATGCTCATCCTGAGAGGAGCTGCTCAAATGCATGTTAATAGTCATTAAGATTCATTACATCATCCCCTAGATCACACAGTGTGATGGTTTGGGCATTTTTGATATCTGTTAATTGTAGGGATGGTTGTCTTGATTACAATTTTGTGTGTGTGTGTGTGTGTGTGTGTGTGATTGCGCTCCTGTGGTGAAGTTGTGTGGGTTCAGTGTAATAGTTTAATGATTAGCCAGAAGTGTGGATCTGTGTGTTCACGCCATAGGAGAGCTGAGAAAACACGGCTGCACACATTGACAGGTGCTAATCCCACTGTGTGTGTGGGGGGGGTAAATATGTGTGTACGAATGATTGTTGGTGAAGTCTCAAAACAACTAAACATAAATCCTTCCAAAAATGTATCTGTATCTGCATGTGAAATTGTGTGATTAGTTGCAGTGGTGTTAGGGGTATTAACTGAAGTCCAGTTGGTTATAAGGGCATTGGGGCAGGAAGTGTGGCCAGATTAGTTGCACTGGACTTGGGTTGGGAACTGTGGTCCAGTTGGTTCCATTGGAATTGGGGGGGCAGGAAGTGGGTTAGATTGGTTACAGTGGCACTGAGGGCAGTAACTCTAGTCCAGTTTGTTACAGTGGCATTGGGGGTAGTAACTATAGTTTAGTTGGCTACAGAGGCAGTGGGGCAGGAAATGGGCTTTGAATGGTGATGGTGACATTGGGGCAGGAGCTCTGGTCCAATTGGTTACAGAGGCACTGGGGGCAGGAACTCTGGTCCAGTTGGTTGCAGGGGCACTGGAGGCAGAAAGTGGAATTTGACTGGTTACAGAGGCACTGGGGGCAGGAACTCTGGTCCAGTTGAATAAAGTGGCATGATGGGCAAAAATATTGTCTGTTGTGGTCCACTAGTATTGGTGCAGGGACTATATAAATGTGATCCAATTGGTAATGATGTTCTTGGGGGCAGAAACTGTGGTCCAGTTGGTACTGGTGACATTAGGGCAGGAACTGAGTCTCTTTAGTTACATAGGAATTGGATCGGGAACTATTGTCCCATGGGGACCATTGGCTACAATAGTTTTGGGGGCAGGAACTACATAACTGCAGTCTGATTGGTCACAATGTCAGTGGGGTTGGAAAGTGCAGTTTGAATGGTTACAGCAGTATTGCTGGTGAGAAATATGGATTGCTTGCAGGTGCATTGGGGCAAAATTGCAGATTGGTTGTAGTGGCATTGGGGCAGCCCTGGGTGTAGGATCTATCCTCCAATTGATCTCTGTAGCATTGGGATCTTCAGCAGTGGCCCCATCATTTATGATAGCATTGGGAGCAGGAACAACAAAACTATGGTCTGACTGGTCACAGTGTCATTGGGGATAGAAACTGCGGTCAGACTGGGTGTTGGGAAGTGAACTTTAGTTGGTTATAGTGGCATTAGTTGCTGAAATGGGTGTTTTGTGGGAAAAATGCTTTTGAACAAAATGTTGAATGAGTGTCTGTGCATGTGTGAATTGTGAGAGTTGCGAGGAGTTATATTGTTGACTTGAAGGATGTTGGCAGATATGAGAAACAGCTATCATGTCTATAACTAAAAAAAAAGTTACTTGGGAAAAGTTTTGGCGAAAAGATTTTGTCAACAAAACAAGAATTTTTCATGTCACTGCAGTTATGTTTTGACGTGACTCTTTAGCTCTGTGCCATGTCCTCAGCAGCAGCAGGTCTCTGCATGGTATGTGATGCAGTCTCTGTCACACACATGATCCCTCCCTCCTTGGCTTTCTTCTTTCACCAGCACTCGGTAAGTGATTTTCCTGCGCCGCCGGCTAAGGCTTTGCAGGGGGAAGAGGATTTAATGTAGCATGGAGACAGGCAGCTGTGGGAATCATGGGAGCGTGTGTGTGTGTGAGTGCGGCGGGACGAGTGCCTTACATTTGAAGTTTGAGAGGGACCTGAAGAATTCTGCACAGCTCAGGGGGTGAAGGACTTGAAATTGATGCTGAGGGTGAAAAATGACTGCAAATATATTTCATTTGACCTTGATATCACTTTTGGGTTAATTTGTTTTCCTTTAGTTATCAGTGCTAGATCTAAAAAATGGACTAGGACCAATTTTTAAGGCCCTATTTGTAATACCACATAGCAGCTAAAAAGATTTCATGCATTTATGGGTATTAAGTAAGATATTTTATCATTTATTTTATCACAATCGTACTGGTTAAAAAATGTTACACAAGCACAAAATGTTCATTAGTTCAGTAGTTGTAGGCTATAGCTGTTGCTGAATCCTGGGCATAATGTGGGATCTCTTTAGTTATAGTCGCATCTGGAATGGTTACTGTAGCATCAGGTCCAGGAAGTGAGGTCCAAGTGGTTATAGGGACATTGGAAATGGGAACCATGGGCCAATTCAATTGGTTGCAGTGACACTGGGGCAGTAACTCTAGTGCAATTGGGTACAGGGGCACTGGGGGTGGGAACTGTGGTCCAGGGGCATCAGGAGCAGGAACTGTGGTCCAATTGGTTACAGAGGTACTGAGGATGGGAACTATGGTCCAACTGGTTACAGAGGTACTGGGGATGGGATCTGTGGTCGAATTAGTTACAAAGGTATTGGGGATGGGAAATGTGGTCCAATTGGTTACAGAGGTATTGGGGATGGGATCTGTGGGCCAATTGGTTACAAAGATATTGGGGATGGGAACTGTGGTCCAGTTGGTTACAGAGATCCTGGTGGCAGGGACTGTGGCTCAGTTGGTTACTGGGGAACTGATGATGGGAACAGGGGTCCACTTGGCTGGAGTGGGATTGGGGGGCAGACACTGTGGCCCATTTGGTTGCTATGGTCACAGAAAGTTCAGTCATTTAGTCATTGAAGGATGTTAGTCTTAAACTACTAAACAGGTTCCAGCACCACAGGGGTCATACCACACCGTCATTTATATTCTCCCCTGGACTGCATCAGTCTTCCTAAAGTATATCATTTCAAGTGTATATGTTTGACATAGACTTTTTTTTTCAACTTACTGCCCTTTTTGTGCTCTGATGCTTTTGTGAAGCTCTTATCCCTGACCTCCTGCCTTCCAGTGCGTCATAAAGTTCGGCAGGTTCACTGTGATGTAACCTCAACCACAATGCACTGCCTGAAGAAATTCAGCACCTTGGACAGTTCCTGAGATACATGCACTCTCCTGTTTCTTTTGTCCACCAGTCAGTGCAGCCGGCCAGCAGCCATTTTGTGCCATTTTGTGAGGCCGTGTCTGAATGCCGAGGCTTTTTGAAAGCTCTTGTGTGCGGATCGAGCACAGCACTCGGTGCCTCTCTCAGGCCCACTCAGCCGAGCGCAGCGATTAACCCAACCGCACCTCTTGCCACGGCACACAGCTCTCTGCTTCTGTTCCCTCCGGCTAGCACTCTCACTTTTTGTCTTGCTCTGTCTCACTTGTTCTCTTTTCATTCTCTCTCTCTCTCTCTCTCTATTTTACTTTGTGCTCTTTTGATCTCTCCTTCTGTTTCCTTTTCCATCTCTCTCTCTGTCATTCTTTATCTCCCAGAGTTTCTTCTGCTAACACTGCTAACCACTTTGTCCTTCCATTGTCTTTCCCATCTTTCTTCTTCTCTCTTCCTTTTTCTTTCTGGCCTAGAACTTACTGCATTTCTCTTGTTGCCCTTTCCATCTCGCGTTCTCTCACAAAGTTGCCTCGGTCTAATTTGTTCGTTGACAACTTCTGGTTGTCCTTTGTTCTCTTGTCATAAGCAATTTAGTTTTCTCTGTTGGCTTTATCAAACAACTTTAGCTCAATATGACCAGTATACATAAAAATGCTGTGGAGGAATGTAATACTGCAGAGAAACCCTTCATTCTTACTCCATCGACAGCAAATCCAACCCTCCACCTTAATTTCTGTTGTGGCCATCCGGTCTACTGAACTACTTTCACAAACATGGCAACTGTCTGGATGTAAACCGCGCGACTGCATCATTCAGCTCTGGCTAACAGCTAAGCTACTCTTGTGCACCCACTCAGCGATGTATCTCAAGCTTCCAGAAGTCCCACCTACTGGAAATGCTCATCATATGATTGGATGATTCCACTGTCATGCCATAATTATATCCAGTTCCTGAAGTTCTAAGCAGTATGTGAGCTCACTTCTTAGCTGGATCAAAACAATATGTCGTGAGATTAATTACAATGTGCGTATGATGGCTCTCTAACAGACGAACATTACAGACATGCAGTATAATTGTCAATCCTCATTTCCCAGAAGTCTCTCTGAAAGCCTAGAAAGCCCTGAAGTGTAAATGGAGTGATCTGTAGGAAAGGGCTGCTAGCTAATCGGCTAATTAGCAGCTCGTATAAATCAACACGCTCGGCTCAAATCTGACAGGGCCGCTACACAAACATGACCTGTGGCTGTGTGAAGATGAGTTGATATCTTTGTGCTTCATTTCATTCCCGCCATTGCCGTCTCTCTACATTCGCAGTGCGTTATGAGTATTGCATACAGTGGTTCAGTCACTGCACCGTATGAACATCATAGGTCCTGTACTGTTGTTTGTGTGTGTGTGTTGTTGTTGTGGTTGTTTCCTTTCTCTATCTTGGTCGCTTTGGCCTGGATGTAGTGAGTTATCAAGTCTCGTTTTATCCTACTTTTCTTCATACGCTTTGTCCTTTTCTTCACTCTTTATCTACATGTTTTTCCTCTCCTGTACAGCTTTCTTCTTCTCTCTCGCTACTGTTCTGGCCTGAATAAAGCAAGTTGATGGCTCTTTTTCATCTTTTCTTTCTCTACCTCTCTCCTCTCAACACTGTTGGGTGTTTTCTGCTAACACAGCACATCCTTGCCTCTTTCTCTTGTTTATATTATATCCTTTTCTCCCGCTCAGTGTTTTCACACTCGGCTCAAACACACAGGATTGAATGGTTGATTCTGCGCTCGTCTTGAGGAAAGGTGTCATCATGGCAGGTTTCGTTTACAAAGAGGAATTCCTACCAAAACGCTTTTCTTTCTTACTCCTCTGTGTGCAGCATCTTTGCAAAATGGGGCACAATTTGTACGCCGCTTTATTCTAATCCATCCATCATCCTGGTCAGCTTCAGGGCGGATCCAGAGACGGGAAGCCTTATTAGTTTCATTGTAGAAAATAAACGGAACCACTTTACATGAAGGAAAATTACATTATAAAAGAGTGCTGTGGTGTACTTTCGTGTCACAGTAGATCTTGTCTGATTTTAGTTTTAGATGAGTTTTATCCAAGGTTTCTTTTTTGTCTTGTCGATCAGGTGTGTATTATTTTTTTTTTTAAACAACAAAGCAAAACTTGTGTCAGAGCGTGACGTCATTACTCCGTAACATGCCATCAGAGGCAGGACGCAGGTGTGTAAACTTTACAACGAAATAACAATCCCGAATCAAAACTGTAAAACACAGAACGTGTGGAAGCAGGCTTAGGAAACACACATACACACTGAACAATTTTCACAGAGAAGGGAGTCTATACAGTACAGGAACCCTAATCAGAAACTGAACTAAAAACAGATGGACACTATTCAGGATACACACAAACAAAGGACGAAAAGGGGGCGGAGACAGAACCGGGAAGTGAAAACAAAACAAATCTCAGAATAAAAGGGGATTCGTGACATACAGCAGGAAGCATTTTTATTACAAAATGTCAAACGCTAATTTTAACACATTTGTATTTGGACAGTGATGTACAGTATACAGACTTCATGTTTGTCGTAGTTACTGTATATTTATCAATGGTTAGAGAAAAAGCTTTGGGACCGAAAGGTCACTGGTTCAATTCCCCAAACCAGCAGGACTGACTGGCTTGCTCAAGTGCCCTTGAGCCCCAACTGCTCTGGCAACTGTGGTGGCGTTCCTTGTGTCTGATTAGCCAAAGAAAAGCTAATCATGCGATTATGAGTTTGGGCAAGAACCCGGCCATAACCATAACCATCACAGACCCCTGTAGAAGAATGCTAGAACTGCACTTGCCGTTCATGTTGCATGCTCACTGCTACAAGATAACTCATCTCATCTCATTATCTCTAGCCGCTTTATCCTGTTCTACAGGGTCGCAGGCGAGCTGGAGCCTATCCCAGCTG
>JAODVO010000008.1:6245614-6256176 GCA_025400055.1 Notarius lentiginosus
CTGCTAATCCTAGAGGTTCACATACTTTTGCCACTCACAGATATGTAATATTGGATCATTTTCCTCAATAAATAAATAAATGACCAAGTATAATATTTTTGTCTCATGTGTTTAACCAGGTTCTCTTTATCTACTTTTAGGACGTGTGTGAAAATCTGATGATGTTTTAGGTCATGTTTATGCAGAAATATAGAAAATTTCTAAAGGGTTCACAAACTTTCAAGCACCACTGTATGAGTTACTATGTCCTTCCTGGGAAAAAAAGCCCGAACCAGTCTGTCAACTTTCCTCAGACCTCTCTTATCAATAAGGCGTGTGTTGTTTCCACCTACAGGACTGTCACACACTCACTCGATGCTTGTTTTTTGTTTTTCGCACCGTTCCGGTTACGGAGACTGTGTGTGAAAACCCCAGGAGATCAGCAGTTTCTGAAATGCTCAAACCAACACCCATTCTACAGTACAGCGAAAGAAAGTCCTGCACAACTTGAGATCACGATTTTCCCATTCTGATGTTCGAACGTTTAACTGACGCTGTTGATTCGGATCTGTATGATTCGATGCATCGTGCTGCTGATGAGTGAACGGCATAAACCAGAACAGCAGATGGATGTACGGGTGTTCCTAATAAAGTGGCCAGTGAGATGATACATATCCTGTATTGTAGGAATGCCTAGGGTATTTTTGTCGTACTGTTCACCCTGAATGCAGGACACTGACTTTAATCTATGACCTGTGAATTCACGAACCGTGATTTTGTGAACAAGTACAAAACGGAAGCGAGGCTGTGGGCTCTGATCAATCGGGTTAGAATATGCTTTTACTCGATTAGCAAATAGAAATGTATCTTCGCTGTCCGTGTCTACAATGTTGGCACCTTTGCTTGATCCAGAGGTCTCGAACACGCTCATTATAATAAACCTGAATCAATTACTAAACCTTCATGAGTCGCGTTGTTGACGAGAAATCGGTCACTGTAGCTCATCACAGGTCTGATCACTTCCCCGTTTCCTCTAGCCACCTCCTCCTGTGGATATCGATGAACAGACCCAACTCCAGATTGCAATGAGCCTCAGCAAGGAGGAAGCCCAAAAGGTACTGCGCCACTCGGAGTGACTGCTTCCTAACCCCGCCCCCCACTCCCCATGCTCCATCAGCTCGATGTCTTGCTCACATGTCTGTCTTTGTCGTTGATGCCGCATGTGTTGGCTTTTACATGAATGCTACAGGAGCACGCATGTCTCTGTGCTTCACTAACCAGCTTGAGCCACATCTCTCTCCCTATCCCAGATTATCGGGAAGAGATGGCTTTATCTGTCGATTTTGCTTTTACCCGTATCGTACACGCATGACATGACAAAAGGCCTCTCGTGTATGTCTTTCGGTGTTCCAATGACCTGCTCTTTGCCTGGATACACTCTCCGACATGCACGACCGAGAGTCATCAAAGAACGCGTCATGTCCTAAGCTAATGGTCTCCTCCATATCTTTTTAAAGAAGCCTCCTCCTGCTGTCACCTTGGACATGGATGAAGAGACGCAGCTCCAGATTGCTCTGAGCCTCAGTAAGGAGGAACATCAGCAGGTATGAGCTCTATGTGGACGTACAGTGAGGGGAAATAAGCATAATTTAGCAAAAGCAGAACTCGTCACGTTTGGAGAAAGGGGGGAGGGTTTGCACGTATGATCTTATCCCGAGAAGACCATACCTACCGTAAAGTACAGAATTGGGAGCATTCTGTAATATGGATGTGGAGAAGAGCGATGCTTCAACGTGACCCCAAGCATGCAGCTAAACTAACTCGAGAAGATCTTACATGGCGTAGCCACTTGAAAATTTATGAAGGAGTTTAGAAATATGAGTCCACCAGAGAGACCTGTATAACCTTGGAGAACTGAAGATGATTTGGCAAGAAGAATGGACCGAGATTAAACCACGGTACTACGTTCTGCTTACTGTAGACGTCTCGAAGCTGCCGTTGCCCACGACGGCTTTGCAACAAAGTACGAATGTTCGTTAATTTGTGGTTTTGGAATATGTTTTTCACTGCCAATTTAGTGTTTTTGTTTGAAACTTTTTTTCTGCATATGAATGCATACTTTTTTTTTTTGTAATCTACAAGCAGAAAGTCAAAATGCATTATTAATTTGAAATGTGATCTTATTTCCCCTCACTCAGAATGGCTAATTCTTTCCATCCTCTCCACAAACTTCCTCTCTTTTTGCTAATATATGAATTTTTGTCCATTATCTGTGGACGTTATCCAAAGCAACTTCCAGGTCTGTATGGTGTAAGCCATAAAATTGGCACTTTAACCCATTTGTGTCCTTTGCATTCTTTTGACATGTCGTTTTATGTCCGTGTGTCTTCTGTGGGTTGCCAGGAGGAGCGAAGTCGCCTGGGAGACGAGTCGTTGCTCAAGAAAGCTCTTGAAGAGAGTAAAAGAGAAATGGAAGCCAAAGCAGGAGGGGTATGAACCAACAACCATGAGCCTTTTACCTTGATTGACCATCTCTCATGACTTTGATATGGTTCTCTAACAGTATCATCCATTAAAATGATTTTTAATGATCTGTCCAAGAGCTGTTGAATATCTAACCTTCTCGAAAACATTAAAGCACTGCCACCAGTGAAAACGGAGTGGTAAGGAATGACCTATCAAAAAGAAAAAAAATCCCTTGTCTAAAAGTCCTTTCCTTTCTCCTCGCTGGCAGTCTGCCATGTTGGATCTGATGGATATTTTTGCTCCGGTCTCTGAAGCACCACCTAGTGCCAACCCGTGGGATCGGTCTGGAGCTGGTGGTCACGCGCAGGCTGTGGGACCACCGAAGGTCGACCCGTGGGATTCTCTGGGTAACGTTGTCCATGTCCTCATTACATTGCGTTCTTTAATCCTAATGAAACAGTCCAAAAAAAAACAACCCACATTTTATTTACTACTAGGCTTCGATGATGACCAAATTTTATAAAATGATTATCGTGTGTGTGTTTATCACACTTAATGATGACCTTGTTATGGTCATTCAGTTACAGTCTGTTATAGCGTTGGAGTGTTTTCGATCCTGAGTAATGGAAGTTCTGATGAATATGATGGGGGTTAACAAAAAACCGCCAGCTGAGGTGAAAATGCCTTCAGATGGAGTGCTTGTAACAGCTGTGCACAATTTTTCTTTCCTAATTAGTTCATTCGTTGGCTACAGATTAAAAATGTTTCCTGTAGCAGGGCTGATTTTTCAAAAACTTTTACTTTAGGAGTACTGATTGTTCATAAATGCTTATTTCAGTAGTACTGATTTAGCTGTACTGAATGTTCATAAATGTTTAGTACTGATTTTTCAGCATTTTATTTCAGTACTGATTGTTCCTAAATGTTTCGTAGTACTGATTTTGAATAAGCTTATTTAGCAGTGCTGATTTGTTCCTAAATGTTTAGTCGTACTGATTTTGTTAGCAGTACTGATTGTTCCTAAATGTTTAGTAGTACTGATTCTTCAGAATCTTATTTCGTAGTACTGATCGTTCATAAATGTTTACTTTAGTGGCACTGATTTTTCATAATTTTATTTCAGTACTGATTGTTCATAATCGTTTAGTAGTACTGATTATTAAAAATCTTATTTATCAGTACTGATTTTTAATAAGAGGATTGTTCATGTTTAGTGGTACTGATTCCTCAAAAGCTTATTTAGTAGTACTGATTGTTCATAAATACTTATGTCAGTAATACTGATTTTTCATAATCTTATTTTGTAGTACTGATCATTCATAAATGTTTACTTTAGTGGCACTGATTCTTCAGAATCTTATTTCGCAGTACTGATTGTTCATAAATTTTTACCTTAGTGGTACTGATTTGTTCATAATCGTTCAGTAGTACTGATTTATGAAATCTTATTAAGCAGTGTTGATTGTTCATAAATGTTTAGTGGTACTGATTTTTAATAAGAGGATTGTTCATAAATGTTCGGTGGTACTGATTCCTCATAAGCTTATTTAGTAGTACTGATTTGTTCATAAATGCTTATTTCAGTAGTACTGATTTTTTTTTTTTTTTTCATAATCTTATTTCGCAGTACTGATCTTTCATAAATGTTTACTTAAGTGGTACTGATTCTTCAGAGTCGTATTTGGCTGTACTGAATGTTCATAGATGTTTAGCAGTACTGACTTCACAAACATTTACTTTAATAGTCCTGATTTATTCACATATGCTTAAGCCCGGCGCACACGGACGACTTCTCGTCGCAAGCGTATCGCGATTTTTAGACCCAAGTTTCCCCTCTCGGGTAGCTGCGTGTGCGCGTTATCTGCGACTGGTGGACGATTTGAGGAGGGAGATGCAAGTCACATGGAAATCACATGACTACTTCGTTATCGCAAAGAGATGCACATGCAGCGATATCTCTGCAACAAGTCAGCGACTGGCTTTTTTTTTTTTTAAATCAAAGAATATCGGGCGTGTTTTATACCTGTGATCTGTCGCAAGCAACAACAACAAAAAAATCGCTATCACAAATATCCGCACACACAGCAATTTTTCGTGTCAAAAAGTTGCACGACCAAGCGACGGAAAATCGCCCATGTGCGCCGGGCTATACTTTAGCAGTGCTGATTGCTAAAGTAAACGTTTACAGTCAGCCCTGTTCATAAAAAAATTAGTTGAGCAGTAATAATTGCTCATAAACTTTATATTTAGCAGTACTGAAGTTCAGAAACCCAGTCAATAACATTTAAGGTTTCACTGTGAACAAGGGGTGTGCCCATTGAGTTTTACCTTGGACGGAGGCTCTTCTGTTTCTTCTTGCCGTTGCCAAACACTTACGGAATCTTGTTAACAGATTGGTCGATTTTCTACAAATTAACCCAGGGTTAACCACTTTAACCAGTCCCTTTATTTAATCATTCTCAGTAAATAAACTTCAAGTAATGCTTTTATGGAATCTGTGCTCTGACAAAATTGGAGCATGTGAAAAAAGACATGAGCCTTTGTGAGGGTGTAAATAATTAACAGTTGATCTACCAGGATAAAACTACGGAAGAGTATTGCTGCCACACTCAAAAAAAAAAAAATTGGCTTAGTATCAAGTAATTAGGTGAAAACTTTTTTACAATATATTTATCATGTAATAACATATTCATGTAATTTCATGATATTTTCATGTAATAATGTGAAAACACCTTATCAAGAAATAACGTGAAAGTATGGTTTAACGTCATAGGCTAGGCTACTTCCATTAAAAGCAGACGTCCTAGCCTGACACCGAGCAAAAACATGGCTGAATGACTCCTATTTGTATAAATAGGGGACTACATAGGCAGCAAAATGTAGTGTTTTTCTTGCCATGGAAGTGCACTTGTATACTGAGGAGGAAGCAATTTGCTTTACAGCCGTGAATGAGGATTCAAAATGGCGGCTCGGCTCGGTTTTCCCTTCCTCCTCGGTATGCAAGTGCACTCCCTTGGCAGGAAAAATACTACATTTTGCCGCCTATGTAGTCCCCTATTTATACAAAACTGAGTCATTCAAGATTCAGCCATGTTTTTGCTTGGTGCTAGGCTAGGCTAGGCTAGGCTAGGACGTCTGCTTTTAATGGAAGTAGCCCAGCCTATGACGTTAAACCATACTTTCACGTTATTTCTTGATAAGGTGTTTTCACGTTATTACATGAAAAATCATGAAATAACGTGATGTGTTATTACATGATAAATATATTGTAAAAATGTGATAAGATATTGTTATAAAGTTTTCATGTAATTACTTGATACTAAGCCAATTTTATTTTTTTGAGTGTGGCAGCAATACGCTTCCGTATAAAACAGATCCATCTAATATATATATATTTTTTTATATTATTGGCCAAATGTTATAAAAATCTATGATCTAAATGATGTCCCTTTCAATAATCCCCGATTAAACTTTTTAAACAACAGAATGTGAATAAGGTGTAATGGGTTGTACTTCTGATCCTCGATTTGAGGACTAGGGTGCTGTTATTAAACCTAGCATCTTTCAGAAACCACAAGACTACCGGTACTCTAAGTGTATTACAGGACAATATTTTCAAACAGAACCAAGCTCCTCAACTCGAGGTACTGGAAGCTCCTGGGCAGCATCTTCCAGTCTTCACTCTCAGCCCTGGGACCATCGGTCACGTCCTCCTGACCCATGGGAAGCTCCTCAGAATGCCCCCAGTCCTGTTCCCTCGAATCAGACATGGATCTCAGCTGCTGGTATAAACACGTCATTTCATTAACCAAAATGAATACATCCAGAGTTACATCATACTGTATGGATGTGCATGCCCTTGTTTGAGCAGCCACAGGAATAGCTCTCTTCTCTCCTTTAACAACAGACAAAAAAGGGTCCGCTATCCCAGTCAAAGGCTCGTCACCACGGCCTGGGAGTCCCATGGGTAATAATATTAGCCCTTAATAAAACACAAATTAGTTCATTTCTATCTTTTCGTATTGATTTTTATGACTGTAAACCATATTGCCATTTTTGTTAGATGGAGATCGTTTTGATGACGCCATGGACGGAGGCCAGGTGAACATTAATGGCCGTAGTGAGGGAAGTCCAGAGTTATTTGACTTCTCTCGTTTGGGAGAGAGTTTAGCAGAGCCAGTGCCTCGGACCTGTCACACTCCGGAAGCCTTCCTGGGCCCCACAGCGGCCTCGCTCGTCAATCTCGACTCGTTGATCCCACAAAACCATGCTCCTAAAAACTTGAACCCGTTTTTAACAGGTGAGACCATGATGGATGTTTCACAACACGCTAAAAGATTTTAAAATGTTTCTGCAATAAAACTGAAATTCTAGATGTTTCCATTCAAAGCTTGAAGGAACTGCTTTACCTTTTAATGCTTAACCGTTGGTGATTAGTTCATGGCTGTGTTTCACACTGGCGCTTCATGTTCTCACTTTCAACTCGCGCCACTGACTTTATTTTGAAGCGGAGAATAAACACGCACTTCTCTTGTCTTTACACCATCTCTGCCGATCATCTTTAAACATTTTCATTGTCACTTTGCTGAATAGAGCAGAGTGGGTAAATCTATGAACGTCTGTGAAGCTCCTCCCCTTTCTTAACCAGAATTACTTTATTAATCCCCGGAGGGAAATTCAAATTTGCTACCAAGCTCATGAATCAAGGAAGAAGTAAAGACGTCTGAAAAAAGAATAAATAAAAATAAAATAAATTTAAATAAGTTCATCACTTAAGTAAAAACAAAATGAAGTGATAATGAGCTGCATTCAGTTATATAATTTACATACATGCACGTGATTGGATACAGATGGTTTGTTTAAAAAAAATTGTTAAACTATGGAGTAATTTAAAAAAAAATTTCCCCCCTATGGTGATCAGTTCTGTTCCAACATTTTTGTTTGACAAACTGGAAAAACTTGGTTGGGTCTGCATCTGGACCCCTGATGTACACCGCTGAAACACCTATCCATATATTATTCTATCCACATTCCGTCAGGGATGGGTAGGAGACGGCTGTAAGTGCAGAAGTAGTTTTATTAGGAAAAGAGGCAAGATCATAAACGTGGAACAAGCAAAGGGTCAGGCGAGGCGCAAACGGAGCATCAAAGGCACAGGCGAAAATGGAAACGCGTTATCAGGAAACCAGGAATTCGACACAGCCTCGGTGATGTGTACAAATGTAACGCAATACTTCGCACTGAGTGCGTGTTAATAACGTCTTTATTTCGGCACGCTGATGCGTCTTAATCCCGTGCAGGTGCGCCTCGTTAACAGTGAATGTGCGAGAGGTCTGACATTCGCTGGATAAGAGCAATCGCACATTCTGATTGGCTACTCTACTACTAACGAGGCTATCAGCTCGTATACCGCGAGTTGAGAAAAACAAAACGGTGGAGCGTGTTACTGAACCAGCTGAGGATGAAATAAAAACTCTACTCAAAAACAGAACCCCAAAAAAAGGAATAAAAGTATTTGATGGCAAGAACATGTGTGTGTGTGTGTATATATATTTTTTAATTATTAGAGCATTTTCACAAATTGCTACCGTCATTCTGTTGGTTTGTTTCGATTCTAAGCAGAAATGATTTTGTCAGACATTTGTATAAAGTTTTTATTTATTGAATCTGCGAAAAATAAAAATGCTCCGTTTCTCAAAACCCAGTGAATGTGGATAGAATAAAGCAGTTACTCCACTCAATCTCGTCATACATGGATTACATCCACTCACGTACGACTCGATTTCATGGAACAACTGTTAAATGGAAATCGCAACTCCTTTTTGGTCCTGATCATGAAATTATGGACTGAAACTCTGAAATAAGTTGATTGAGCAAGAAGGGGTGCTGAAATAACATTTTACTTCACAGCTGCATGGAAACCCTGGTGACGTTTCTCATTCTTGCTCCCTTTAGGTGTGAGCGCTCCTGCCACAAATCCATTCCAAACCGATCAGCCACGGCTCACGCTCAATCAGATGCGTCCGAGCTCCACGTCCCCCGTTCCTAACTCGCAACAATACAGCACCTCTCTGCCTGCGAGTAATCAGCCTTTGTCCTTATCCAGCTCCTTCACCCAGCCTTCAGAGGGACACGTTAACGTGCCCGGGAACCTGCCTCAGCCGCTGCTCCCCCTCGCGTCCGCATCCGCACATGGACAGCCAGATCAGAGTCAGAACCCGTTCCTCTGAGGGTTGGCGTGAGCGGAGCTCCATGTGGCCTGAATGTAAGCTTACTGGCCTGAGTAACAATGCTTATAACGGAGTGACGAATTAACTGCAGACTTGGATCTAAACTGGAACGTAGTCCGATTTAAAGACACTACTGTTTTATACTGGCTAACTATTTTCACACCTCTTTGCTATTGCTACTTATATCCATCAGCACTACAGAACCAGTGTGTCTTTTATAGTCATATAAGCAATCAGCTTTTTTTTTTTTTTTTAAATAAGGGATCGTGATCTAATTTCAGACCAGATTTCAACCAGGAACGTTACAGCTTCACTGATCTCCCTAGACCTGCTTTAGTAATCTTTACACCATGATGACTTCCTGTTCCATTTTCCCTTCTGTATTATTCATTCTGGATGATATATGATATATGATCTATCGATGAGCGGAATAGCATGGAAGCTAGCCGACAGCCCCATCCCAATAATGAAGCTCACTCAGGCAAGATATGTCTAATCGGTGTGCCAGATGTATAACGCCAAACCAAAACCTGTTTTTGTTTTCTCTCTCTCTTTTTTTTTTTTTAACCATCATTGAAATTGGCTGCTAAATGAACACACTTTGTGAAGGGAATGAATTTACTCTGGAGTGAAAACGTACTAACAATGCGTGTGTGAATAAGAGACTGTTATGAAATGAAATACAAAACATTTCTCATCAAATATAGGAATGAAAATGCAACTTGCTCTCAGTTAAGGTATGATGATTTTTCTTTGTGGTTGTGCTTCATGAGTTTCATCACTCACTCCATGCATCAGCAGCTAGAATATACAATTTTAAATATTCAGACAATAAAAAGGGCAGCTTTTTATCACCCAGAACTAATTCAGGAGTTTTCACACTTGCCCTGAATGCTCATATCCCTACCGAGGATTAATTCTGTTCATGTACCGCAATATCTGCATCTGTATTTGGATTTAAACCCAAAATGGTCATGACCTAAATCAGATTTTTATGCCTCCGCCACCTTAAGCTGCAGGAGGCATTATGTTTTCGGGTTGTCCGTGCGTCCGTCCATCCCGAAACCTTGTGAGCGCGATATCTCAAAGCCAAATGAAAGGAATTTCACCAAACTTTCACCATTTATGCGCTTTGGGACAAACATGAACTGATTTAGATTTTGAGGTTAAAAGGTCACAGGTCAAGATTACTCTGAGGTCAAATGTCCATCCCCAAACTTTCTGAACGTCATATCTCAAAGACTAATGAAAGGAATTAAACCATTTGTGCACTTTCGGACAAACATGAACCGATTTTAGATTTTGAGATCAAAAGGTCTACGGTCAAGGTCACTGTGAGGTCAAATGTCTGTCCGAAAACCTTGTGAACGCAATATCTCCAAGCCAAATGAAAGGAATTTCACCAAACATGAACTGATTTAGATTTTGAGGTCACAGGTCAAGATTACTCTGAGGTCAAATGTCCATCCCCAAATCGCAACTTAATAAGGCATGTAGTCTACCGTTGGCGTTGAGTTCTATCTAGTTCTGGATCTGACAGTTCAGTCTTGACTAGAGATGCACAGAGGTGTGTTCTAATCCCACGTACACAATTCCTGTTGTTATTTCTACCTGCCTGTAGGATTTTCTAATTATTATATAGCATGAGGTACTTCTGGTAAAATCGTGCGCTCTGATTGGTTCCTTGGTGGGTAGAATTTTCCTGTAATGCCCATGAGCGATTATGGACTTTCTTTCCAAGGCGCTGGCTTTCAATGTTGCGCAAAAAAAAAAAAAAATAGAAATCTAATTTGTTGAAAAATAAACCAATATCTCATCTCATTATCTCTAGCCGCTTTATCCTGTTCTACAGGGTCGCAGGCGAGCTGGAGCCTATCCCAGCTGACT
>JAODVO010000008.1:13608890-13624761 GCA_025400055.1 Notarius lentiginosus
CGCTTCATATATATTTTTTATTTTCAACTAGCCAGCCGGGCTGCCTAGTGACAGGAATTACCCGCCAAATGACAAATTAAGTCACCTCGGGCGACCGAACCACCGCGAATGTCGAGCCCTGTATTTATTTACATATTCAGAGGTGAAAAGTTCAGTTGGATGTTTGGATTGTTTAAATTCTCACATGCTAATGTTAGAGACGTAAAGGTATAAGTGCATAATTAATTTAGATTTTTTTAAGTTATATATTCATTAGCTAACTAAATATTGTCACCACCCACCCCCCCAGCAAAAAAAACCCTAATGTATCCTTAAAGTAATGTTATATGTTGGGTTGGGCTTCAGTTTTGAATTATTTTCTATTTTAATAAAACAAAATTTATTACAAATGATATTATCAGCAACAACTTGAGTGTAACATAGAATCTATTAAATATTTACATGACTTTCAGAATATCTTAGTATGTCGGATGTCACACGTTAGCTTTAATGACAGTGTATATATAATCACATGGATTCCACAAGTTTGTGTAAAACCTGAAGGTACATGTTAGATCAAATCCTTCATACATAGTTAACTATTTCCTGCAAGTACTTCTCAAATCTGTGGCCAAATCTCAAATTGCTTTTTCTTTTTTCTTTTTTTGGGGGATTAGTATGCACTATGTCAGTTTTTCAACGCCATTAAGTTATACCCTAAGCAGTGAACATATATAGTGATGAGAAAATCTTTTGGGGTGTGGGTTCACCGTAGGTGATTCATGTACACAGAAAAGAGAAGTTGAAGATAAAGCTGGTAAAAAAAAAAAGTTTAATTTCCAGTCAGATGATGATGATGTCATGTGATTTCCTTTGTTTCTCTGAACAACAGACACAGAGCACAGTTCTATAGATAATGGTGTTGTCTGTAATTGTTTACAATAATACTAATTAATATTCAAATTAACTTCAAAATAATAATAATAATAATAATAAACAACTTCATTATTGTTTAACATTACTCAAATTTAACCTAGCTTAGTGTTTTTTTATTCGAAGAATCAATTATTTTTCCTATCCCTAGTCCAGTGTTTCTATAAACTTTCCGGAGGCTGTAAGCATTTCTACAGCAGACATACAGGATTACTGCAGGCCATGAGCAGACTGGATCAAACAGCATCGCGCCGCTCCAACCGGCATGCAGAAAGAGGGGGGAGAAAACGAGAGAGACAGAGAGAGAAAGAGATTGCTGCATTCCCACTGACATGCTGTGCATTACCATAATTGGCTTTTCTACATGATAGGACAGAGGAAATAATAATGTCATTTTATTTACAGCCTTCAGTGTCCTGGCCTTCCCCCCGTTTTCCCTCCCTCTTCCTCTCGCTCTCGCGATCCCTCTCTCCGTCCGCCACTTCAGCGGGCCGCCTAGGTCAAATGACGTGGTTTGATCAGACCTGTCCAAAGGCATCAGAGCTGAGTGGCATGTAATGGAGACCCGGTGACAAACCACATCGGCTGGCCAAATAAGACTTGCCAGTTTTCCCATTAAAATGTCGGCTAAACAGCGCGGCTCTCCGCTGGCCACTCCAAAACCACTCTGACCGGCTAAATCAGGCGACGGAGAGGCGCATGAATTGGACATTAGTACTGCAAATGACTGCCGTGATTGCCCCCTCTCCTGCTAAATAAAATAAATAAATAAGGAAGGGGAGGGGTGGAAAGGTGGAAGATGCCAGTTGTAGTAGGAGACACTCAGGCTGATGGCGGATTCACACATCTGCACCACACATCTTTCAGCATCACTGCATCCTGGAGAATTTCTCTGCATTTTGGGGCATCCCATATTCACGTACTGTACATATTTAAACTGGCAGGTTTATTCTGACCTCATGGTATCCATATGAAGCCTGTAGGAGATTTACTGAATCAGAGTAGATTCCATTAATTAAACATAAATCTGCAAAAACAGATGAAATGATTAAAGAAATGTTCACAGATATTTGCACAAGCAAACATTTATTTCAATAATGCCACGAAAATGCACAAAGGCCAATTTTGCTTGTGAATGTTGTTATCTTTAGCCTATCAGGTGCCGTATGTTTTCTAGTTCAACCAATAGCATTACGTCTCCGTTTAGACCCGTGAATGAAGCAGGCTTCGTATTATTCCTTATAAACCTGCAGCTTGTGACCAGGTTACTTCTTTTTTTCATTTCTTTTCTTTTGAATGAGACTATTGTGCTTCCATAGAGATGTAATCCATAGAAACCTGGCAATTTTGAACACGTTTCTTAAATATGATGGTTTACGAAAGCCTGAAGGTGATAAATCTAAGATTATTATGGGCTCTTGTAAAGTCTAACAAGACTGAAACAGAAAGGAAAAAGTAAGTCAGTTCAGGATAACAGAAAGCTGATCCTGTAGTGTATTTTGTATGTGTATGTGTGTGTGTGTGAGAGACCTGTTCATGTCCTGCTCATGTCCCGTCGCTGTGTCACCTGTCCAAACTCTGTGAGGTCTCAGCAGCCACAGTGACAGCTCTGCTCTGGACACAGATGGCCTCGCTCTCCTTCTGCACACACACACACGTGCACAAACACAAGCTGACACATCTCCTCTGATTATCTTAGATATTGCTTTGGACATTATCCCTAAAAGCTTCTTTAGATAAAATTTAGATAAGAATCAAGATAAAATTAAGATTTTGACCAACATATGCAAAAATACTTAGCTCATGTACACGTTCAATTCGGTTTCTCTCTGAATAAACACAGCAGTCACAATTTTTGCATTTCAATATTCGCACAAAAGAACTCTCCTGGAAGAACATAACGATATTAAGAATGATGGTAAGGTTAATAACAATGAACTAGATAGAGACTGTGACTAAAGTCACAGTAATTTGAGCTAGCTGTTACAAACTGGGACGTCTGGTCACTGTACCCTATAGATTCGGAACAGTAAGAGATAGAGCATTATGCTTAGTGAGGAAAAGTTGTGCCCTGCTGCCTTGAACAAAATAAAAGAAAAAAAAGGATTGAAAAAAATCCCTGAAAGTTAACAAGTGATTGAAAAAAATCTCGTTTTTTATGGATCATTCCGGTTCAGTGATCCAGATCAGCACCAAAAGTCATAGCAATGGAATTCAGCCCAGAGGTATTCTTCATGTGAAATTTGATGATTGGTTGAAAACTGAGGGAGAAATAGCATTCTAAAAACATTAGGAGAGCAAGAAGAAGAAGAAGATAATGAAGTAGAAAGATCCTGAGTGAGCGTAACAGTTTGTGCCAGCGTTGCTAGCGCAAATTAAAAATAACGTGGTATGAAATTTACCGTTCAGGACATCATTAAAGTACATCCAGATATTCTCAACTTCTGTCAACATAGTTAATAACTTATTAAAACTATATCATCTCATTTTGCCAGCCAGAGTTGCACGATATCTAGAAATCGAACTTTTCGTCTCCGCTACCGAAGCAGCTTCCACTTTTCAGCCACTACTGCTTCTTTTAAATGTATCTATTCTTGAAAACTTCTGTCCTTTTCTCACCCTTGACAGTACAATGTGTGGGTTTTTATTTATTTATTTATTTATTTATTTATTTTTTATATATTTTGTTGATTGACAAACACAACAAGGCCCCCTTCCTCCCCTCCTCCCCCCTTAATCCCTCTTTCTTTGTTCGGCGTGACGCTTAAAAGCAGAGGCTCAATGAAAGATGTCAGCAGTCAAATTTCTGATTGGGTTATTAAGTGCGAGTGCCGTTGCGATCGTCTGCCGGCTCCTTGACGCAGATGGAGGGGAGGAAAAAAAAATTGCCAAGTCGGGCCTTGATGCGCGGACAGTGACACGCCGGCACGCGTTGCCTGTCACACGCCACGTGGCGTCAAAGGCTGAAGAGACATGTTCGTTTTAGTGTCAGCTTCTGCCCATCTTTCTGCGAATGGCTCTTTCTCTCTCTCTCTCTTTCTCTCTCTCACTCACTCACCCTTTCTCTCTGTAATTATAGTGAAGAAGAAAGTTCTCTTTTCTTGTTGTTTTAATGTGATAAGCTGTCGTAAGTGCTGCATTGACTTGAGGGAATTAGCCGGGCTGCGCTCCTCCGGGCGAATATTCCTTTCGCTGCAATTTCCGATAACTGAGTTATTTGACAGTTTGTAATGTTTATTTCAATGAGTGCTGTTGCTTTACGGCGCCTGCTTGATTTCTCAGCGGGCCTGATGGATTGATATCGGTGAAAAGTTTAAAGCCGAGCTCAGATCAGCCTTCAGCGGTGTCACGCCAATTAACTACTTAAATGAAGGATTAGTTACTATGATATGAATATATACTGTACACTTGCTAGACATTGGTTCATATTAATAAAAAATGTAAAAAAATAAGAGTAACTACACCTCCTTTTACACAGGCGTCAGTCAGTCACTCGCAGCTGCTCCTGAGTCTCTCCCCAGCTTCTCTTAGGCAGCCATAAATGGCAGCTAACAAACATCAGGTATCACGTCCGGTCTGATTACAGTATGCTCAGTAGCACGCTGTTTGAAGTTGACAGCACATCTGCTTGGAGCGCCTCAGACGGATCCTGGCATCTAGGACAGATAGCTGCTGGTGGCTCGCTGAGATAAAGGAGCAACTCTCAACACAGTCTGTCTCATTCTCTTCTCTTCACTATCTCCCTGAGTGTGTCTCCGCTCTCTCCGTCTCCTCCTCTGCTCCCTCTTTTCCTCCTCTGTCTCATCCGATTGCCTTCAAACTTGTACTGGCTGATTTTAGAGATTCAGCTGTGTTGTGTTGGGTTCGAAATGGCTGATAAGAATAAACTCTCTCAGATATACTTCTTGCATCAGGAGAAAAGGGTTTTTCAGACCTGGACACATTCTGAACACACACACACAGACGTAGAGGTGCATTGATGTGTTTTTCAGTGCTCATTTTGTTTATCTCCTGATGCAGATCGAAGCCAGCTGATGAAACAGGAATTTAATCCAACCATTTCTCATTACAAACTTGGTCTCATGGACCTTTATTCACTTTCATTACGCAAATTAAACAAGTCATGTATCTCTCGTGCTCTTTCCCTCTCTCTTTCTCTCTGTTTCTCTTTCTCTATCTTCCTGGCTGCTGTGACAGTGTGCTATTATTCGGTTTTCTGTCACAGCTCATGTTGCATACAATACATGGAAACAGGTTGTTGGGTTTTTTTTTTGCGTGTGTCTCGAACATGAACCCATACATTTGAGAACACTGGTGTATTTCTGTGCCATTTCGACGACTAAATGGCAATATCTCAATTTGGATGTATGTAATAATAGAAAGAGAACTTTACCAACAGTCAGCTAAATCATAAAGTTGCATCATTTAATAATAAACCTACATGGCATTTCTTTAAATAACGGACTTGATAACATTTGTTAATGTTCCATCTATCCTTAAACAATTAGAGTTCATTTAAATAGTGGGGTTTCTTTTGTGCTTCAGCTGATTTCCATTTAATTCAACATTCACGAAGCAGTAATGAATGGATATCAGAGACTAATTAAAAGAGACTGAATGTACTGCGAGTTTTACAAATCTCCTGACTAATTGATGACTAACTGTGGTTTTATTTAAGCTCAACGTTATATTAGATCATTGCATGAAAACAGTATCTCAAATGAACTTTAATTGTTGGCAATAAAATGAATCACACTTCAGACTTCATTACACTCGTGGCATCATAACAACTGCTCTTAACGGAAAATAAAATGATTTACAGCTTTCCAATTTAGTCCATTCAGATGCTAAATATTCTCAGTCGTAATCAGAGTGGAAGCCAGTCCAGGTTTTCCATCATTCCCCGCTCTCACATTCTGAGACATGCACATACACTGAGGCTGCACACACGGTGGACTCCCAGAGATTTAGTACAACATGGACCGTGACAACAAGACATGTCATTTCCACTCGTGCTTCGGCACGACACACTGCAAGAACTTCGACTGCTGCTGCCAACTACACTGTGTGCAGCACCGCATCTTTGGCAATAACTCAGATGCAGTCTCCTGCCCAGAAAAGCCTGACTTGAGTGGCACAGTGGTGGGGGAAACTGGATCAAAGTCACTCACAGACTGTGCCCTCTAACTATGAGGGAGAGAGTCAGAGAGAGAAATTGTACTTTTTTTGTCGGTAGTATGACTTGCCTGGTAAATGGGGCAGATATGGAGACATAGTGATTAATTTGAGATTTCTATGACCTCATTTTAATTGGACTGTAAAAGAAGTGATCAACAATTGTATATTCTTACCATAACATTATCTGTCCAGTAACTCCATAGTAATAAGATCTGTAGTATTGGGATAAAAATGCTGGTTATTCACATGATAAATGCTCAGTACAAATGGATTTTGCTTTCTAATTTTCAGCTAGGCACACCATGAAGCTTTTTTTTTCCAAACACCTGTCTGATCTCATTTTTTTTATAATGTTCTTTTTTGCTGTTGTCCCTGGTTTTCATCCTCAAGGGGACTTATTTTTCTTGCTCATCCATGCTCTTCTTTACCCTTGCTGAGCTGTAATATTCGATAGCTTTGTTAGTCTCAGCAGTGAAGGGTACTATCTATCATAGTCAAGATATGGATGTTTGCCACTTTATAATTGCAAACCTGTGTCCTCTGCCAGGACTATTGACAAGAAATCTCTTTAGGATCATTATGTAGGCGTGCAAGCACACATGCAGGAAAATTTCATACATCAAACAATGCCTTAGAAACCTCAAAATAACTTTCAACAACTAAATCCATTTTGAAACTTGCATTTTCTCTCTTTTTGCACCTTCTGCTTCATCATCATTTTTCTCTTTTTTTTCTGCTTTGGGTTTTCACAGCCTACGTGCCTGAGGACGAGCTGAAGGCAGCCAAGATCGATGAGGAGCACCTGCAGGATGATGGCCTCTCCTTAGATGGCCAGGACGCAGAGTACCTGTGCAACGAGGAGGAGGATCCACGTGAGCAGCTGAGCTACCAGAACTCCCCTCTCAGCAATGGCACCAACCCTGACGCCGGGTACGGCTCACCCCTTAGTGACACCAGCGATCACCTGGCCGACTTTAAAAGCACCTCCTCCAAAGAGGGCCAGGAGAAGGATGAGACTGATGACATGGAGACAGAGCCTGGTCTTTCTGTGCAAGACAGTTTGGCAAAGATGAAAGCCGCCTATGCAAACTTGATCTCGAATGCCTCGTGGTCCAGCATCACAAGAGACATTATAAAAAGCAAACAAGTTAATTTCAGCAACAGCAGTACCACAAGCAACCACAAGGGGAGCAATAGCATTATGAATAGTCATGCAACTAACAGCAACAGCAGTGGAAGCAGTAGCATTAGCACAGCTAGTGTTAGTGCCACAACCAGCACCACCCCAAGCAACACTTCTGCCAGTGCCACCACTTTAACCAGTAATAGCAATGGGAATGTAAGTGGTACCAGTAGTGGAAGTGTCTCTTATGACTGGCACCAGGCTGCACTTGCTAAAACATTACAGCATACACCATACCACCTTCTGCCAGAACCCAGTCTCTTCAGCACAGTACAACTGTACCGTCAAAACAATAAGCTGTATGGGCCGGTATTTACTGGTGCCAGTAAATTTAGATGCAAGGACTGCAGCGCAGCTTATGACACACTTGTAGGCCTCACAGTACACATGAACGAAACAGGCCATTACCGTGATGACAATAAAGATCAGGAAGATGACATGGGCAAGAAATGGTCCAAGCCAAGGAAGCGTTCCTTGATGGAGATGGAGGGCAAAGAGGATGCTCAGAAAGTCTTAAAGTGCATGTACTGCGGACACTCATTTGAATCTCTGCAAGACCTAAGTGTCCACATGATCAAAACAAAACACTACCAGAAAGTGCCTCTCAAAGAACCAATGCCAGCTCTTGCCTCAAAGCTGGTGCCCTCTACCAAAAAACGAGTCTTTCATGACCTAGTGTCCCCTTGCTCACCTGAATCCATCACTAGCACAACAGGTGCTCCACTGGCAGAATCCACCCCCACCAAAGACCAAAAGGTTACAAATCCCTATGTTACTGCTAACAATCGATATGGCTATCAGAATGGTGCAAGTTACACCTGGCAGTTTGAAGCCAGAAAAGCCCAGATCCTCAAGTGTATGGAATGTGGAAGTTCTCATGACACCTTGCAGCAGCTTACAGCTCATATGATGGTGACAGGACATTTCCTAAAAGTTACCAACTCTGCTTCAAAAAAGGGGAAACAGTTAGTATTTGACCCAGTGGTGGAGGAAAAAATTCAGTCCATTCCTCTTCCACCAACCACCACACGTCTACCAGTCCCAACTATCAAGTCACAAATTGACTCTCCATTACAGACCTCTATAACTGAAGAAAGGAAGGATTCACAGGAGGAGAAAAAAGAGGTGAATGAGCCAGAGAAGAAAATAAAAGAAGAAAAGGAGGACCCATCTGACAAACCAGAGAACTCTGAAAAACCTGGCCAGTACAAATATCTCCGAGAAGAGGATTTGGAAGAGACCCCGAAAGAGGGTCTTGATATTCTCAAGTCTCTAGAAAATACTGTTTCTAGTGCAATCAGCAAGGCTCAGACAGGTACCCCTACATGGGGTGGATATCCGAGTATCCATGCGGCCTACCAGCTCCAAGGGTCAATGAAGTCTCTCTCTGCTGTCCAGAGTGTCAAAATGCAACCTACATTCAGTGCTAGTAGCTTGAAGTCTCTGTCAACTGAAACCAGTGCCCTCATCCATTCCCCAGGAAGCCCATCCCCACCCCCAAACCATAAGAGCAATGTCTTAGCCATGGAAGAGTTAGTGGAGAAAGTCACTGGAAAAATTGTGTCTAAAAAGGAGAAGGAGGAGAAGCCTAGTGAACGCATCCCAAAACATATCTCTACACCATCACTATCACCTGTACCCAAGGAGAAAAAAGACTTCCTGCAGCCAACTGACCTTAGCAAGCCTGCAAAGAATGGCATTACTGAGGAGACTGAGTCAGTTGGTAAGGAAGGGGAGCAAGTTGAGAGTCATGCTGAAACTATAGACAAGAATGGAATGGACACCCTCAAAACACAAGTCAGTAATGGGTGCAGTAGTTTGGGAATAATCACTGACCACTCACCAGAACAGCCTTTAGTTAACCATCTTAGTGCACTGCAGTCCATCATGAACACTCATTTAGGCAAGGCATCCAAAACTGTCAGCCCATTATTAGACCCATTAGCAATGCTGTACAAAATCAGCAACAACATGGTGGAGAAACCTTTTTACAATCCAACTCAGGTTAAGCAAGTTGAGTCCATCAACAGATGCTATGACAACGAAGACCAGCCAATAGACTTGACGAAATCCAAGAACAGCAATGGACGTCCAAACAACAGCTCCTCCACTGTCATAAGCAACAGTAGCAACAGCAGCATTCCTAACAGTAATCGACCCATTCTTTCCAACTTATCTGAATCGTTGTCTTCCCCTTTGAGGGAAAATGCCTTGATGGACATCTCGGACATGGTGAAAAACCTCACAGGCCGCCTGACACCAAAGTCATCAACACCCTCTTCTATCTCTGAGAAGTCAGAAGCAGATGGCAGTGCTTTCGAGGATGCTCTGGAGGACTTCACCCATGTCCAAAAAAGGAAAGGGAGGCAGTCTAACTGGAACCCTCAACACCTGCTGATCCTACAGGCTCAGTTTGCATCCAGCCTTCGTGAAACTCCAGAGGGGAAGTTTGTCATCACAGACCTGGGTCCTCAGGAGCGTGTACATATCTGTAAGTTCACAGGTCTCTCAATGACCACAATCTCTCACTGGCTCGCCAATGTGAAGTACCAGCTCAGGCGGACGGGCGGAACAAAGTTTCTAAAGAACATTGACTCTGGCCAGCCTCTGTTCTTGTGCAGTGACTGTGCCTCCCAGTTCAGAACTCCCTCCACTTACATTAGCCACTTAGAATCCCATTTAGGCTTCAGTTTAAAGGACCTGTCAAGGTTGTCTATAGACCTTATGAGAGAGCAGCAAGCAGTCACGAAAATGATAACGGACAAGACTTTCAGTTCCCTCGGCTTGAACGAGGACGACTCTAATTCCATCTATCAGTGCAAACTGTGCAATAGGACCTTTGTCAGCAAACATGCAGTTAAGCTGCACCTCAGCAAAACGCATGGCAAGTCTCCAGAGGACCACTTGATCTTTGTGTCCGAGCTTGAAAAGTTAGATAAAGCATAGAGGAGCAGGCCAGTAGCAGTGAAATGACTGACTTGAGAATCATTGCACTACATCACTGTTCTGCACTGCATCTGAACTGAGCCTTCAGTCAAAATTGATTAAACTTTTGTTGTGCAACTGCCTGACTGGACCATGATCTGTCTCCTTTTTTAGTTGTTGCTGTTTTTTTTTTCACTCTGTTGATTTCTATATCTTACTTTGTATTGTATTTATATATGTGTTAATTATGTGCATGTTTTTTCCCCTAGTGATTTGAGATTTGAACAAATTTTCCACTGTTTGTATTTTGTGGAATTGAGAATGAGACCAGCATGGTATCCATGGGCATGGTCAAAACAAGGCTGTAATACATGAAAACAAGGAGTAGTGTGTGAATTTTGTTGAATCGATCATCTTTTATTCTTGAAATAACTGACAATTTCAGCAAACAATGTGCAGAAGCTATAAAGAATATATATATACAGTATAGAGTTATTGTTTTCAGCTCAAATTCCCAAATTTGACTTTCTACCAACAATACCAACATCCCATTAAATCACTGAAAATATACAAAAGGCAGCATTGTATCTTTAAAACCTCAACAGGTTATGATTAACTGGCTGCTTCAGATGATACACTTTGTGTTTCAAATGATTTTGTTTGAACATATTTGTTAAATCAGTTGGTTTTGTTGTTAAGTATCTTTTTTTACTGTAGCAATTTGGAAATGTATGCTTTGGTACTGACTTTTCTCTTTCTATAGGTTTGCTTCGATTTCAACTTGTAAAGACTTAATCAAATCCTTATATACAGTACATATATATTTAAATGATCTGCAATGATGTACATGTACATTTTTCCATCATCATATCTTGCCAGTTGCTGCAGCTTTGTTTGTATGGTGTGCATTCTTTTATATTGTCATTTTATATATAGTAAACAAAAAGGAAATAATATGTAAATAGATATATATGCAGACGGTATGTGAACAGTAGCGCTGACGTTCATCCTTTTGGTCCTCCAGTGTGGTTAATATTAATTGGTTTGATGGAATGCATCCTCAGATGCACATTATGCCTGAGTGAAAAAGAGCAATGCACAACAGGAAAACCAGTGCATTTCAATGTTTTTAATCATACCATTGTGAAATGTCTCATCAGCTCATAAAAAAATATTGTTTTTGTCTCTCAATTGTAAAATAAATCCTGACATTTCTTGACAGAGTCTCCATTCTTTAATCATTCAGTTCAGATTATGTGACGATGCCCTTTGCAGCAAGCAGCTTTTGAGAAGGTGAAATCTAGTATATTGGAGGGATCGTAAGTTTGCCCTGATGTGGGAACCCTTAAATCCTTTGAGAAAAAAAAAATCTATCCATAGGCCATCCATAGAAATCCTGGTTATACAACGTATATCTGCTCGATAGTAAATTCAGAATTAGTCCTAGTGGGGTTGGACAATTTTGAATTGGCCCTAGAATCTCTGCAAAATGTTAGCAATCGTCTTTAGTCAGAAGAAGAAGCCTTTATTTATCACATGTACCCTCAAGCACAGTGAAATTCGTCCTCTACATTTAACCCATCTGAAGCAGTGAACACATGCATGCACACACACACAGAGGCGATTCTAGAGTCTGTTGTGGCCCCAAGTAAAAATTTCCAGGGGGCCCTTCTGACCAGTGTTCATCACCAATATGTTATAAATAATCTGACACCAACAAAAAATGTATGAAACCAAAGGTTTTTTTAAAATTCCAAATGTGAAAATACAATGGTAAAGAACAATAAAAACAACAAAAAACAAAATAAATAAACCCTCGGGCCCCTGGGCCAGGGGGCCCCAGGCAGTTGCCTGCCTTGCCTGTTCACAAGCTGCGCGTCTGCACACACAAGTGAGCACACACACATACCCAGAGCAGTGGGCAGTTAAGCTACAGCATCCAGGGAGCAGTTGGGGGTTAGATGCCTTGCTCAAGGGCACTTCAGCCCATGGCCACCCCATGTTAACCTCACTGCATGTCTTTGAACTTTGAGGGAAACCAGAGCACCTGGAGGAAACCCATGCAGACATGGGGAGAACATGCAAACTCCACACAGAAAGTCCCCCTGATGGCCGCTTGCTGTGAGGCAACAGTGCTTACCACTACACCACCATGCCGCCCAAGCAGTTTATCGTGGTCATTGTTGTGGTGGATCTGGAGCCTATTCCAGGAACATCGGGTATAAGGCAGGAATACACCCTGGATGAGGCAAAAATCCATTGCAGGGCACCATACACACATTCACATACTCATCACACTTAGGAGCACTTTCGTATAACCAGTCTACCAATTGCAATGGTTTTGGGAGGTAAGAGGAAAGCAGAAGATCCAGACAGGACCCTGGAGCTGTGAGGCAGTAATGCTCCCAACTATACCAGCATCCCACCCTGCAGAATGCAATGTTCAATGCGAAAATCTTGGGGTTTTAGCATGAATGAGCCAGAGAGTGTGTGTGCCAGCATTGAGCATAGAGTTGCTTCATTATTAGATATTATTTCAGTCTAAATTTTCCAGTACGTTTTCACCTTTGTGAAAGTTGTCAATTCAGCGTTAAAATATTTGTTGTATGGAAATGAGGGAATGTTTCCAGGGACAAATACTGCCGCAAACACTCATTCACCAAAAATAGGAGGGGGGAAAAATCCTTTGGATTTAATGCACCTCCATTAAACGTGTCTATCCAAGACTGCAGGCAAGAACAGACACAGATCTAGATCCCTCTTTTGTTAAGGAATTTAACACAGTCCCTGTACATATTCTATGTAAATTACTATAATCACAACAAATGTTACAATGCAAGTAGCTGGAGAGCCAACAGGGACATCGGCAGATAGATGCCATTTAAGCAGATTTGCATAACTTTTGCCTAGTCCAACAAATATTTTCCACAGGGTATTTCTCAAGGTTTTCTGACTTTATAGGAAAATGTTCAGTATCTTTTGGGAATCTAACAATTTACTCTTTTCAACTCAATTACTGGGTGATTATGCCTATGGACACTGGGGCTTTAGATCGTTCAAAAACCTGAGGGAGCCAGTGACTGATATACGTAGTGTTTGCGCAATAATCTAATCCTCCATTTGCAGCAGCTTTGGGGAGTTGCCATGGAAAACCTCTTGTTAGTTGTCCTATTTGAGAATACAATCTCACTCAAATTGGCATGTTTTGATTTCCCAGTAGTCCCATAGTGTATATGCTGAGCCTCAGCGTCGAAGTTCTGCTTTTCTTCAATTACTGCAATTTGTCATTCAAACGGCCCTTGCTGCAAGAAATTACTTTAGATTTTGTCAGAAATCAAAACATGCATGTATAAAAGAACATACATTTTACAATCCAGGTCAGAAAATTGTGTTGTAATAAAATTATTTATTTATTTATTTATTATTTTTTTAACTCAAGTCCTGACTGTCTAATCTGCAGAACAGAGAAGGAGATTTAAAAGTGTATACCATCCATTTAATTCACATGAAGGTGCAAGTAAACCTTGCGATCAAGTTGGGAGTTAAACAGACTTAACAATGCATGAAGTCACAGTTTTGCCTCCAGAATAACAAGATGAAAGAAACATTGTTATTAAAATCATCCCTTTCGGAGACTTAGCAGATTCAGGTGTATTATTAAATTAAGCCTTCTATTTTTCCCGACACATGGGTACGTGACTCTCGGCGAAGATAAAGAGGACACGCCAGGTTTCCCTCCAGAGGAATTTCACAGAGCTACTTCCTGCCTGCCTGCCATTTACTTTTACATTTGCCGGAGGCACTGCGTTGAGAAACAATAGAACAACGCCATGTTTCACACTGAATCGCTTCACACCGAACACAGCTGGTGTGCTGTACCTTAAAGCTAGAGTTCTTTATAAAAGGTGAAGCTTTGGGTAAAATGGTTAAAGACGACTGAGAAGCTAAACATTTAGAGATTTAAGCACAGGTTTGTTTTGCCAGTCTGCCATATAGATTTTTTTTTTAAATATATAATTCCATATTCAATAGCATTAAGCAGAAGTAGAATAATAAACTTCCCTTATTTATTTATTTATTTATTTATTTTTGCTTATTTTCTCTATAAAGCATAATCTTGTGTACCATATCATACCGATAAGTAAGGAAGATGCAAATTGCTCGTTTACTCGAGAGTGGCTTTTTTCAGGATTTTTAGCCCAATCTTTTCTTCTAATTCAACGTATTCAAAGGATTTCAACACTGAATCTAAAATTCAAAAATATTAACTCACCTCAGGTAACAGTATCTCATTTTTTTAAAGGAAGACTGCCTTTCAATTTAATAAAATCAATAAAATTTAGTTCTCTCTGAAACTTGGTCATAATATTGTATGTTTATTTCTCTAATATCTCACAAAATATGAGGCAAGTCTGTGACTGGGTACACATCTAATTTGAGGGGATTCCATAGCAAATAATGTGCGTGAGATATCCTGGTTCATGCAGTCAAGCAAACGGAGGAAGTGCTTGTGGACATGCATAAGTTGACCTTTGATCATCCCACCATCTCCGGTGATCACCGATATTTATTAGTTTGGTCCTGTGTTTCCTTTCCTTTGAGTCTTTTCTGTTTCAAATTTATATCCCACAGTGCCTTGCGCAAACCGGGAAAGCCCACCACGTGATGCATGATATAGTATCTTGAATTGGGTCATGGTGAAGCAGGCAAAAATAGCAAAGAATTTAGGGCCTCATGACCCTAAATTCATTAATTATTCTATTAGAAAAAAAACAAACTAATAAAATTGGAAGTCTGTGATTCGAATTCAGTAGCTTTCAGTCCACTAAACAAAAATAATTGGGTGTCAGGGATAATTTTTATGACCTATACTTGAAAAATCTGAAAGGCAGTCTACCTTTAAAATGTTGGGCCACCATAAGCCACATGACTGAAAAACTTCATTGCTCCTTGGCACAGATTCTACAAGTCTCTGGAACTGTACTCTCTGGGATGAAAACCATGATGGTGTTCAGTGGGGTTGAGATCTGATGACTGTGAGGGCAATAGCAATATGATTTATACCATTTTCACACTCATCAAACCATTTGTTGAGCTCTTGTGGCCTGTGAATGAAGACATTGTCATCCTGGAAGACAATGCTCCAATCAGGAGATAAATGTTTCATCATAGGTTAAAAGTGATCAGTCAGAATAACTGTGTTTGTTCTCACCTTCGTGTCTTAAGCATGTTTATCCTGAAAGAGGTGAATAAAAAATGAAAATTCGAATAAAAGTAAAGATCTGGGGGAATTTTACCAAGACACTGTGTTCCAGAGGAGACAGTGATGTAAGAGAGAAAGGAGTACTTTTCTAAAAGACAGCCCAGAAAGAGGAAAGGTGCTTTCTTTCAAAAATGCTGCCTGGAGTGAGACAATTCCAGATAGACAAAGAGCTAAAATCTACTTTCAAACTGTCACATACTGAGTGTTTTTGTGATCTCTGGCTGCATCAGAGTCCCCACACAACATTCTTCTTCAGCCGAAAGGCAGGTCACAGTAATTACACTCACAGTGTGCTCAGTGCTTTAACAGAAATCTATTGTCATGACTTGGAACAATTCAGAAGAAATAATACTCATCATTTAACACTTGAGGGCCAGAGTCTTTTTTTATTTCTCTCGTCCATGTCCATT
>JAODVO010000008.1:14585048-14598664 GCA_025400055.1 Notarius lentiginosus
TGAAAACCAGCAAAATGGGCAGCGTATCAAATACTTGTTCTCCCCACTGTGTGTGTGTGTATATATATATATATATAAATAATTTCTATTCTAAATTTTTGTTAATTCAAAGCACTGGTAAGTAGCCCTAATTACCTAATTTCATCAAAAATAATGCACTGTTTAAGTTTACTATTTACCATCGCATTTTGGTTTATACCACACATACCAAACATATCCAACCTGTAACTTTCTGAATGTGTGTAACTTAACTCTGTCAGCTAATGCAATTTCTGCAAAAAATAATGGTCATTTAAGCAATAAAATAAGCAAAACTGTTATAAAATTAGCTGGTATATTCATGAAAAGTAATATTATACTTACATTATAATATATACAGACATCTGGTGAGGTCAAAGCATAAGTGAATTCCTCTTTGAACTGGGAGATGTGAAAGTAACAGATGAAGACTTGGTATGGATAGGTATTGCATCTTCTGATCTTTTCAGTCATGTTTCAGTGCCGTCTTTTGCTATTTGTTGTTCCTGAAGCCTTCTGCTCATAGAACTTGTTGTGGGACCAGTGACATGAGAGCCATTATGTTTTGAAAGACTGCGGAGATCCAAGGACATCATTGTTGTTCCATAACATCTATAACCTTGGGTGAAAGGAGCCTCTTGAAATATTAATTCTGTTCTGCCAAAGTATGTGTCTAAAGCACTGTTTTGTTGTTCGGGTTTTTTTGTTTGTTTGTTTTTTACTTGTGTGCTCTTTTAATGAAATTCCTCTTATTCTGCTCTGTAAATGGTTACCAACTCCTCTATTTAACAGGATTCCAGGTTAACAAAATGCATGTTCTGTAATCTTCTGTGAAACATATTTTTACATACAAAAGAAACGGTAAATTTTGTTTTGACAATATGCCATTCAGTGGACTCAGTAAAAAAGGAAATATACAAGAGCAGACAGTAACATTGATGAATGTAATATCAAAAATAAGATTCCATTCAATTTTCTATTTCTTCCAAGAAAAAAAAAACATATCAACATTGATATTATGGAATAATTATCAAAAAAATACACATTACAAATAAACAAAAAAATATATATAATATGAAAAGAAAGCCAGCAGAATATAGCAATAGTACTTCAGCCCTATAGTAACCACATGCAGAGCAGAATGAATGTTTTTAAATTAATTAAGCAATTAAAGAGCACGGTGTCTGGGATAGTGGCGAGATTCTCTTGTCCTCAGAGCAGCAGTTTCTGCTGAGTGTTAATGCTGTTAGAGCCTGCTTTAGTTTGTCCATATTCAATGCTCTGTCCTCCCCTGAATTGTATCGTCGTCCATAGCTTGGAGAGCCATAGGAAGATGTGGAGAAATTCATGGAAAAGCCAGATCCTGTAGCATCGAAGCTCCCTCGTCTAGAGCCAGACCTTGAACCAGTTCTGGAGCCAGACCTGGATCCTGAGGCTGATCCAGAGCCACTAATATTGTAAGGGCTATATAGACCCTTTGTAGACTGGGATGATGCCTCCAGTAAACGTAAACCAGAGCCTTCTTCAATCATACTTCTTTCAATGGCATCTTTATAAGATATCTTCAGCTTTGTTTTGGGACAAGTGAGGTATTTGGAGTATCCACTGACATCTCGCAGTTTCTGAGCAGTGCGTGCATCAAGGGTACCCTTCTTTACGGCCTCGTCCAGTGATACTCTGCCTGCAACATCAGGTTCAATTAGTCCTCCAGTCAGATACTGGACTTCAAGAAAACGCTGGCCAGCTTCATAATACAGCCAACCCTTCTTTAAGGCCTGAGCAGCCGACATTTTAGTTTTGGTCCTTGGATCTTCAAATCCTTGGAAGGCCTTCTGAGCCAAGTTGATGCGATCTACCATTATCTTGTCTACCAGCCCTTTGTTCATTGCATCTGCAACAGTGAACTTCTCTCCAGTATTTGGGTCAATTATACCACCTGTACAGGCTTGTGCCTCAAGCAGTCTTTGACCAGTAATGTTATCAACTAGATTTCGATGCATAGCTTCTGTAACTGATACCTTCTCTAGAGTATCTGTGTCTAGGATCCCAGCAACTGGACCCGTTTCCTCTGTTGGGTCAGTCCATGTTGTTGCTGGAGTCTTGATAGATGGAACTGGGCTCATGGGATAAGATGAGGTGGACCCAAAGGAAGATGAACGTGATCTAAAACCACTCATGTTTCCAGACAACATGTCTGCAAACTCAGTGATGGACAGGGTGCCTGCACGATACTGGTCCAAAGCAGACTTGTCTATGAGCCCTTTGGTGATGGCCTCATCAATGTCATACTGACGTCCAGACCTTCTATCAATTATCATAGACTTCACACCATCGGCTGAAGAAGTGGTAATTTCTTCCCATTCACATTCTTGCTCTGCAAGCTCCATATATGTCTGATGATCAATGAGACCTTTGCGGTATGCCTCGTAAACAGACATTTCTTTTCCCGTTTCTGGGTCTACAATGACCACTCTGCGTTTGCGTACTGATGACTTAGATGATGTCTTTCTTTCCCGCTTCTTCTCCTTTAGCATTAAGAGAGCAAGCTCGGTTTCAGGGTCAGTCATGCATCGCTCCATCAACTGCAGGTAAGTCAGATTCTCCTCTGTGTTTGGATCAAAGAAACCTTTTGTATCATCAGAAGGGTCAGTAAGAATACTGTTCATTTCCTGATCAAAAAGGCCACGTTTATATGCCATTTCCACTGGAAGGCGATGACTTTCCTCAGGATCAATGATTCCACCTGTCGCAATTTGAGCCTCCAAAAGACGAATACCGTGATCTTTAAGGATCAGGCCTTTCTTCATGGCCTGAAATAGGGAAATTACTTTACCAGAGTATGGATCATTGTATCCAGTCACGGCTCGTTCAGCAGAGAGAAGCTTGTCTTTAAACTCTGGGCCAACCACTCCCAATTTTACAGCCTCTAGGACTGTCAGTTTTAGATTTTTGATTGGATCAATCACATATCCGGTCGCTGCTTGAGCCTCTAGCAATTCAAACGCAGTGCCTGGCCTGATCATGTTCTTCTTCATGGCTTGGTAGATTGACAGTCGCTCTTTAGTAGCCTCTACATACACACCGGCAATACAACTTGTACCTTCAAGGTATTTCTTCAAGTCTTTGCTGATATCCTCTACTGAAATGTGGCCTTCTGTGAGCTCTGTGTAGGTCTTCTGATCGATAATTTCAGAACACAGTAATTCGTCCAAGGTTACTTGCTTTCGAAGACCCCTTACTAGCAGTTTCTTGTCTGCAAGAGACAGTAAATGCATGCCACTTTCTTTGTCAACTTTGCATCTCTTGAGGATGTTTGCATAAGATGAATCTTCATCTGTGGTTGGATCAGTAAACCCTTTGAAATCTCCACTAGATAGCCTCTCACTTGTTTCTTTGTTGATATATCCTCGTTGCATTGCAACATCATTTGGAAGGTGGAAATTGTACTCATGATCCATTAAGCCACCAGTTGCGATTTGAGCTTCTAGGATCTTTAATGCATACTCCTCAGGAACCAGACCCTTTTTCATAGCCTGGTATAGAGAAATGATTTTCCCACTGTATGGGTCTTTGTACCCCGTGACTGCCCTCTCTGCAGACAAAAGTTTGTCATGGAGTTCCGGGCCAACAAGACCCTTGCGGACAGCCTCATCAACTGTTAGCAACTCGTATTTTACTGGGTCAGTGATAAATCCTGTAGCTGCTTGTGCCTCCAACAAATCAATGGCAATTTCAGGCTTGATTATGCCTCTTTTCATGGCCTGGTAAATATTTATTTTAGCAGAGTTGTTGGAGAGGACCCCAGCAACGCTGCCTGTGCCAAAGAGGTACTTCTTAACATCTGGCATTTCCATAACCTCTCGGATGGTTTTCTTGCCTTGTTTCAACAGATTGTAAGTTTCAAGGTCAATTATACGAGAGCTATATAGCTCTTCAATTGTAACTCTGCGTCGAATTATATCACATAGCATAGTCTGTTCAGTTTTAATTATTTGTCTTTGCTCAATGATTTCGATGATTATGATAATCATTCTCTCTTTTGTGATTTTTCCTGACCGGTACTGTTCAATAAGTCTTTGTTTGTCCTCTCCAGGAAGCATGTCTGATGCCATGACATCCCACAAGGTCATTTGTTTTCCTGCAAAACTTTCGTGAGGTATAGCTATTTGAGTGCTAGCCAAGTCTGTTTGTGCTTGTTCTTCAGTGTAAACATATGACTTTTCAACTTCTTTTGGAATTTCAGCCTTAGAAAGTGGCAAGAGGAAAAACCCAAAGTCAGGATCTTTTGTGCACCTTTTTATCAGTTGTTTGTAAGTGACACTCTCATCTTTGTTAGGATCAGTAAAACCCTTGATATCATCTGAAGGGTCTTTGAAGGACTTGGCCATTTCTTTGCTTAGGTAACCTCGCTGAATGGCTACGTCAGTGGGGAGACGGTGGCTATTCACTGGATCAATTATTCCTCCAGTGGTCTCCTGAACTTCAAGAAGAGGTATGGCATGCTCTCTAAGAACAAGCTCTTTTCGCATGGCCTGGAAAAGGGAAATCTTCTGACCAGTGTATGGATCTTTATAACCAGTTACAGCCTTCTCTGCAGACAGGAGCTTTTCATGAAGCTCCGGCCCAACAAGGCCAGCTTTTACAGCATCGTCCACTGTGAACCTCAGATTCCTGACTGGATCAACAATAAATCCACTTGCTGCTTGTGCTTCCAACAGAGAAAGGCCTGTATTTAGTGTTATTAATTTCTGTTTCATTGCCTGATAAATGCTGAGCTTCTCTTTAGGTTTTTCACTGACTACTCCAGCAATGGTCTCTAATCCTTGCAAGTACCTCTTTACTGATTCAATTTCACAAATCTCTTTTGGTTTCTTTTGGCCTTGTTGGAGCTGATCATAGGTTATTTTGTCAATGATTTTGGATTCAAACAGGGATGTGGCACTAACAGGTTCTCTGAGACCAGTGAAGGTGTCCTGCTGCTTTTTCATCTCATTTTCATCAACGAATGTGATCACAATGCTAATGATCTTTTCAATTGTCACTTTTCCTGATCTATAGTGGCGTATTACCTCAATCCTTTGTTCTTCTGTTATATATTCGGAGTTAATAATCTCCCAAATGGTGACTTTTCTTCCTTTAAAGGGTCCACTGTGTAACTCCATTGTCGCCTTGTTTAAGGCTTCTTTGGACTGAACTTTGAAGGGCAGTTCTGATTCTGTGGACTTAACAGCTTTTTCTGAAATTGGAAGCAATGGGAGACCGGTCTCCTTGTCAATAATGCAACTTTTCTGCAGCTGTGTATAAGAAACATTCTCCTTTGTGTTTGGGTCAATGAACACTTTATCATCATCATCATCAGATAGGCTATTTAAGCACTTGTTCATTTCCTCACTGAAATATCCACGCTTATAAGCAATTTCCTGAGGAATCCGGTAACTTTTCACCGGGTCAATGATTCCTCCAGTTCCAATTTGGGCCTCCAGCAGCCTTGTACCCTGATCTTTGTTGATGAGATCTTTTTGCATTGCCTCAAAGAGAGAAGCAGTCTTTCCCGTATATGGATCCTTGTACCCACTCACTGCCCTTTCTGCCGATAGCAATTTCTCATGGAATTCTGGGCCAACAATTCCAGATTTTACAGCTTCATCAACTGTGAGCTTTTGGTTTTTAACTGGGTCAATGATGAAACCTGTTCCAGCTTGGGCTTCTAGAAGGTGGAGTGCAGGTTCTGCTTCGAGCATGTTCTTCTTCATGGCTTCATAGATTGGTACCTTCTCCTTGGTTGACTCAATAAACACTCCAGCAATACTGCTTGTTCCCTTTAATGCTTTTTTGACAGAATCCATCTGAGACACCTCTTCAATGGTAGTTTTGCCGTTATGCAACTCGTTATATAAATCTTTGTTTATGATCTTTGATTCCAGGAGCTCAGATGCAGGGACAGTTGATCTTAAACCATCAAAGGCTAATTCCTTCTTTTTCTCTTTGTCTTCTACAACAGTAATTACAATCTTTATGATTTTCTCGACAGTAATTTTCCCTGATTTATACTGACGAATAAGATCTTTCCTTTGATCTTCACTAAAGTACTCAGAATTGATCACTTCCCAGATGGTTACTGTCTTTCCCTTAAATCTTCCAAAAGGCACTGATATATTTGTTTTACTGAATGCATCTTTAGTCTCTTCATCTGTGTATGTCCTTTCATCAGGTAGTGATGTTTGTGTAACAGGTAGAAATGGGAGCCCCGTTTCTGGATCTGTTTTACATCTTTCTAGCAGTTGATGATAACTGAGTCGTTCTTGGGTGTTGGGATCACTAAATCCTTTTCTATCATCAGGAGGATTGGACAAAACTTTGTTAAGTTCTTCATCCAAGTGACCTTGTTTACATGCTGTTTGGACTGACACACGATGACTGTTTATTGGGTCTATGACACCACCAGTGGCAAGTTGAACATCCAGAAGTTTAGTGGCTTGCTCCTCTGTGACCAGACCCTTTTTCATGGCTTCAAATAATGAGATCTTCTGTCCAGTGAAAGGATCTTTGAAACCAGTTACAGCCCTTTCAGCAGACAACAATACAGTGTGCAGTTCAGGTCCAATAATGGACTCCTTTACCGCGTCATTGACAGAGAGTCTCCTGTTTTTAATGGGATCAATAATATATCCAGACGCAGCTTGAGCTTCAAGAAATGTCACAGCTGTGCTTGGTGAAATTTTCTTCTCCTTCAAAGCTTGATAGATTCCCATTTTCTGCTTGGGTTCTACGATTACACCACCAATGCAATCCTTGCCTTTCAGGCACATCTTGACTTTGTCTAGCTTAGTAAGGTCTTGCACAGTTGTTTTGCCTTTCTTAAGTTTGTCAAATTCTTTTTTGTTTAGGACACCAATTTCATTAAGCCTGCTTGCAGGCACTTTCTCCCGAATTCCATCAAATGCCAGTGGTGACTCTTTTGCCTTTACTCCATCAACTTCTGTAGAACCATTAAAGACCTTCTTTGTTGGTTCCTGCACCATTGCTGTAACTAATTCATTTTCAGGCATGCTGTCAGTTTGGATATCAATTTCTTTTGTTTGGGATGTTGTGGGTTTCTGTGCTTCCTGTAGCTGCTGAAGCTTTTCTCGTAATTTCTTGTTTTCCTCACCCATGAGTTTTTCTTGTTCTTGTTTTATCTTCTCTAGCTTCTCCATCTCTTTTTGCTTATTGAGAACCTCTTCTTCAGCATCTTTCTGCTTCTTGACTGCAGTTTCCAGGATAGCCTGAAGTTTCTTTTTCTCCTCTTCCATCTGCTTTCTCTGGCTTTCCTGTTCATCTTGAAGGATTTTGGCTTTGTTCACTTCATCCTCAAGTTGTTTCTCCAGCTTCATTTTCTCTGCCTCTATGGTTTTCTCTTTTTTCAACAGGATTTCTTTCTCTGTGAGGAATGTCTGCTGAAGGACTGTCTTTTCTTGTTTAATTTGCTCTTGCTGTGCATCAGCCATCTATAATGAAAGAAAGATGGTATTATTTAGGCAAAACATTATCATGTAGTATCAGGTGTAAAATGCTCTCATTACCATTGCCATGCCTTGACAGTCAATGTGAACAGTAAAAAATTAACAGTTGTTCCACGAAATCGGGTCGTACATGAGCTGATAGCCAACAAAGCGCGTAGCACTTACATATAAGCCATGTACGACGAGAACTGTTTTATTCTATCCACGTTCACTGAATTTTGAGAAACAAAGCATTTTTATTTTTTGCAGATTCGATAAATAAAAACTTGATACAAAACGTCCGACAAAATCATTTCCGCTTAGAATGTAAACAAACCGGCGAAATGACTAGCAATTTGTGAAAAATGCGAGAATAATAATCCTTGAAAAAAAAAAAAAGATATCTTCTAGCCATCAAATATTTTTTTCACATTTTGTTGCTTTTTTTTTTTTATTTTTTGGAGTAGAGTTTTTATTTCATCCTTGGTTGGTTCAGCAACACGCTCAGTCATTTTGTTTTTCTCTACTCATGGAATACGAGTTGATATCCTAGTCGTAGAGTAGCCAATCAGCGTGCACCATTGCTCATATCCAGTGAATGTGGATAGAATAATAGTGTATAGACTATAATCCAAGAAAAATAGTTTGTAGTAATTTGCATGTAATTGTGCTCATTAAAATGTATATATATATTAGTAATAGACATGGAGTTGAATCTTAATTTTAAGTGTTACTTAAATAGATTAAATGTTATTTTCAAAGGATTTAGAAAATGAAAGTGTTATTATGGGACAATACCTTTTTTGCTTTATTTTGTAAATCAGTTGCTTCTTTTTGCAGTTTCTCCTTTTCTCTTTCAAGCTCAGCAATTGCTTTACGCAGATCATCTGCCTCTTTGGTGCTGGCCAACCTCTCCACTTCCAATTTCTCGATGACAGTGAATTTTTCTGAAGTTTGTTTTTCAGTCTCAGTCAAACGGGCTCTAATGTCTTCTGCCTGTTTCTTGAATTTGTCCGCTTCTTCCTCTGCTTTCAACTGTGCATTGCTTAGCTCGATTACCCTGAGTTTCAGTGTCTCGGCTTCAGCAGTTACTTCTTTCTGTTTCTTGCGTTCTGCCTCTAAGGATTTCTGGAAGCCCACAGTCTGTTGGTCTAAACGCTCTTGTATCTCCTTCTTGGCCTCGAGCAGTTTTTGGGCCTCTTCCTGAGCCTTGTCTTTTTGTTTCTGGAGATTCTCAGCCTCAGCTTTCAGCTTGGTTGCTTCCTGAATGGCTAACATCTTCTCCTTGAGCATCTTGTCAGCTAATTCTCTCTGCTGAGCGAGGTCAGACTCTGCAATTTGTCTTAGCTTTGAAGCTTCTTGTGCATCAACACTGAGCTGTGCAGCCTCTTCGGCCAGCTTTTTCATATTCTCAGCCTCTTGCTCAAGCAATTTCTTTGTGTTCTCCTTGTCTTTTTTCATAAGTTGCTGATTTTCTTCCTCGATTTTGACCTTCAATTTGAGTAATTCCTCCATCTGAATTTTGATTTTAGCAAGCTCATCTTCCACCTGTGCTTTCTGCTTGATAGCATCACTGACCTCATCCTTAAGTCTTTTCAATTCATCGTCTAAAAGAGATTTCTGTTTGTCTGTCTCATCGAGTTGCAGTTTTACTTTCTCCAACTCTTGCTCAACCTGAGATTTCTGCTTCAAGGTTGTCTCAGCAAGTTGTTTATGCTTGGCCATCTCCGCCTCAGCTTGCTCTTTCTGTTTCAATGCACGTTTTTCTGAGTCCGCACGTTTGGAAGCTTCTGCTTCAGCTTCTTTTCTCAGTTTTTCAGCATCTTCCTGAGCTTTGGCCCGTTTAGCTGCCTCTGCTTCAGCGGCTTGCTTTTGGCGCTCTGCCTCATCTGCTTTTTGCCGAAATAGAGCCGCCTCGTTTTCAGCACTTTCTTTAGCCTTTGCTGCATCCTCTGCTAATTTCTTTGCCTTCTCGTACTCTTCCTTTAGCTTAGTTTGAGCAAGGCTGTCCTCTTTCTGTTGGACAAGGACGTTCTGAGCTTTCTGCTCAGCAGTCGTGCACCTTTCTGCAGCCTCTTTAGCTAAAAGGATCTGTTTTTCAGCTTCCTTGTCAGCATTATCCTTCTGCTGTTTGACCTCTTCAGCTTTCTTTTTCAGACGCTCAGCTTCTTGTTGAGCAGCCAGGCGCTGTCTCGCTGCCTCTTCTTCAGCAGCTGAAATCTTTTTGACTTTCTCTTCTGCCTCTTTCCTCTTTTTCTCCTCCTCTAGTGCAAGATTCCTAAATTTCTTGGCCTCCTCTTCTGCTTTGACTTTACTTTTCTGAGTCTCATCTGCTATACTCTTGAGTTTCTTCAGCTCAAGTTCAAGGTCTTGCTTTCCCGTCGATGCCTTTTCAAAGTTGAGTTTCAAAATATAAATCTCCTCTTCAACCACTTTCTTTTGCTTTAAGATTTCGTCCACAATTTCCTTCTGTCTCCCTAATTCAGCATCAGAGGATGTCTTTAACTGGTTGATTTTTTCTTCAATATCTTGCTTATGTTGAGCTGCTTGGTCTTCTAGGGCCTGCCTTTGATAAGCTTCATCTTCAGCTTTTCTTTTCAGACGCTCATTTTCAGCCTCCTTCTCTTTTAAAGCAATCTCAGCCTTAGTTTTGACACGAGTTGCTTCATCGATGGCCGCCAGCTTCTCTTTGAGAATCTTTTCAGCCTCTGCTCTCTGTTTGGCTGCTTCTTCTTCTGCAAGCTGCCGTTGTTTCTTCGCTTCCTCGGCAACTGATCTCAGTTTCGTGGCCTCCTCAGCAAGTTCCCTCATTTTGCTTGCCTCCGATTCAAGGAGTTGCTTGCTCTTTTCGGTGGTTAACATGGACTCTTTTTCAGCATTGGCTTTAAGTTGTATGAGAACTTCCATCTCAGTTTTTACTTTGGAAAGCTCATCCTCTAGTTGTTGTCTCTGTTTTACAGCTGTGTTCACTTCATTTTTCAGTCGCTGCAGTTCATCGTCCAGTAGAGTCCTTTGCTGCTTGGCATGATCGAAATCCAATTTCAAGCGGATAAGTTCCTGTTCTGCTGCGAGCTTTTGTTGAGCGGTTTCTTCAGCTTCTTTTCGTTGTTTTTCAAGCTCCTTCTCTGCAACCTCCTTCTGTTTAAGAGCAACCTCCTCAGCTTTGGTCCTCCTCTTTGCCTCTTGCTTTGCTTCCTCTTTCTGCTTCTCGGCCTCCTCTTGTGCAGTGCTCTTCTTATGGGCCTCCTCCTCAGCTTGGAGCCGTAGACGGAGAGCTTCGTTGGCTTTCTGTCTCCATATTTCCAGTTCCTTCTCAGCTTCTTCTCTTGCTTTATCAGCGTCAGCTTGTTGCTTTTTTAAACGCTCGGCCTCCTCTTGCAGCTGGATAACAGTGCCTTGCTCTTGTTTCAGTGACTCCTCCAATTTTGTTGTTTTTTCAGCAAAGGAAAGGCGCTTACTCTGCAGCTCTGTGGCAACGCTCTTCTGCGCCACCTCTTCTGCCACTTTTATCTGCCTCTCCTTTTCCAGTTCAGCCTGCTTCATGCACCTCTCCGCCTCCTCTGCTTGCTGCTTGAACTTTTCAAGATCCTCCATGGCCTTTTGTTTCTGCTTCGCAGCTTCCTTCTCTGCATCCGATTTTTGTTTAAGCTCTTCCTCTGCCTTCCGTTTTTTCTGCATCTCTTCATTGACTTGTTTCCTTAGCTTTTCTGCTTCTTCCTGCGCAGACTTCCTAAGTCTGTCAGCCTCTGACGCTTTATCCCTGAGCTGTTGAAGTTCAGCTTCAGCGGTCGATTTCTGTTTCTCAGTTGTCTCCAGCTGAAGACGGATTATACGGATCTCTTCCTCAATCTTGGTTCGGCTGTACAGGACCTCTTCTACTTGTTGGCTTTTCGCCTTGATCTCCTGGTCTGAGAGGTTTCTGAGCTCTTGCAGTTCCTGCTGGATGTTTTTCTTCTGTTTTTCAGCATCAACTGCAAAGGTTTGTCTTTTGTTGACTTCCTCTTTCATCTTTAGCTTCAAGTCTTCAGCCTCTTGCTCTGCTTTGGTAATGGCCTTTGCGTGAGATTCTGCTAACTGTCTCTGTTTGTCTAACTCGGCCTGCATTTCGGCCAACTTTTTCCTTTCTTCTTCTTTAAGTTTTTCTGTAGCTTTCTGTTATTCAAGGAAGCAAGAGTAATGGAAATGTAAGACAAGGTTATGTCAGGTTACATATTATATCCGTATTAAATCTGATTGCAAATAAAATAAAGTACGAAACTGTCAATTCATGAAAAGTTATTGTGTTGAGTTAACAGGTGGGTGTTAATTGGTTACAAAACACAGCTTTAATCACTTTTATGGCACAAATAATGACACAATCACTTCACAGCACAATAAAAACGACTGGAACATTGAATGAAATCATGCTATTCGGGTGTTACTTCTAGGGATGGCTTGGAAAATAATCACAAAACGTATCATGATGCCCTAAAGTTCTTTTCTTGAACTCTGAATCGGAAATAGCCTATGTAAATGTGTAAATGTGAAAAAGAAAGGCTGACATAATAATTTGAGTCTCAAGCTTGTGATTAAACATAAATTAATTTTCAGTTTGACCGTGAAAAAGAAAGCCAAGCATTACTAAGCATAGTAAAAGTGCAAAAAAACAAACAAACTGAAATGTCTTGGGAATTTGATTTTGTGCATATGATGCTATTATCAAGCCAAAGATCATACAGTCTAGTGATGGAGCAAAGAAAGCATGGAAATAGGGTTACAGAAAAAAAGACATCTGATGAATGTCATAGTGGTACATGACTGACGAGTTGGATTGTAGCTATATATACATATATATATGTTTTTTTTCATTCTTTGATTAGACAATATGACAAAATAGTCATGTATCATTGTGAGAGTCTGTTATGTGCTTGCAGAATGAGCTATTCAAATAGGATGACGATGCGGTGCAAAATTTACCTCATTAGCGCCCAAACATGACAAACATTCATCATGATAAAGCACTGGCAAGCCATATAGAGAAGCAAACAAGCAGAAATGCAAGTTAGAAAGGAAAAAGGAGTAAAGAACAAAATTGTGCTTCTCATAAAAAAAAGATTTGGGGGAAAAAAAAAGTGACATTCAACCTGACGCATTCTACAACTGAAAAATAGAAGAGCACAAGCAAAGAAGAACAAAAGTGTTACTTTAGTTTTGTCAAGAAAGAAAATTCAGAAAAAAAGGCGTATCACACCATCCAGTGTTTAATGGTGTCTGCTGGTTTAAAATGGGCATGCTGTACAGTGTGACAGCTAGTATTTTGAGTTTGCTTCAGGCCGAGGGCTTTCGACAAATAGTTCAGCTTTCTTTTTGTGTCAGAGATATATCTGTCAGTGTTTGTAGACAGATCATGAGAAACAGAAAGTGTTGGGAAAATGGAATGTGCTGTACCACTAGCATTGAGCATTACTCATATTCTAGATGAGCACCTTACACAATCTGACAGAAGCCATGTGGAATTAGTGTCGAACTCATACACTACAAGCAAAAATAAACTTCTTTAAAATAAACTAAACCATCACCGAGTCGAACTGAAGCCAGATATCTGTGAAAATCACCTAAAAATTAATTCAAATTGAAATTCTCATGATCTACATGAGAAAAAAACATTTGAGAGTTTTTTTTTTAATTCTTTGCCCCTTAAAGCAGTTGCTACAGCCACCCTTGTACATGTATATACTGCGCACCCTTAGAACATATTGACAAGAAAAAAAAAAAAGTCTAAAGACAAGGTTTTAGACAAGGCGTCATTATGGGATATACACAGGGTCGTCATTAAGGGGTAAAGAGTTAAGTGAAAACTTAAAACAAGAAGAATAGTGTCTTGCATAAGTATTCACCCTCTTGAATAGTTTGCACATTTTGGAAACTGAAATGGATTTAATGAGGCTCATATGTAATGAATCTACAGGTCATGAACATGTTTATTTATTCTATCCGCATTCACTGGATATGAGCAATCGCACGCTCTGATTGGCTACTCTACTACTAGGGTATCAGCTCATATACTGTGAGTAGAGAAAAACAAAATGGCGCAGCGTGTTGCTGAACCAACCGAGGATGAAATAAAAACTCTACTTG
>JAODVO010000008.1:16698584-16710326 GCA_025400055.1 Notarius lentiginosus
TTACAGTAATGCTTTTATGGCTGAGGACTACAGTTGACTTGCTAACTTTAGGACTGCAGTTGTCATGAACAGTTTTGGACTCAAGTTTCCATCAATGAAGAGTTATAACATTAACAAAACTGACTTCATGTTAAAACTGTTAAAAATGTTATAATCACATTGTCTGTTATCACCCAACTGATGATGGGTTCCTCTTGAGGTTTCTTCCTCATGTCGTGTGAGGGAGATTTTCCTTGCCACCGTCGCCACAGGCTTGCTCATTGGGGAGAGATTAGGGATAAAATTAGCTCATGTTTAAAGTCATTAAAATTCTGTAAAGCTGCTTTGCGACAGCGTCTATTGTTAAAAGCGCTATCGAAATAAACTTGACTTGACTAACCTTTGGCAACGTCATGTGAATAAAATCAGTGAATATCCAAGATTATAATCAGGACAAACCTTTATAAAAGTGTTGTAATATTTATTGTTTTACTCGTTATTGTATTATTAGGGTGGCACGGTGGTGTAGTGGTTAGCACGGTCGTCTCACAGCAAGAAGGTTCTGGGTTCGTGGCCAACGAGGGCCTTTCTGTGTGGAGTTTGCATGTTCTCCCCGTGTTTACGTGGGTTTCCTCCGGGTGCTCCGGTTTCCCCCACAGTTTAAAGACATGTGGTTAGGTTAGGTTAATGTGGGACGGCCTTGGGCTGAGGTGCCCTTGAGTGAGGCACCTAACTCCCAACTGCTCCCCGAGCACTGTTAGCATGGCTGCCTACTGCTCTGGGTATGTGTGTGTGTGTTCACTGCTTCAGATGGGTTAAATGCAGAGAGGAATTTCACGTGCGTGCTGAATAAAGTTGTTCTTTCTTTCTTTCCATATTTTGTTGCCTTTTTTTTGTAATTTTATTTCTGAGTAGAGTTTTTATTTCGTCCTCGGTTGATTCAGTAACACGCTCTGCCATTTTGTTATTCTCTACTCATGGTATATGAGCTCGTAGCCTAGTAGTAGAGTAGCCAATCAGAGCACGCGATTGCTCATATCCAGTGAATGTGGATAGAATATAAATTGATGTTCCACATGGCTCTAACTGACATCATGGTGCTTGTGTACGTTTCAGCTGGCACATGTTGGATCACAGCTCCGTCCCTGGGTTCGTTGCGAGGTGCTTATTTTCTTACGTGCAATTCCAAGTACAGTGTAGAACAGTTGAGTAAAATCCTGAAGCCACATATGTATACTATACTTATATTTTATATCCTGTAGCTACAGTATTTATATATATATATATAGTATGGTCCACACAGGCAGTTCCTGTTGTACAGTATAAAACCTGTATTATCTAAACAGCAGATAAACTTTCTTGTCTCGATCAAGCTTTCCTGTATCCTAGATATAACCGATCACAATACGACTGTTTATTTAACCTGAATATGTGACGACATTGCTGTATGTATGTGAATTTTAACACAGTTAGATTGGCAGCTCAGCTGTTTTGTGACGGTCTTGTCATTGTATTTTACCTTCAGGAATGTTCTGCTTTCTGCGGATCGTTCAGTTTCATATGCATATACTATAAGAGACACTGGTGAAAGCTTTGCTGTGAGAAACCTGATGGTCTTGAGCTTTTTAACTTGCCTCGGCAACATTTGTTACTCTTTAAATTAGGGATACTGCTTTTTTTTTCTTCAGTACTTGTTAATATTGATACCGAAATGAGTAGCCTGTTATGTTTTAAGCAATCAGGGGCATCACTGAACGTTTTCAGCTCGGGTTACGTTGGTTGCCGCTGTGCATCGCTAGAAATGAGCAGAGATTTATGTTTTAACGATGTCATGGCGTTTAAGCATTATCTTGGGTGTGTGAGGGCGGTCGAGACAAGAGACGATGATCATGAATTGCAATATTGAGCATAGTGTAACAGAAGTGCATGTCTTAGTGCTCAGTGCTCGCAGAATTGAATTGCTCTCACATACAACAGTTTCTCTGCACACTTGCTTCACTTTCGCAAATCTCTGTCTCTACTATAATCACTCGCTATTAAACGTACTTATTCACCATAGGATATTTTGTATGTATTAATATTAGAGATGAAACAGTGGTGTTGAATGAAAAAGCTGTGTTAGAAATGAAAGCCAAGTCATGAGCCAAGCTTTCAAAATGAGCTGCATCGTACTGGCTTTGTAAAAAATAATAATAATAATTATTATTATTATTATTATAAAACGATTGGTCATGGTTGATTTGAGTCATAGCTCTGATGGTAGTGCCTTTAAACAAAAAAAAAGGCAGAATAGGACTTGTGATACGAGTTCTGCAATGCGTTCAACCAACAAACTGGCCTCCAGGTCCCTTCGAGGACGCTCAGTGTTCGGAGGTCTGAGTGTTTCGTTGCTGTGCTGTGGAGCAGACGCGCGTCTCTGCTTTCAGGAATGTAGTGTTTAGGGACACACTGGAGCCTGACTGTGCCTTGGTGAGGTGTGTGTGTGTGTGTGTGTGTGTGTGTGTGTGTGTGGCGCGTGTGTGTGGACGTATATAGAAAGCAAAAGGAATGTATCTGGTGTCAGTTTATCTGAGTTCTCCGTTTTTGTACCGATTAAACAGTGTGGCTGTAGGAACCCTGTTCACTTTTCTTTCATTTTTCTAGTGGAAGTGTTTTGCTAAAAGGTGTCTTTTTTTTTTTTTTCCTTCTTGACTGTATTTTGTAATTGAGTTTCAACTACAGTACTGTAGAACTTTTGTCCTTGTTGGGTTTTTAAATCTGGTTTCCAAAACATGGGTTTGTTATGTCTATGTTTTAGGAACCCAAGAGCCTTTCTCCTATACAATGCTACATCAGTGAGATCATTCATTGTACTCAGAAACACAAGCCTTACAGAAAATGGTACGGCCATGCACGTGTTATATTGCTATACAGACAACGCTATTTGGGGAAATTTTCTACAAATGGCAGCACAATTAAATCCAAAGACGAATTTATCTTTGGATCTCAAGTCTCATTTGTCTCGATTCAAGAACACACTTATTTGGGATGAATTTTCTGCATCGAAGTCCCAAGAGGTTAATGATATTTAATGATCTACAATGAAATGTTCCTGCATCATGACCCCGAATGCTATCGGTGCATGCAAACTGTAGGCTCGGTGCTCTGTAATGAATTATGCCACTGCTCTTGTTAATCAACGACCATGTTAACCTCAAGAACTCAAAGACTGTCGCACTGGATTTTTACACTTTTTAAACCTATACTCTGACTGTATTTTTAATACTGCATGTGCATGCTTTAAACAAAAAAAAATAAGAAGACCGAAATATGATCTGAATTTATAAATGTGTACACCGTGTTTTGTCTCTAAAAGCCAGAGGGAGGGCGGGCGGGCGGGCGGGCAGGCAGGCTGCCGCGCATTATGAGGTCACGGAAAAGAATCTTAGAACAATGTCCTTGAACAATGTGGCGAGAGAGAATTTTCAACGGTCAGCGTGGTTTCCTTGTGGCCTCTAGGTAACGGTTGTTCTGCAGTATAGTCTATCATCTAAACCGCTTGGATTCTTGTAGCAGCGTGGAAAGTGGGTATGCAGACTTTAGCGAGAGCTCTGATTGGCTGAAGTACCACATACTTCATGTGCCACATTCTTCAGGTCTGGGAAGAAAGCCAGAATTCCCTGGGATATTTTTTTAACGCCTGTTCTATATTTAGCAGGCAACACAAATTGAGGGATTTTATGGCACATGGAGGCAGAGGGGAATGTGGCAATAAACAAATAGTGTGGCTGCCATGAAAGCCTGCAGGGGCCAATGATAAAAGATGAGAGTGGAGAAAAAGTACTTCACCGGTTTTATAGATCAAACACAAGACCACGTCGTCCACTTTAATGGCAACTGCCTGCTCTGCTCGTGTTCAGTAGCCAGTCCAAAATGTCCTTTATTTTTATTCCGTTTTTTGCTGTCTGTTTTTGATAAATGGACTGGAGAGGTTCATGTTTTTAAATGGACTAGAGAGGTTCGTATGAAGCGCACACAGGGGTATACTGAGTATACAACAAACCCAGATGAATTAAAGATGTTTCGTCATTACTGCATGCCAGGTAGAGTTGTTGCAATAGAATTTTAAAGCCATAGAAGATGGACAAAGTTACAAATTACATCCCGACTTCCAAAACCGCCAATGTGTCAAACAAGGACTGGATCTCTTCACGCAGACAGCATACATATTCACGTTTTTTTCTTCAATTGGACAGATGTATTTGTTAGATATATAGTTCATATGGTATCACTGGACGCCATATGTGTGAGTCATTTCTTCAAGATTTCTTTCAGCCTACAGTGCAAACTGTTGATTCTCCAACACTGTCAACTCAATACAGTCTTTCAGTGGTTCAGGAATTTAAGCTTAAAATCGGATTGCAGTTTTCACTTCAGCTCCTTTATTTTTTTTTTTCATCAGTTGGCCTGTCAGTTGCCAGCAAGGCTGTCTGCATCTTTCTTGAGCACATTTCGTCTACCAATGGCTTGCTAGGCCTGTTGTAGCTTCACTAGACAAGTACTCACACACACATTGACACCTATAGGCAATTTAGCCAGTTAACCTAACTGCATGTCTTTGGACTGTGAGGGTAACCTGGAGCAGTCAGAAGAAACCCACACAGACACGGGGAGAACATGCAAACTCCACACAGAAAGGCCCCTGTCCTCGAACCCAGAACCTTCTTGCTGTGAGGTGACCGTGCTAACCACGACACCACCGTGCCACTTTTGGCTCCATTATAAAAGCCACAGTCAGACCAAAATCTCATGAGAACTGTATGGATTGCGTACGAGTGCAAGCCCCGCCCCCAACCCTGAACTTAAGAAGAATACTTTGTCACATGCACACTCAAGCACAGTGAAATTCCTCCTCTGCGTTTAACCCATCTGAAGCAGTGAGCAATGAGCACATACACATACCCAGAGCAGTGGGTACCTGCGCTACAGTGCCCAGGGAGCAGTTGGGGGTAAGGTGCCTTGCTCAAGGGCACTTCAGCCCAAGGCCGCCCCATGTGCATGTCTTTGGACTGTGGGGGAAACCGGAGCACCCGGTGGAAACCCATGCAGAACATGCAAACTCCACACAGAAAGGCTCCCATCGGCCGCTAGGCTCGAACCCAGAACCTTCTTGCCGTGAGGCGACCGTGCTAACCACTACACCGCCTATTGTTGAAATCTATACAAAATTCCAGCATGACTTCCATCTACGCATTTTAATTGATTTTTATGCCAGGTTTTTATTTTATTAACATTAATTGTATCTCATTAGTTTTGTTGTCATCACTTCTTATCATCCGGGGGAAAAAAAAAAAAAAGACTTCAACACTGGAAGCCTCCTCTCTCCTTTCCCCTTGATTCCTCTGAGCGTTTTCAGAGATTTGATACATCCTTAAAGATGGCAGGCTTTGATCGATTTCATTTCCATGCTATGGACTGAAGGATGTAGGATCAAGGAATCAAAAAAACACATCAATTAGAGCAGGGGCCCTCAAAAATCTTTACCTAGAAAAGAAATTCCTCTCAAGTCCCCTCAGATTCATTTTCTGACTATATAACAACTAGTCGAATATTAGGCTCATTACTGAAATGTGTCCAATAATATTCTTGCTGTTTATTGAAGCCAAAAAGCTTTTTATTCCTTTAAAAAAAGAGCATTTTTACTTTCCGCCGACAGAACAAGTTAACTTTTTTTTTTTTTTAATCGATTGCCTTGTTTTTCTCTTATTGAGTTCTGGATTAAACTCATTTAATTCAAATGAGCAGTTAAATAACTGAGAAGTCAATAACAGGTATAATATAATTATTATACGTGCAAGACACTTTTTCACTGGAATAAAAACGTGTTCTAGTCCTTTCTAGCAGGTTTCATTCGTTTGGTTTGATAGCACGCAATATTGTTAGCATATTTATATTATCCTATGTGTATTACGTCACTCTACCCAATGGAGAATGAGCGTTGAATACAATTTACGATATTGCATGGTTGTCACGACAGCATGACGTCACACGTCGGAGATGTAAAACTTCCGCACTAGCAAGTGACTGTGACGGTTTGTAAACAAACATGGCCGCCAGGTTTGCTTCGTTAAATGCGGAAGATTTTGAGAGAATTTTGAAAGAGAAAGACGCGTTGAACACCCAAAAGGAATGTGTATGTATAATAATAATAATAATAATAATAATAATAATAATAATATTGGCTGGCTTTTTCATGGTATCTCAGATATATTCCATTCAGCTACTCGTCTTCGACTCGTTCAGTATCATGCTAGCTGAATGGAGTATACCGGATATACCACTCAACACCAGCCAATAGTATTTAAACATGTCACTCAGATCCGTGATGCATTTCACATGAAAAAATGTGAGTTTTTCAACCTGAGAAGATAAACTTCATATCTTCAAGCCAGCGTGTGATTTTCTTTTTATTATATCGACACATTCACAAACAAAAAGTACCCAAATTGATCAAAACAATTTCATCACAAGTGACATATAGAGATTTATATCACGATTTTGGTTCTCCACGTCCTGGATGGAGCTCGTATGAAAAATGGTGTATTTCCCAGTAAAACACTCGTGTCTGTATAACGTGTGGAATTATGTGGTAAACAAAATATTTTAGATTCTTCAAAATAGCCAGCGTTTACCTTGATGATGCTTTGCACACTACTGGCATTATCTCAACCAGCTTCATGAGGTCATCACCTGGAATGCTATTCAATTAAGAGGTGTATCTCGTCAAAAGTTAATTAGTGGACGAGTTTCTTGCCTTCTTAATGTGTTTGAAGTCAAATAGTAAATAATAAACATACAGTAAATAGCCGTATTCATAGTACACCTGTAGTAATCAATATTATGTCAAGAACCGCTCAGCTAAATAAAGAGACACGACATCCATCATTACTTTAAGACATGAAGTGACTTTTTTTTAATTCATAAAAATAAAGAAAAATCATTGAATTAGAAGCTGTGTCCAAGCTTTTTTACTGGGACTGTATGTCTTAAAATATAATGCTAATCAAAGTTGTTATTTGATGCAGACATTTCACACATCCATTGTTTCACATTGCACCACAGTGTGTGTGTGATGAGTGCATATTCAGTATGTATTGGTGTATGTGCTCCATCTTGATCTTTGTGCTATTTCAGATGGATAGAAAGCTTTTTTCTTGCCTGCATTGTGTGCGTGTGTGTGTTTCCAGTGCTGTTTGTTTTAAGCATAGCAGCTTAACACTTCATCAACTGTATGTAAATCATTGAGTCCCATTCAGTGCTTATTACTAACGCTGTTGGTGTTCTCTTTTGTTTTCCTCTGACTGGTAAGAATGCTCATGCCTCCATCTTTCAGTCCATACTGGAGATGGTCTCTGATTAGCATTTGCCATGTTCAGCAGTGTGACACAAAGTCTGTAAGTGTGCCATGTGCTCTTCTTGTGCTGCATTACATCATCCAACAGCCTTTTACTGACAAAAAGTCAGGTTATGACCTCATATAGTAAAAAAGATTCATTTACCATGTCTTTCGTTTAACCTTCTAAACACATAGTTCACTTTGTCGCATGCTTTGATTCAGATTAGAGTCAGGCTATGCTTGATTTCTGTTTCTCATGCTCTGCTGTCCTTGCGAGCACTGAACGTTGTTTTATGAAGCCTTCTCTGAAGACAATGATACCCCTCTCCAGCTGCAGCTAAAAACATCACAGTAGTCATAATGGATCCGAGGCAAGAAGAGAGAGTCATTGTCCTTGCAGAGTTTTCCGTGTTTCGCTGGGCTGCCAACTAACTCTCTTCACATCTGTTCTGTCTTTCTCTGTGTCCTCCCTCAATGCTACACTCAATCAGGCTTCCTGATTGTGAGATGCTCCATGATGACTGCATAAGGTATTCCATAAAGATGTTTATGTACATGTGAGCTGAGCACACACACGCACACAGTTTCCTGATCATCCTTACCAAGGTTACGGTCATTACTGTGACCATGCAGAACTGAATTATCCTTTGGTGTTAGATGATTTGAAGACTTTTGTGTCTTTTGTGCGTGTTCTTATGGGAATTTATGCTTGATCTGAGACTAATCAGTAAAACAAGATCGACTAAAAGACTACTGAGCCTTTTTCCAATAGAAGAACATGATGTGTGGATGTGGTCTTTACATTTCTAACTCAAACTTCTGATTTCCCTGACTCACAAAATGATGTTTTGACCCCTGTCAGCAGCGAGTATGAGACAGATTTTTCCTACGAAGAACCGAGGTATTTATTTGCAAAGTTGTATAACAGAAATGCAGTGGTCCATTCATCTATACGTCCATGTGTCTAACCATGCGTTCTTCGATGTACTGTGTAAAATGTCCATCAAGATATGACATGATGGTGTGCATAAAATAAAATGCTGGGAGTCTTTTTGATATACAAATCAAAGTTTGGAACCTGAACAAGGTTTGTGGATTCGTTTGGCAGATTTAAGATCTTATCTAAAATAAATTGCCAGAGCTACAATTAATGGCTATTTTGTTCTGTACACACTGATATGCATTCACATGCCCATGGATGACCCTTTTGATTAATTGCAAAATAATCGCAAACATTTCCTAGTTCACCATAAAAGAAAAGTCTGTTTTTCACACATGCATTACAATTCAGAAAACCAAACGTAACCAAAATAAATGGTGCTGATTTAAACAGGGCTTTACGAAGAAGCTTTACCATGGAATTCTCTGTTTGATTTCACCTCTTATAACCACCAGTGCAGTTAAGCACCTGGATTAAATAAATAAGTCAAAGTCCTTCTCATGCCAGAGTCTGGTCTTCCCAGGCAGTCTCCTGTCCCAGTACTAACCAACTCTTTAAGGCGTGTGGGTGCGGCGCCGATCTCCATTTGGATAGCCCTCGGCCTCTCGCCTATACGGCTAGGGTTACAGTGGGGGGCTAGTCCTTTGGTAACCGCAAGAGTTTGACTTCCCCGCTCGCATCTGTATTGCAGCGTGCTTTGTCAGGTACTATTTTTATGATGTATAACTCACGGTCTCCCGGTCGAGAGGCAGACACGCTAACCACTAGGCCAACTTGCGGTACGCACCTGGATAACTTATTCTTAAACATCTGTGCACACATATTCAGACCTTTAGTCATGTGGTGACTGTATGATGTAGTGTTTTCTTATAAAAATGCCATCATCAACAGCCATCTATCCCTTTATCTTTCCCACTTTGTACACTTTACAGCTTGTGAAACCAGTCGAAACTAATGGTTGGAACTAACCTGTCCTCCAAAGCTGGCAATAGACTCTTATTAACTTAAATTGTTCACTTAACTACAAGTTATTTTTGGTCAATTTGCATGTCATGTACTTCTCTGTTATTAATGAGGTAGTGACCCTCATTTGAAGCACCACAGCCTTGTCATATTGCCTCAAGTGGGCAGGCATTTCAGGAGAGGTACTTCAGTTCAGAGTTCTACCCTTCAGACTCTCTTCAGGATGTTCACAAGATACATGCAGGTAGCTTTGTCACCTCTGATGGAAAAAAGCATAAGGGAAAAAAAAAAAGCCATATCTGGATGATTGGCTCATGTGTGCCTCCAAGAAGGAACAGGCCACCTGAGACATCCACCCTCCTAGCACATATTGAGGTGCTTGGTCTCTTTCTTAGCTACTTTGTCATCCCAATGTGTGACAGACATTATTTGATGATGAGCATTTTCAGACTGGAGGAACTTGTTCATAGTTCTTTGAACTGCTGGAGGAAGTTCCTCCTTTTTTGTGTGTTGGCATGGCTGGAACTAAGAACGATCATAGTTCTTGGAATGCCATTTTGAAGGACTTTTTTAAGCTCCTACTTCAGGGTAGGTACTCTCCCATCACAAGAAGAACCATGAGGGACATACGCGCATGGTGACTGGTTGAACACAAGCCAATGCAGCACAGGCCATTTTTAAAAATCAGTGTAAATTGTTAACTGTGTAAACAACAACTCTTAATGTTAGTGTTAAAAAAAAAAGAAAAAACTACGGACAAATGGACCAATGATGAAGTCCAGGTTTCATTGAGCCGAGAGGAAATACAGCGCAATTTTAACGTCTAAGCGAAATATAAAAATTTTCACTAGCATTTCCTGCTAATGTCCATGCTAGCAAGCCAACCTACGTCAGTTCAGTGTTCCTACTGGCAGTGCGAACGCAAACAGAAAAAAAAGCCCTTGAAGGCAAGCAGTTCTCGGGGGAGAACTCCAGTGGGTAGTTTCTCTCAGTAAGTCCCTAGAGCTATTTGGTCTGAAAGCACTTATTGTATGAGTTATACTGCTAAGACTTGGGTCTTTTTCTTTGTCCTTTGGCTGCCCCCGCTAGGGGTTACCACAACAGATCTGTTCCACATATTTGATTTGGCAAAAGTTTTACACTGGATGCCCTTCCTGATGCAACCCTCACCAATCTATCTGGACTTGGGGCTGGCACTAAGTATGCAGTGGCTGGGTATTTTTACTTAATCTGCAATGGTTTTGGGGGAAACTGGAGCACCCGGAGGAAACCCACACAGACACGGGGAGAACACGCAAACTCCACACAGAAAGGCCTCCATCAACAGTAAGGTTCGAACCCAGAACCTTCTTGCTGTGAGGTGACCCTGCTAACCACTACACCACTGTGCCACCCACTGCTAAGGCTTGGGTAATGCTTAAGTTATTAACCATAGCTAAAACAGTCATTCCCTTAGGACTACTGTAGTTAAGGAACGTCCAAAAAAGACTTATCAGGCTACGTTAAACCCCAAATACAACAGGCAGAAATGCATCCATGTCTCATTGACAGGGACACCAGCACTAACTCTTTGAAAGACCAAGACTTCTGAAAGGGGTCTGCCTGTGAGCAGTACCCCATTGGAGGGAGTTAATCACCACAGGCAGATCCCTCACTGATTGGGGTGCAATGCAGTGTCATAGAGGCACAGGAGCCATATGGAGCCCCAGTGTGAGGATGGAACACGTAAATTAGTTGGAACTGCAAGTGGTCTATCTGGCCCTCAAATTTTTCTTACAAGTTCTAAGGTTCTGCCATTCTCTAATTCACTGGGACAGTGTGGCAATGGTCAGATATATCACCTACTTTCTATTGTTGTGGAAACTACACAAGGGGGTTCACAAAAGATTAGCCACAAGAGCAAATCATTTGTCAGGAAGGTATAATAGTGCAGCAGATGCATTCAAAGCAGTACATTCACCCAGGGGAATGGGATCTGTGGTGTCCCAGATTTGGAAGAGGTTTAGTCGGGCAAATTTAGGGAAGCACAGTCCATTTGGTCAGGATCCACAACCATTGATTCTGCCAACATTACACAGAATTTGACTGTGTTGCCAGTCCTGCTTGTGGTTCCAAAGTGGCCAGCAAGACCATTATTTCCTCTGCTGACCAGATGGACGGAATACTTTGGCCATGTCTCCTTTGGCAAGATCTCATGTAGGGATCTTCAGTCTTATCTGCAAAGGTAAGTAGGAGGCACACTTGATAGTTAGGTGACTACTGCTTGGTTGGAATGAAAGCCTGAAGCCTTGCCAGCCCTTTGTGGATAATATTGAAGACCTCTGATCTACTGTGTCAGATTTAATGATTTGGCACCCTTGGCCAGGGCACTTGCATCTATTAGTAGGCATATCAGACACTCGCTGTCCGTGCTGTGAAAATTGTGCATGCAGATGCTCATCTAAGTTTCCAAATCTGTCATTGCTTAACTCTTGAATATTTTCTA
>JAODVO010000008.1:16787803-16799601 GCA_025400055.1 Notarius lentiginosus
GAACGGTGTCGATAACTGTGGACAAAGGTGTCAATAATTGTGGAACGGTGTCACGTGATCTGATACGCTAAGTAATCAGGAATTAACTCATCTTTTTTCCAGTGGAAGTTTGAGTAATTAGTCATGCATAATTTACATATTGAAAGTCTTTTCTACTTTTGCAATGGCCAAAAGGTGTCGATAATTGTTGCCGCCGCTCTAGTAGTAGCAGTAGTAGTAACAGTAGTATTAACAGTAGCAATAGTAACAGTAGCATTAGTAGTAGTAACAGTGGTAGTAACAGTAGTGGTAGTAACAGTAGCAGCAGTAGTAGTAGTAGTAACAGTAGTAATAGTAACAGTGGTAGTAGTAGCAACAGTGACAGTAGTAGTAGTAACCGTGGTAGTAGTAAGAGTAGTAACAGTAGTATAGTAGTAGTAACAGTAGTAGTAGTAGTAGTAGTAGTGGTAACAGTAACAGTAGTTGTAGTAGTAGTAACAGTAGTAGTAGTAGCAGTAGTAGTAACAGTGGTAGTAACAGTAGTAGTAACAGTGGTAGTAGTAACAGTGGTGGTAACAGTAACAGTAGTAGTAACAGTAGTGGTAGTAACAGTAACAGTAGTGGTAGTAGTAACAGTCGTAGTAACAGCAGTAGTAGCAACAGTGGTAGTAACAGTAGCAGTAGTAGTAGTAACAGTAGCAGTAACAGTAGTGGTAACAGTAACGGTAGTAGAAACAGTAGTAGTAGTAGTAACAGTAGTAGTGACAGTAACAGTAGTAGTAGTGGTAGTAATAGTAGTAATAGTAACAGTAGTAGTAGTAGTAGCAGTAACAGCAGTAGTAGCAGTAACAGTAGTAGCAGGTAACAGTGGTAGTAGCAGTAACAGTAGCAGTAGTAACAGTGGTAGTAACAGTAGCAGTGGTAGTAACAGTAGCAGTAGTAACAGTGGTAGTAACAGTAGCAGTGGTAGTAACAGTAGCAGTAGTAACAGTGGTAGTAGTAACAGTGGTAGTATCAGTCGCAGTAGTTATTGTAGTAGTTGTAATAGTGTTGTAATGGCATTATATTATTTAGCCTGCATGCAGAGAATAATGTGGCTCTTAAACAGGTCTCCTGAAAGGAGCACAGCTGGGTAATTTCTCTTCTTCACACAGTCTCAAATTCCCCAATCAAGCGACAGAGAAGCGGAAAATCCTCTCGAGACCACGGGCCTCATTAGTACCATGACAGCACCGAGCTGATGGTGGACAGAAAAGCGAAAGAAAGAAAGAAAGAAAGAAAGAAAGAAAGAAAGAAAGAAAGAAAGAAAGAAAGAAAGGACGCCACCCACTGGGCCACCAGATCCTCCATCTCAACATGGCAAATAAATTACACACCTGACATATCACTGACCCCCCCCCCAGCAAATAAATACCATACATTTGATGTAAAGTTATATGGAAATTATATTTATTAAAATAAATTCATATTGGATATTTATTCACTATAATTTACATATAAGTATTAATTTAGATAATTTATATTACATCTTAAATCTATTTGGAAATTAAAAAAATTGATATCGGACTGTTTCAACCTTTGACACAAGCATTAAAAAAAAAAAGTGTTACATTTTTTTTTTAATATAAATTATTTGGGCTACTGACCACCCATATAATCCAATCCACCTTCCTCCAGATGCGGATGTTTTTAGATGTGTTAAATATTCACACTTGGTAAAGGAGAGAAAGCGCCGGGTCCCTGTCGCACCTGTAAACAAACCCCTCTGTCAGTAAACACGCCCCTCTGTGTACCTGCGCTTTGTGTTTCTGCTTTAAAACAAACACAGTGCGCCTGTTTTTAATGCCAGTCCCTCAAAAACTCCGCTTAGCAGGAGGCATGAAAGGCAGACAAGGTTCAAGACAAGCAAATCCTGAGATGAAAAGCATGCGGAAAATGGGTGCAGTCGCCAACACAAAAGAGCCCTCGCTGCAAGTTAGTCACCCCCCACATCTTCCTTTAAAGCGCCCCCCCTCCAACCCGACCCCCCTCACTCTAGCCGAGATGCATTGTGGGGAAAGTCGTTGCCATTCGACCTCTGCAGGGCCTGCGCGGGCGCGGACGCAGCCAGAACCCTCAAATTCATTATGCCTTTAAAACCCCTATTTATTTCCGCATAACCTACATACTCTCACCAGGAGGCCAAAGCGAGAAAACCCGGTTATTTCGATGCGGGGAATTTATTTCTAAACAACAAGATAATTAATCGGTAGCGGTTAACAAATATAATCCGTTAAAGATAAAAAAGAGATTGTAATTTATTAAGATAAACATGTCTGGAGAGCGAAACCGCAGGTCGCTGGCTTTCCGAGGAGGTGGATTAGCCGTGACCGGCTCCAGTGGCGTCCGAGGCAGCAACGGAGACAGCTGCGAGGCCCAGGCCTGGACCGACCGACACTTGAACGGCAACAGGCCGGACCAAGACGACGACAGGGACCTGGGGGGAGAAAGAGGACTTTCGCTGGGGCAAGTAGAGGGCGGAGGGTCGGTCAGCGACAGTACAGAACCGGAGGCTGAAGAGGAAGAAGACCCGGAAGGGAGCAAGCGGACGGACGCTGTTAACAACCGCGGCTGGACCGCCGTGACGCCCGGAGAAAGGGCCGAGACCAGCTGGAGCGCCGGGAACGGAATGAACGGCGACGACGGAGCCGCAGGATCAGAGGACGAGCGAGGCGCGGCGGCGCGCAGCGGAGACCCCAGAAAGCCCTGGGTTGAGATGAGACCTCAGACGCTGCTTCAGAAACACTCGCTTTTCCAAGCCTCCTGGTTACAGGAGTTCCCTTGGCTAAAATTTTGTCAAGAAACGGGGCTCATGTCTTGTTCGTGGTGCCATAACATCGCCACCAACAACAGCGACGAGCTAGTGAAGGGCAGCCGGAATTACAAACGCGCCCTGCTCCTGAGACATCACCTGTCCTCCGAGCACGGCCGGAACGACCCGACCAAACAGGTAACTACCGAGAGGTGTCAAAGCCTGACACGGACTTTACCTCATACGAGCTAAATTCTCCACAACACTATTTTCCCATCGACCCTAAAGTAGTAGTAATAATTATGCTGTAGATAAATTGTAATGTTTTTATTCTGACTTTTTTTTTTCTTCTCTCGACAAAATTATTGCGCTAGCAGGCTAGCTAGCTAGCTAGCGTGGATTAGCCGAACAGTTGCTAGCTACGTTTCTGAGGCGAAAACTGGCTAATACTGTGCCACTTAGCATGAAGGCTAACGATAGTCCTGGGTGTTTTTTTTTTTTTTTAACCAAACAGCTGCCTCTTTGTTGGTTCCCAGTGTTAAACGCTTTTTTTTGTGTGTGAAATAAAAATGTTTTACGTTTAATTTTACTGTCTCTGGATAATTTGAGAAACGTACTAACTGGATTAACTATCTAACTGGCTGTCTTGTGATGTTTTGACTATAAGACGCTAGATAGGACATATCCAAGGAAAAAGATTAACTGTAAGGTCTGTTTTACAAATCTACATTCCCAAGTGTACGTGATTAAACCCTGCAATCATTTGAGCCCAGACTATCAGCGCTTCCCTTTCTTTCCATTTGACCTGTTTTACCCCCACATTGCACTGTAATTATCAGCCCTTGGTACTTTTAGTTGATTTCTACAGAGGTCATAATGCTAAGAGCTTGACCCAGCAGGCTTTGGGGAGCCACAGCCCAACCCATTCCCTCCCAACCCCCTCCTGGGCTGGGAGAAAATGACCTCTGGCACAGCTCTGTCTTCCTCTTTAGGGCTTTTAAATCAGCCTTTGTGCCAGATCAGTGTTCCAGATATCTCCATTGCTTATATCCTGGCTTGTATGTGACCCCTCTAAATCAAGATCCTTGTGACAGGCTGTGTTTGATCCACACAGTCCAGTGATCAGCTCATGGCAAGATTGCATTTAAATAAATTTGTTTTATGACCTTGTGACCTGGTGGTTTTTTTCCCCCCCCACTGTAAAGGGACTGGAGATCAATAAGCACGCCTGTGATCATCTTCAGAGCTCACGTATAGACATGTCATGAGCCTCAATACCTTGGAACAAATCTTTATCTGAATTCTGTAGAACGCCTGAACGTATGACTGAGATGACCATTCTTGTTCATTTGAATTTATTTGTTAGTAAAACCCCAAACGATATTGCTAATAGTAGTATACGGGATGTGCCGGATTTATCATTTATATGCTTCACTTATTGTGGAAGACAGCAGGAGAAGGGATTGCTGGTTCTTTCACGAGCAATGGTCGTTTGTATCTGATGTGTGGATCAGGAAATGAAAACAGTGTTGCATTTTAGCTTAACAATTGCAATTTTGCTTCCTTATCGGTCATTCGGAAGGATTTTTGTCAGTTCTGCACAGTCGTAGAAAGGCGTATTAGTACCTAATTGTAAATACATGATAAATTAGCATAGACAGAGTTTTTTTTTTCTGGGAAAATAATCTATAAGATATGGTTCGACAGTGATACAAGCTGAAACGAGTTGCCTGAGACAATAGACTACATTTCTTTGCATTTGCAGATGTGACTCAGTGAAGCAGGAGCCGTAACTCAGTTAACCAAATAGGGGGCTATCTGGGTTGCTTCAGTCTTGTGTCTGGACATTGTCCTCAAAGTTGCTATCCCTGGTTAGAGTGTCTACAGAGGAGACAGTGGCTCCACCCTTCCCCTGTCTGCCCCATGTGAAATGTAGGCTTGTGTGTATTGGGGGGGGGAGAGGACTCTGTGGAATTCTCTATCGATGAGCTCTCCACATTGTTGGGAGGCCCAGAGCCTGGTGTTCTCCACCCACACCTTGGGTCAAGCACACTGCTACATTGTTCATGCATCTGTGAGATGGGCTGGGTGAGGGGACCAAGCACTGGCCTCAGGGCTAGGCTGGACGAGGGTGGGGTTTACGCAAGAAAAACAAAACTGCTGTCTCTGCAGTCTGGGGGACAGTGTTATTCCCCTGAGTCACCCCGTGTTTAGTATACGATTGCGTCGCACAGCTAGTCGTGAATGATTAAGCTAAGGGTTTACAGTTTGGTTGAACATGCTTATTTACGATTGGAGTTGAATGAGCTGTTGGCGACATTGTGAGACGTCTGTAGTCTCAGTGAGCAGCACGTCAGCAGTGATGATATCGGTAGTGGTGGTTGTGATGTGTTCCGGTTCCACATCAAAACGAAAGTCTGAGGTGTGAAACCAGAACGTGAAAAACCACAGTGGGTTTCATGTCACTCTGTCAGAGTGCATTTACTATACTAGTTCTAGTTTACATTAATACAATGGTTTCAGTATTATTTGACTACTCCTCGGTGTGTTAAGGCTGGGGTTTTTCTACCCTTTCCCCTCTGTGGTCAGTGCTTGTAGAATTATTGTCTGGAAAAACAAACAAACAAACGGATAAAGCCATGTCAGAATCTGACTGTAACCACAGACTCGTTTGAAAAATTAGTGTTGGGGCTCCTCTGAACGCATCTGTTCTCCAGCTCTGTGTTAATACGTGGCACATCTGGAGAAAGGATGAGCAGAGCTGGAGAGACTGTGAGAGAGAAATACAGAGAAGTGCATTTTGCGCCAGTGTTTCTTTTCCTCTCGATGATGACGGACATTTTTTTTTTTTCCTGCCTCTGGTGAGGCACCGTCTCAAAGCTTCTCCCTGAAACAAACCCATGCTTAAGAGAAAGGAGGAAATAATAGAGAACAATATGACACCACAAGCTGACGGTCATTCCCATATATCTCCTGTTGTCTTTCACATCCCCCCCCCTTTCACTCACACCCATGCCCATCTGGCTCCTTTGGGTTTTCCATTCTGACGTCACGTGAATTCACCAGCACTGGCTAGATTGGTCACCTCATAATGAAGTAAGTTTGCACATGTTGTACTCCCTCTTTTGCAGTCCTTATGGATGTAGGGAGCACAAAGCCTCAGTGTACCCACAACATCACTGAACAATGAGCCTGGAGGAAAGGGCTGGCATTGTGTGAAGAAATGGGGTTGCCCTCTATCTCTCCTCTCCCGGTCCACTGGACTGCTGTTGGAGCCATGCTACCGCAATAACCCTATCCACCCGGACAAGGGCTGCAGTGTGGAGGAGGCTTGGATGGCCGCCGCCCCGAGAAATGGATTTAATCTAAATTACTCAAGCAGAAAACACAGCTGTGTAGTAGGAGGGGGGAAAATTCTGGGCCTAAGTGGTATAAATGACTCTTTGGATTAGGACATCTGCTTTGCAATCCAGAAACGTAGCACACAAGTACTCCCTCTAATAGGTACCAGTCTGTTCTACCTCTCTTTTTACCCAAGAGGCAGAAGAGTTCTCAGCCACTACTGAGCACAGGTGTAGGGAAAGGGTGGAGGCCCAAAATGAATCTCTTGGCTTGAAAAGAGGCTTTGCCCATTGAGTGAAATGGTTTGCTTAGGGTGTGTCGTGTGATAGTTTCTGTTTGAGTGGGGGGTTTCGGGAGCGATATAGTTCCCACAGAGCTGTAGATCAAGAGCTGGTCAAACCAGTTTTATCATTGTGGCGGTGTCACCGTATCCCCACTATGTTGAGTATACACTGTGCATTAACCCTGTTTGCTTTTTTTTGTGTTTGTTTTTGTCGTTGTGCCTTTACTAGGAACCCGAGAGACTTGAAGATCCAGAGGGCACTGAGGTGGAGGACTACAGAAACAAGCCAAATGAGAACTCCTACTGCTACCAGCTGCTCCAGGAGCTGGACAAGCAACGCAAGAGTGGCATCCTGTGTGACGCGAGCATCGTAGTTTGCGGTCAGGTATTCCGTGCGCACAAGAACATCTTGGTGGCAGGAAGCCGCTATTTCAAGACCCTCTACTGCTTGACCAAGAATGAGAACCTTGACCAAACCACAGTCACACACCTAGATGTTGCTGCCGTGCAGGGATTCTCAGTCATCCTGGATTTCCTGTACTCGGGCAACTTACTGCTCACGAGTCAGAATGCCATTGAGGTGATGTCAGTGGCCAGCTACTTGCAGATGAGCGAGGTTGTGCAGTCGTGCCGTGCTTTTATCAAAGATGCTCTGAACATCAGCATCAAGCAGGAAGCACCTGACTCCGTGCTAGTGGACTACAACAAGCGGCGCGCTGTGCCCAAAGATGACAAGAAGCCTGGCAATTTCTGGGCCACCAGCATCCTGTCCAAGCTGTCAATTAAGGCCAGTGGGCAGGTGAAAGAGGAGCCAAGTGACGCGGATGTGCCAACGCTGGGTGCCTCAGACTGGGGCAGAGAAAACTCTGTGGAGTCCGGGGAGACGCAGACACAAGGATCAGCACCTGTGTTTGTCTGGAACGAGCTGCCCTTGAGTGCTGGGGCTGCCATGAAGAGCGAGGAGCGCCACGAGCCAGGCAGTGGCAGGCGGAAAAAACAGATTGCCAGACGCTTTGTCTACAACATCCCACCTGAGCCAGAGGAGGGCTTTGATGAGGGCATGTTCATTCAGCCATCAGCATCCTACACCAGAGATGACTACTCTTATCTCTCAGAGAAAACAGGTAAAATCACTTAACTTTCAGACTTGGATGTGCACTGAAAACCACGTTTATTCCCTCCCCCCCCATCATTCATAAATTTGCGGTGAATAAATGACACCCCTGCCCTTAAGACCACATCAGAGTATGTCCCAATAAAAGTTCAAGTCGGTGAATTATTATTTTTTTAATGGACATAATTGTTAGGCATCGGCATACGTTGGCGCATGTTGTCCATCATTCCCATTGAAATGAATGGCAACAGGTGCGTTATTAACGGGTATCAAAAAGTCTGAGTGAGTACAGCCTGAGGCTCAGGGGTTTATTTGAAAAAGGTAGGAGCTTTGTTCTGAGTCGTGACTAAGATAAATAGTTGTTACTATTCAGAGAAACTAGATGATGTGAAGGGTGTGATGCTTTCTTTCTTTTTTATTTTTCCCCTTGACTCTTCTCGCACACCAGCAGCCCACTAGCCTTTTCAGAATGTTGTGGTATTAATTTAATAGTAATAACTATCTTTTACTAATGACAACATCCAGGAAAAGCAATGTGTGTGATCTTAGGTAAGAGGTCAGACTACATATAGGAACAGTACTGGTTTCAGGTCTGGAAGAGTGTATTTAATTTAACTTTTCTTTTCATCACTCATTGACCAGGCTTTTTTTTTTTATTGCTAAAGTTGCGCTTGCTTTTGAAAGGCTGCTGATCAAAGTGGGAGAGAAAGAGAGGACACTTCGTTCTCTGTGTGACCTTGAAAGGGCATGAAAGTTGAAATTTGAATTCGTATGATCTGACATTTTCTTTTGAAAGAGGAAGTCAGGGAGGGAGCATGTCAAAGGGCTTGACTGATTTCCATAACAGCCAATAGTGTTTGAGATGAAGCGTATCTCCCGCTGGATCTATACAGACTCAAATCAGCTTAGCAGACTGGCTAAATAAGACGACGCATGTTTTCTTTTCAATTTTCCCACCGCAACTTTATCACGTTCAGTATCCTACACCATAGACTTGCAGTCACCATGCAAAATTTCCAGCTTTCCTGGAAATTAGGTGTTTATTTATATCACACACACACACTCACATAACATCAGTGATGTTACCTGAGGTCATCAGGTGCGTCTTGTCTTTGAAACATCACGCACTCTTGCCCAGGCGACCCAACCAGGCTTGATCAGACCCCGCCCTGTACCCGAGCAGCAACCCACGGATCTGCCATCTTGAGCCAGAGCCATCTTGTCACTTTCTCAGTTGTGTCTGTGGTGTTGGAAATGGTTCTCCTTCTTCTCTCTCCTGTGATTCCAAGTGCAGCCTATGTCTTCTAGAGTGACTGACCTGAAAGGCCATGACATCTGACCTCCACAGCCCCAGTGACGGAATCCTGGAATGCTTTGTCTGCAGACGTCACATATTAACCACAAGATTGCTGAAAAATATTGCTGACTCGTAAAAAAAAAATTCACTAAACATATTGTATAAAGCTGGCTGGATCATCAACTATTATCTATTATTTGCTTATACAATAGCATGAAGGTGTATCTAATACAATAGCATCCCAGGAACACAATAAATGCATATCTAATAATATTTGTGGCTGCAGCAAGAAAAGACTCGTACAAAAGGACGTAAAACACTAATTTGATTTGATGGGGACTAAAGTAAATTCACATGTTCAGCTCCCATTATGCTATATGTTGTAATATAGTAATGCAAGCTTCTTGGCTTGCCTGATGGGCAGTAATTGAGAGTTATGTTACCGAAAATTTATTTTTAAGCTATAATTAATGTTTCATGTGTACCGTTCTCATTAAAGTAGACTACTATAAAGACAGATATTTAGGGGGTTCCGTTACAAATGTTGTGCTGGGTATTACCCTAAGCAGAATGTAGGATAACTCGTTATCTAGTGGCACTGTTTATTTATACCCTTGCTCTGGGTAGGGGGTGTATACTGGTTGATTTCTGTCTGTCCGTCTCTTCATATCTCCGTCCGTCAAACACCCTTTTTCTCAGCAACCATAAATCATAGCCACTTGGTACCAAACTTCAGCTTGGGGTTGTATACCGTTTTCAGGTCTGTAGCACATCGACTTCCTGTTTACCGACTGAATGTATGTACAAAACACACAGCGTGGATTGACAATTTTCAGAACACTTTTTTTTCTCAGCAACTACAAATCACAACTGCTTGATATTTGGTACTGAGCTTCAGCTTGGGGTTCTGTACCATGTATACCGTCTTCAGGTCTGTCCCACATCGACTTCCTGTTTACCGACTGAATGTATTTGCGAAACATATAGGGTGGATTTTGATGCTATTTCAAGACACAAAATGCTATTTCAAAATGGCAGTTTACCAGGATGCTGTTTGAAATCCCTGGGGAGAGACACTGCTCTTTACTTACTTGTTTCAGGGTTAATTATTTGTTGAGGTCAGCATTCATAATAAGTGTCCTATTCCTTTGATTGCTTACATTCTGATATAAGTGAGAGCGGGGGGGATACGTAAGTGAGCAGTAGCTCACAGTTGATCTTGCATATTTCTTGGTAGGACAAAGCACCTCAACGTTGTGATGTGCACTACTCTTCTGAATCCTTCTACTTGTTGCACTGTGCAAGCAAATCACAAATGTGGTCTGGCTGTTGATAGGAGCTATTGTTACTAGGCATATAATTTCCAGAATCGGCGGTATCAAAAGATGTGGAAACATTGATTAAATTGAGTAAAATACAATACAGTGCAACGCAAATAACATCTTTACATGCACTGAGAGAAAACTACAGCATATAGTTGAAATGTTGGCGAAAGATTTTCAGCTATTTATTTATTTATTTATGGTTATTGTTAAGGAAGCAAACTCAGCGCTTCATCATCATTCTTGAAGACAATATCGCCCCTCCTAAGGATTCAAGTACTCGCTTATTATCCTTACTCTGTATTTAAGTACACTGCCTGTTCAAAACAAAATACTACATACACTGAGATTTTGTTGACCTGCCTTTATATTTGATTAGTGTGTATTCGCTGTAGCATTGTTCTGACAACCTTATGAAACATCACTACGTTTATTTCCATCCAGAGTTGCGTTCATTTTTCACTGAGAGCTTTTCTTGACGCCCTGAGACTCAAACCATTCCGTAAAATCTTCTCCAGCATATCTTAAAGACTTTCAGTGGGGTCAAGGTCAGGACTCTGTGGTGGCCGATTCATGTGTGATTTGATTCCTCATGCTCACTGAGCCACTCTTTCACAGTTTGAGCCTGATGAATTCTGGCAGTTTCGTCCTGGAATATAATCGTGCTATCAGGAAAGAAAAAATCCATTGATGGGATAGCCGGGTCATTCAGTACATTCAGCTTGTCAGCTGACTTCATTTTGTTGCCAAATAACATTGCTGAGCCTCAGTGTGACTAACTGAAGCAACCCCAGATCATAACACTGCCTCCTGAAGCTTGTACAGTGGCTGCTATGCATGTTGGATGCATTCCATCACAACTGCTTACAAAGGATTTTGAATGTCTGTCTGATTTTACGACCATGTTTCAAACCGCGAGATAAGGAGAAGAACTGGGTACTCCACACTAGCTCTTCAACGTCTCCTCTACTTTGGCCTTGTAGCTAGAATGCCAAGTGAAAGGATCCTGTTATGTCTCCTCTACTGGTTGCCCACTCATGGGTCTCGACGCATGGGGCGTCCCAGGCTATCCCTGTTGAAGATCTTCGAACAAGACCTCCGGCTCCTCTTGGGTGATGATTGCAACATCTCGGATGGTGCGAGATTAGCATTAGATCGCAACAGATGGCGTCGCCTCTTGTTAACTGCACTGAACGAACGCAAAACAATGTGAGTAGGCAGAGCCGTCACCTGTCGGCGACTGAAGACCTGGACAAGGTAAGGTAGGTATGCATGATGGGTGCATCACTTCATTTGTTTCCCTTCTTACCCTGACACACCCATTGCTCTGGAATAGGGTAAATCTGGACTCCTCAAACCACATGATCTTTTTCCATTGTTCCTGAGTACAGTCTTTATGCTCCCTAGCAAATTGAAGCCTTTTCTTCTGATTATCCTCAAGAACAAGTGGATTTCTTATGGCCACACACATGTTTAGTCCCAATCCTGAGAGTTCTCATCACACTGTGCGTGTAGAAACGCTCACTGTCTTTGAAATACGATTTGACTTCACCATAGTGTTTCAGTTAGCTCAGTCATGGTCAACAGTCTCGTCAAGCTGGAGCCTATCCCAGCTGACTACGGGCGAAAGGCGGGGTACACCCTGGACAAGTCGCCAGGTCATCACAGGG
>JAODVO010000008.1:17841237-17853021 GCA_025400055.1 Notarius lentiginosus
CCACGCGGACACGGGGAGAACATGCAAACTCCGCACAGAAAGGCCCTCGCCGGCCACGGGGCTCGAACCCGGACCTTTTTGCTGTGAGGCGACAGCGCTAACCACTACACCACCGTGCCGCCCCTGATTATTATTAATATGACAAATTATTTTGGTTATTTTTTTTCAGAATGTCTTCACCGCAACTCGTCAACTTGTTTAATTTTCAACAACTCAACTATGGTGAATTAAGCCTCAAAATTCTAAGCAAGTAATATTGTCTTATGGTGACAAATGCAATAATAATAATAAAAAACCTAGAGGGCATTAGGGATTCTTGATGTATATATACAGGCCATTTTCTCTAGATGTATTTATAATATATCAAGAACATATAATCAGTGTCTATGGCTGTTTACTAATATTTTATATATATATATGATAATAATAAACTATTTCAGCATATAGTTAATAGTATATAAAATTATATTCAGTTCTCTCCACTTTGGTTCTAGTTCTCTCTCTAGTACTTTTGTGGACAACATGGCTGATCCACCGGGTGAGTGATGCCTCTCCAGCAGTGAGCAGTCATGGTTAAGTATACACTATAGTAGTCATGCTGACAATTTACTGACTTTTCAGTGGAAGTTCCATAATTTAGATAAAATAGATAAGATCCACAAAGGAATTGTCACCTAAAAAACTGCAAAAATATTTTTGTGTTCAACCATGCAGCAGAGCATATTCTTTACCTTATCACCATTGGTACCGGCAGGTCCAGGAGGTCCAGCGGGTCCAGGAGCACCCTGGTAAGTAAAAATAAATAAATAAATAAATAAAGTCAAGAAATTTAACTTAGACATACAGAATAAGGAACAATCACATATATGGGATAAATATAGTGATATTTCTTTCAAGGAGCCTGAGCTACAACTTACACGTGCACCATCTCTTCCAGCATTGCCTTCTAGGCCTCTGTATCCAGGCTCACCCTATGTGTAAGAAAAACAAAACAAAAACTAAGATCCTTTTTTATTGACAGTCAGATATAGCAGGACCAAACAACATTGCTGTCTTCACCATGAGAAGTTCCCAGCAAACATGCTGACTGAGAATCTAGAGCTAAAACAGTAGCTCTTGCTCTAAGGATGCACAATGTTGAAAAGAGTGAAGTTCTCTCCTGAACTGACCTTCTCACCCTTGGCTCCAGGAGAACCAGCTGCACCACGCTCACCGGGCATGCCAACAGAACCATGGGAACCTACAGCACCAGCAAGACCAGCAAGACCAGGCTCACCCTGAAGGAAGAAGATGACAATGTCTGAAAACTCTTGTGCTGCTATAGGGAAACTGTACAATCTCAGTACAAGCTCACTTTAACACTCATTCAGATAGACTCTGAGAGTTAAATGTTCATGTACATATATCACACATCAAATCAAAATAAATTTGGTGCCCAAATCAGTATGAATAGTTATTACTAAATAATCAGTGACACAGATTACCTTGTTTCCATCAAGGCCAGGAGCACCAGGAGCTCCACGAGGACCAATGGGTCCCTGGGCGCCAACGGCACCAGCAGGTCCAGGGTTACCACGCTCTCCCTACATGGAAACACAGATGAGGGAGAAGATGTGAGAAAATAATCAGAAACTAATCTTTCATCCCGTTATTTATCTTGGCTTATGCATATGTTCAGTGCAAGAATAAGTACAATACCTTGCCACCAGCAACTCCAGCGGGACCTTGGTCTCCAGAAACACCCTATCAAGAAATTAAACACACTTGTAACTGAATAAACAGTATTTACTGTTCTCTTCCAGTTCTAGAACAATATTTACTGTTCTATTCATTTATTAATAGATTTACTGCAGACTTGGATACTGTACTGCAAAATGACTATAGACATTGTATTTGCTATGAGGTGTATGACCATGCAAAATGTACCTTTAAATATAAGTTTCTAATTTTTGATGGGAGACTTGTATGTTATTTTAGCTCATCATTGCTGTTTTATGAATATCTTACTCTGTCTCCGGATTTGCCAGGCTCACCAGCAGGTCCAGCAGGTCCAGGAAGACCCTATGAAATTAAAAGAAGGAAATCAGTGACTCTGACAGACTTAATTTCTAATAATAATTACTCTGACAGAATAATACTTGGACAGTACAACTAAGTATAAATACCAAGTTCAACTCTATGCTACTATGTGTATATATAATATAATTTGATGTCAAGGATAGATTCACGAAGGCATCTAACTCACATAACTAATAATAAGGGACCAAAGACCACTTATGTTACTCCCCTAACAGTGTGCAGTATACTCTAGGATAGTAAATCACACAATATATTTTACTGAGGCATTATAAACCGTCTAAGAGCCATGGGCAGGAAATCATGTCCTTTCAACCTGACCTAAGTGAATAGATAAGACTGAGAGACAGACCTGGAAACCAGGAGCACCAGCAGATCCTGCCTCTCCCTTCTCACCAGGACCACCCTGCAAAACAAAGAAAAATCAACATTACAATCAGAGCTCTCATACTCTTGTTAGGTTAGTAGATTTCCAGGTCTTATTAAGTGTACTTACAGCAACTCCAACGGGACCAGCAGGTCCATTGTTACCATCAGGACCAGCGGGGCCCTACAATGAGAAAATATGACTCAGTGACTAGACAACTGTAATACTATATAACAAAGATCAATACTGATACTTATAGGGGTGACATGAAATTATAAGATGCTTACTCTCAGACCGGAAGCACCAGTAGGTCCCTTCTCTCCAGGTTTGCCAGGCTCACCCTAGAGATGGATGCAGATATATTATGATGAAATCTGTCAGTTGTCAAAGTTTGGCTGGTGCTACTTTGTAATACTGTAACATATATCAAATTCTACATACAGAAGGTCCTTTAGGGCCGGGGAATCCAATGTTACCAGGCTGGCCTCTGGGTCCAAGTGGGCCAGGAGGTCCACTGCGGCCATCTTGACCGGAAGGACCCTGGAGATGGAGATCCACGGTAGCAGTGATTAAAAGAGCCCTTTTTAGACCACAGCAATTCTCTATAGAATTGACATATCAATATAGTATCAATATTTTTGATGTTTTCTTGGAAGAGACTTACAGCAGGTCCCTCCTTTCCTTGGGGTCCAGCGCTTCCAGGGCTACCAGGGAGACCCTATAACCAGAGAGCAAATTAATATGTAGCAATTTCTCTTGTCTAATTCACCATCATAAAATCTGTAAAATGACGGTCAACATTTGCATTATACTATACTATGCCATATACATTATCTACCTATGGGTGTCGTTAATGGGTATATGCATTTAAGTTTATTATGCCTTTAATATATTTGAAAATCTTTTTTAATGGGCTACTCCCAATATATTTTAGGATCTATTTTACAGTGCTGATATACCGAACTCACAATTAAGTAAAGTCAGAATCAGAATCTTGGTTTATTGCCTAAGTATGCGAGAGTATACAAGGAATCTGGCTCAGTTGTTGAGCTCTAATTGTTCTCATATTCACTACACATGACAATAACGTAAAAAGGCAAGTACATAACACTAGTAATATAAAACGTTTGCTATGAACAGAAGTGGATCTTTTGTATTACTTTTGCACTGTAATTAAAGCAGTCATCGTGTTTGTGAGGCAGTTAAGCATTCAACTCTATATTTATGCCTATTTTGCAAAATGTTTAAATATACTGTGAGCTTCAGAGTTAAAAGAAAAATCCTGTTTGGCAAAAGCTTTTGGATAATTTTCTCCATATTGAAAGCCAAATTAATCCCATGTTATGTCAAATATATTTTTTTTAAAACAGATCCAGTCACATAAGAAAAAAAACTCTAAAGAAAACTGAAATTATAAATGGCCTAAAGGCCATGCAAATTCAATTTCAAGACAATATAATACTCAAGCTCTTCCTGCAGACACTCTGAAAATCAATATTTATATATTTCTCATAGTATATAGGTACAGGTAAAATACTTACTCTGGCTCCAACCAGACCGGGCTCACCAGCACGGCCAGCATCGCCAGGAGGTCCACGTGCACCAGGAGCACCAGCACCACCCCTTGCTCCAGGTATGCCCTGGGAGTGAAAAGTTTAGAAGTCAGTATTGCCACACAACTTATCTGAAATTATATTGTTATTCTTCTTTTTCAGATACTACAGCAGGTAAAAATCAAGGCCTTCATTACAAATATGTCTAACCATATATGTAGTGGTGCAAAACTATAGTATTTTAGCAGGTTTTCTTAATTGCAAGAAATCGTATCGTAATTTACAGAACATTTTTCTCAAACTACAAATGGACATTCATTAGTTATTTATAATGGTAGCATAATTTACTAACCACTGGTCCTCCTCTACCACCTTGACCAGGAAGACCACGAGTTCCAGATGCTCCCTATACAGAAAATGCATAGACATCATTGAAACATTGACAACTGTAAATCACGGGAACTAGCAAATACATGTGAAATTGTTGAACATATAGGATTCATATGGCTAAAAAAACCCAAAAATATTACTCACTCTGGGTCCACGCATACCAACAGGTCCAGCTGGTCCATGCTCACCAGTTGAGCCTCTCTTGCCCTCATCACCAGGAGCACCAGTGAGCCCGTGAGGGCCAACGTTACCCTGTACACAACAAGCACAACAAGATTAGGAAAGGAAACAACCCAGGAAATTCCTGCTCATTAACATATACTTAGGAACAAAAATACATGGTATAATTATACTTACAGGCTCACCCTTGACACCAGCATCTCCCTTCACTCCGATAGGTCCAGGGTCACCCTAATGGGCAGAAACAATGAAAAGTCCTTCAGAACTGTCTAGCAGAATACAGACAATATACATAGCATGGTTTTGTTATGTTTGTTCTGGTTAGGTGGAACTCACAGTAAGGCCTCTGGGGCCAGCAGCTCCAGCAGGTCCCTGGGGACCAGAGCCTCCTCTTGGGCCAGGGAAACCAGGGGTACCGGCAACACCAGGGGTGCCCTGCAAGATCGACCAGAAGTTTAAAGATCACAAATGAGATGCATATTAAAATAAATTCATTTCAAAGCGGAAAGGCACACTTGAATGTCCATTATATAACTGTACATTATACACTTTAAATATACACTTAAGAAAATGGCTTCCTCAAGGCTTCTTTGGAGGATTAAAATGGTTCTACTATTCAAAAATTCTGTTGTAGGGTTCCACATAGAACTTTTATCGGTTCCCCCAGAGTGACAAACCAAAAGAACCATTAGTGTGCAAGATTAAACCTATTTTTAGTTCATAACAGCATGATACTAAAAATTAATACAAGATGAGTGCAACACACTTGAGTTTTCCAAGTCAACTATTTGAGAGAACCAAAGAAGCTGTCAAACATTTTTATTTATACTTTGTCCTGGCTCAAAGACAACGTTTTCAAATGAAACCTAATGCGCCTTATTTTGTAGTTTGCTTGTTACTGTTTTTGCTTTTACTTTAAATCTTGATGGGAGTATTATAACACAAATTAGCCATTGTTGGTTCATTTTATCTGAATATACTGTCAAATATCTAATATTTAATATATTAAGAATTTAGCTCAAAGAAAGGCATAAGCTTATGGGAAATCACACAAATGAATCCCATTTTATATACATTTTTACGAGCGATAACAGAGAGAAAGAGTAAAAATATAAGTAACCAAGAGAACTGGTTTGTGAAACATGACACCACAGATACACAATACTTTATGTACTGCATGTATTTGTTGTGTCATGTTTCCCCAACCAGTCATTTGAGTCTCCCAGTTTTTACTCTCTCCCATCTCCCAGTGATCTAACAAAGCTGAACAAAACATGGCACAGGTTTTGGGAGAGAGAAAAAGAAATAATATGGACTTGTGGGAGTCTTACAGGCCTGCTTTGGGAAACAATGCTATATTTGCTATAACAAGACTTGATTTTTTTTTTTTTTTGACTCACTGAAAGGCCTCGGTCAAAAGTACATTTCCATAATGCATGAAAAATGCAAGTCTGTAATAGTGTGTATCTAATGTTCTGTTCAAATAAACGTGCCCTATCCAGCCTTGCATTGTAGCATTTCACATCCAGTTAGACTCTTATTGTCATTCTTTCACTCAAATAAAATCTCACTGGATACTTACAGTAGCTCCCTTAGCACCAGTGAGACCATTAGCACCGGGGTTACCCTAGACAAGGTGGGAAAAAAGAGAGGCTGTCACTACCTTCCTGTGATTATATCATGTTGCATTAATTCAACTAATAAGCATACTTACAGCAGGACCAACTGGGCCAGCAACACCATTTGGTCCAGGCTCTCCTCTCTGTCCTTGAGCTCCAGCTGGGCCAGTGGAACCAGCAAGTCCAATCTCTCCCTGTCAATTAATGATGAAATCAGAGAAAGAGCTTAATTAGCAAGCTGATACTGCATTGCTATTACAATAATGCACCTATGACATGTGGAAGACTTCAGATCAGAAGTAATTTAAGTAAAGATATATGATACAGACATGCACATAGAAGAGGCCAACATATTTATAAACACTTTAATTGACAGTATTTCACAGGTTGAAACAAAAGAAAGGCACGTACTTTAGGTCCGGGGCCACCAGGGAAACCTGGAGGGCCAGCAGATCCAACTGGACCCTGATCAGGAAGATCACATACAAAATAGTGTTAGACTGGACCTTGGAAATCTAGTCTAGGACACAGGAGGGGTCGAAGGTCAAATACTCACAGCAGGGCCAGCAGCACCAGTGTTACCATCAGCACCACGGGCACCAGCTGGACCAGCAGGGCCAGGACGACCTCTCTCACCAGACTGACCACGTGCACCCTATATAAACACGTATATTTTGAGGACAATTTCAACTTCATTCTTTCTTGTAAATTATGAAGAAATTGTAGAATGAATAGCATTTTCCCATAAGATAAAACATTCATTAAAAAAAAATGTCAGAACCTACTCTTTGTCCAGGGGTTCCATTTGCACCATGAGCTCCAGTCTCACCCTAAAAGAGATAAAATAGTACAAGTGGGTTCACACTGTATAAGCATTCTGTGAAGAAAAATGGATGCAATTAATAATTTTGGAGATGTAAAGGAAATTCCAGGATTAATAAATTTGCTTTTGGTTCATATGTGAAATATGGATTACTCCCTTAAATTTCAGGATCTGTTAGTGGGCCTAGACATGCTACAAGGCTTTCCTTTCAGTTTCACTGAAATTACTGTAGGTTATGTGCTTTAAGATAAATAAATAGAAAGATGGTGCTTCATTGTGTATACAGTGAGACTAGAATTGTAGTTTTGTTGTTCTGAGCTGAATTTTTTTTGTGATGACTGATGGACTAGTTCATCTCTAATCTTACCTTAGCTCCGGCTTCACCAGGCTCTCCTTTACGTCCATCAAGACCATTGTAGCCCTATGATGGAGGAAAAAAAAAAATCACTAAAGAGAATCGTCCATCTCACGATTTATATATGAATATTGTTTTCTAAAATAAAGTAAAAGAAGACTATATCTAAATAGTATATCTTGCCTGCAAACAATTACTAAGTACCTCATTAGTTTTCCTGGATTAAATGAAAAAAAAAATGTTTACAATAAAGAATTTGAAATATCCTTATTCCTCAACGTTACTTACTCTGTGTCCCTTCATGCCTGGAAGTCCAGGAGTTCCTGGGAAACCACGAGCACCCTGTAAAGGTAAAACAGTGCATTCGTGAGTGCTTTTAGAGCAAAACACCCATCAAAATACCATTTCCAACTTTATCTCTTTAAATATAGTGTAACAGATTTATTTCAAAGACTGCAAAAGACTCTGAAGCTTGTGTATTCTGACATTAAGAGTGCAGCAGCTAAATGCATTTTTTTTTAAAAATCATCCTTTGATGCAATCATGTCTGACTGGGAAATAAATAAGCATGTTTTAGGACTGATTTGACAAGTGTATTTGACACATGCAAATTTATTGTGCAGTCTACTTAAGTTGGTCTTACCTGGGGGCCAACTGAGCCTCTATCTCCAGGCTGTCCAGGTCTGCCATTGTTACCCTGAATAAAATTTACAGACAATGCTATCAGATATGCACATCAGCAAAATCAGAAAAAGTTAAAAGAAAAATCGATTTCACTCACATCTTCACCAGACTTGCCAGGAGATCCAGGGGGTCCACGAGGTCCAGGGGGTCCCTATCATTAAACAAAACGAGTAAACACTTCAAGATCAAGTCTGTTTTGTGCCTGTTTGTGTTATTACATCGAGTATAAACAGTTTTCTTACAGACTGTCCAGGCTCGCCAGGCTCGCCAGCATGTCCTTGGAGTCCCTGAGGTCCCTGTGTATTAAAACAAATATTTTATAAACATCAGAAATGTTGCAAAGGTATAAAGTCTGCTTATGTATCAGTAATTTAAAAAAAAAATCACAGAATTTACAGGAAAAAAAGGTACTTACAGGGGCACCAGGTGGTCCAGTAGGGCCTCGAGTTCCCATCAAACCCTTTACAGAAGAATATAAACGAGTCTTGCATGAGTATTCATTTTATTCCCTACATTCATTCATATCCTGTCTGTACTTTATGGATTTTTTTTTTCAGGTTGAACTCCAGGCACTCACCATAGGTCCGGGGCCAGGGTCAGGTCCTTTAGCGCCATCATACTGAGCAGCAAAGTTCTGTTCAAAAATGATGCAAGTTAGCAATTTTCTTCCTAACAAATATAGATTGTTATAAATAATGATAATAATAATAATAATAATAATAATAATATCAAAATATCTTATTTGAAAATGATAATACTAATCAGAATAATGAGAATTAATGCACATTGCATTACTGGATGTCACAGAAAACATAGTACAAGCATAACTCATGGCACAAACACTGGAGGTAATTACAGTTCAAAGGTCATTGGGTCAAAGGGTTAAGCGGTACAACCCTTTGCAGACATAACGGGACACTCGGATCAAAATATTCTCAGTGTCAGTACAGCTCAACCCTCTGATCATTACAAAGGAAACAGGTGAAAACATCAAACAAGTGAAGTATAAACTTACTCCACTAAGACCAGGGGGACCAGGGGGCCCGGGAGGCCCAGGAAATCCAGGTTTGCCAGGTTTGCCATCAGGGCCTTTAGGACCCTGGTAGAGAAAACTGACATTAGATTCTGAATGTAGAAAATAACTGTCCAACCTGGAAGTAGAGTACTAACTCTAATCAGAACATGCTCCGGGGTTCTTAATAATGTGTAGTACAAGTGACATAATACTATTTATGAGTGACAGTTCTGTTGTTTGAAAGGTCCTCTCATTGCAGTAGCAGAGAAGGATTGCTCAATGATTTCTTAATATAACACTTATGCAAGTTAAAATAACAACAGACTCATGATGGTTATTATTATGCATTATGATTTAAGGAAAGACTGATTTGTTATGCCTCAGTCAGTTCCTGGGTGTGGGTTCTACAGGGTCACCCAGTCAGCATTTTCCTCACTGATCACTTTTAATAATAAAACTATCACACAATCATAGTTTCTGACTTACCCTGTCACCTCTAGGTCCTTTAGGTCCCCTTTGGGCCTGTTTGTAATAAACAAACAAACAAATAAATAAATAAATAGAACAAATCCTTTTAGGTAGAAGGTTTGTGATCATGCCTTCATTCACTTGCATAAGCAGAAGTCAAATGGCTTTCACTGAATATGGCATTCATTGTGTACCAGCTTCAAGGCTGTTTGTGAGGAAGTGTGAACTGAGTTCACAAGGTTGATATTGACTTCAGCACAATCACATTTAGCCCGTTATAGAACCATGAACTCAGTTCACACATGTCAGAAGACACATACATCCCTAGGACCATAACAGTTCGTGCTCACCTTCAGGTAAGCCAAGACAAAAATGCAAATGCAAGATTTATTTCTTCCACCTTTTCAAGTTTCTTATGTCATATGATGTGTAGGGCTGCATTCTCTCATCTCACTACCATGTGCAGATTAGTTCTCACGAAGCTCTCAGTAAAGCATGCATATTCACATGCTCTTGTGTTGGTTAGAATCAAACAGCACTGGGTTAGCTATGTGATTAGTCATCAGAGATTGTACAACGATGCTTAAAGGAGTTTGAAGGCCTCATTCGGATTAAATATACATTTATTCCTGGAATAATCATCTATTCCTTTATACATCTATTGACAGTCAAGACAAGTAGAAAATGGTGTTATAGGTTAAAGATATGCAAAAATATGAAGTGATATTCCAGTGAACAATCTGCCGTTATCTCAAATACGAGTTGGTCAATATTTGGTGATTCTAAACTTTATGTTATAAACTCAATTTTATGTATATAATTGAAGTCCCTGTTGCAGTATTTCTGTTAGGAATTTCTAGGCCAATGCTGATTCTGTTTAAAGGCCTCCCCTTCAGACAGCCATCTAAAAGGGGTTCATTGTAACTAAGCCGCCTGCCCACGAGAAGCGAGTGGTTTCTTATTTCACTGACATTTACCTTAGCCAATAGGACTTTCGTCCTCTTTTTGACAGGAAAGAGGAAATAATAACACTGCCAAAATCTCTCGATAACACAAAATACTGTGGCATATCTGAGACTGGCACGGATCTGTTCACTGAATATCCTTCATTATGGAAACATAAAAAGGGTAAGAATTTCTGTTTCACTACTAAAGAATAATTTTATGAAAGTGTACTGACCGCTTTGATGATACAGGGCAGGAGAAGAGACGTGGAGAAAAAGAGGGAGAGGAAGACAGAAATGATCAGTGAGAATAATTCAACTGCAGACTCAAATATGCTCTAATAATCTTCTTGGTGACAAAAAACAATGCTTGGCATTAAAAGTTCAATGCTAAATATACAAAAATTTATAAACATATACAGAGTCATTTTGCACTGTATTTGTCCACTGATTGCTACTTAAACTTGTAAACTAATGGTGTTGTATTAAATCTTCGAGCTTGCGTCAAGCTTTGATCGAATTTGGGGACTGTTGCACAAGGCTTTATTGTTCATACTGGTCACTTATCAAAATAATAAACTGTTTTGATCTTGTTGGAGTAGGAACAGTATTAAGAGCTTTCCTGCCGAGCAGGTGTTTTACAGTTCAGTGAAGCACCATGAAGATGTAAAGTGTAGATCCTTTGAACGGCGAGGAAAAAAACAACTGTGCCAATAATAATAATAATAATAATAATAATAGCTGAGAATATTAAAAATGTAGGATTGTTTATTATAGCAATATGCCCGTCATATTATAATGTGTCAAACTATGCATGATGGAAAATACTTCTAAATCAACCACCACCACCACTAATAATAATAATAATAATAATAGGACTGTACACAATTACACAAGACTGGAAATACGTAAAAACAATAAGCTCCAGTTAAAAACAGGATAGAAAGAAATCACTTCAGAAGTTCCTGTAGGCTCCTGTTGATGTGTTTCGGCCTTCCGGATAAACTCTATGTTTCTGATTATTTGGGTCATTCAGTCAGCCTGACTGATGAGTGGCCTTGTGGGCGGAGCTAACGCACCCCGCAACCCTGCTCCGCCCCGCCCCTCAGCCCATCCTAACGCCGACTAGAGGTGGCGCACTGGAACAGCAGCATGCGCTTTAGGGCGGCGCCGTTAATTCACTTTCTCCACACTAGATGGCGCTTCAGAGCACATGGCGGTTCTCTTAGCTCATAAATAAATTAGATAGATAGATAGATAGATAGATAGATAGATAGATAGATAGATAGATAGATAGATAGATAGATAGA
>JAODVO010000008.1:19441502-19454654 GCA_025400055.1 Notarius lentiginosus
AGCATTTTTTTAACAGAAAGGTGTCCTCTAACCTAACCGTTATTAATCCTAAAAGTTCATTCATTCATTCATTTTCACTTATTTATTTATTCCAAACATCACTTAATGAATAGTTTAAGGATTTAAGTGACAGTATTAATACTTCTTATCGGCATTAATGTTATAAAGTTAGGTAAAGATGAACTCACACTGTCACCTTTGCTAAATGTTTAATATTTAGGCCTTATCTGATTGGATCACTACAATCAGACAAATCCATATCGAGACCAGAAGGGCACTTGGTAGGGTGCATACCTCCATCAAGCCACATATTTGGATTTGCATCAAAATCTAATCAATCGTTCCTTGGCCTATGGCTCAACTTTCCTCACATCATCATCATCTTCTTCCTTGTTCAGCACTGTTGCGAGGTTGGGGTCCATGTGGACCCTATTGATCCACATGTCATATTAATTGGAGCATGGTTTTACGCTGGATGCCCTTCCTGCCACACGAAACAACCATTCACACCTATGGACAATTTCGAGTAGCCAGTTGCATGTCTTTAGGGGAAAACAGGAGCACGTCGAGGAAACCTACGCAAACACGGGGAGAACATGCAAAATCCACACACTTTTCCTCAAAATTTCATCAAAATCTGTTCACTACTTTTTGAGTTATATTAGGAACAGGCAAACAAACATTAAAAACAAATGCAGGCAAACGCATAACCTCCTCCAACAAAGTTGGCAGAGGTAATAATTAGATCCTTTCTGCATATATGTGTGAACTGTATTTGGTATGACTGTTCATGGCAATTCTAAAATTGACATCTAGTGCAAATATTTATGGTTAATCAATGTGTGGAATCTGCCCGGATGTGGGTGGACCACAGAAGTATGGCAGGCTGTTATTAGCTTCAAATTCGCTTTAATTGGCTTTTCAGCACAAATCTTTACAATGGACATACAGATACACATACACACACAGACAGCGTCATGTTCTGGTCCAAAAATCTCCCTTCCTCTATTCCTCTCACTCCTTTAATGGGGCACCATCACTACAAGAAACACACAAACACACGTTAATTGACAACAGGTGTAGCAATTTGACCACTCACCTTCCCTGACTCTGCCCTCCATGCACAGACCAACGCTCGACCATGCCCCCGATGCCACACAATGTCATTCATTCATTCATTCATTCATTCATTATCTGTAAGCACTTATCCTGTGCAGGGTTGAGGCAAGCTAGAGCCTATCCCAGCTGACTATGGGCAAGAGGTGGGGTACACCCTGGACAAGTTGCCAGATCATCACAGGGCTGACACATAGAGACACACAACCATTCACACCTACAGTCAACTTAGAGCCACCAATTAACCTAACCTTCATGTCTTTGGACTGTGGGGGAAACTGGAGCACTTGGAGAAAGCCCATGAAGACACGGGGAGAACTTTGGACTGTGGGGGAAACCGGAGCACCTGGAGGAAACCCACACAGACATGGGAAGGAATGATGGAAGGAACACACAAGGGGAATGAAGGGAAAAAAACAAAGGAAGGAAGGACAGGAACCTGAAGCTAGAAACATGGACAAGAAATAAGACCCAAGAGGTGCTTCCATCCATCTATTATCTGTAACCACTCCACATCCAAACTCCTCACAGAAAGGCCCCCGTTGGCTACTGGGCTCAAACCCAGAACCTTCTTGCTGTGAAGTGACAGTGTTAACCACTACACCACCATGACACCCAAGAGGTGCTTCTTATTTCTTAAATTTGCACCTCCATGTTCCCTTCCCTTGACTCCCATCCTCATTTCTAAGCTCATACCTGCAAAGAAGTAGAGATATGCCACAAGGAATGAAATGATGACAGGAGGAATCGAGAACAAACAGTAAAATGTACTTGTATTATTATTAGGTAGCACTCTTCCACTTTCTCCTTCTCCTCTCATCTCTTCTGCAGTCACTCTTTGTAATTCTGCTAATGAGGCCGCAGGCTTTTCAGACATATGGTGCAAAACCAGAAGCAAAGCAAAGATATGCACTCCTCTCTCATTTTAGGTCTACGACACGTACATTGACACACACAAACACATGCAGGATACATTTGAGTCAGCAAAGATGACCTGCTGTGCCCAATGACCTGTCCAACAGTGGCCTAAATAAGGCTTCTTTGGGAAAGAAAGAAAGATGAAATAATTAGCTTGAAATCTGAGAAGTGTGGACATACAGTACTTCTGCATTGTCAGAGGGCATGGGATTGGAACATGCAGGACGATGATAAAACGTTCACAGACATACTGTATTTCGTATGCCATGTGCATAAGCGAATTGCAAATCCACAGATTTATTGCCATCCATCCATATTTCACATCTGCCACTGCTTCTTTACAACTGGCAGTTTCACTGCACATCTCGGGCAATTGGCTTCATGGTGCTTATTTGTTTGACAACAACAAAAATGCAATTGCTGAGCTTTGCTTAATAACCGTTGTATCGAAATTGATTCATATAAAATCTTTTCATCGCATGTGTGCTGACGTCCTACAACCATTTCATTTCGATAGGCCTACATGTCACTCTTTAGGTTGCTCCAAGATGTCAGCATGAGATATGAGGAAGTAGGTCATCATTCATCTTTCTGGGATGTTTATTTAGCCCATGAATAAGGAGATTTCCTCTTCAGGCACTTCTGTACCAGGTTTGTGGGTCGCCATGTTCTGTACGTATGTGAGAGTGAAACCTCTCAATAAATGTTAATCTGTGCATTTCCTGGGATCAGTGCTTCTCTAGACACAGAGACGGAGGAAGACGGTAGCGCTGCCTCCAAAAGCTTCTGATTACACCAAAGTCAGACACCGCTGCGATGCGCTTCCTGTTTGCTTTGAAGGAATTTTGCTCATGGCGCTTGATTTCCTGCACTGCCACTATTTTTTCCATCCCCTTCAGTTTTTGAATAATGTTTATGTTTCCAGAGATCCCCTCAGGCGGTGCACCCATGTAAGCCATAAATCTTTGATACGATAGAGGATAGAAGACATTATCAAATATGAAAGGAGAGAGTTGATATTGCTAGTACTGCCGCTGAACACATTGTGACTTCAGAATGCTGATAAACACATTATATCATGCTTCTGGGCTGTCCATCATGGTAGCATTCCAAATTTATTGGCAAGGGAGGAAAAGAAGATCATGATGGCATCTTCGAGAAAATAGAAAACGGAAAATTGCAGCATAATGGAAATGCGGCTCGATCCATCATGTTTTTTATCTTATTTAAACCTTGTTACCTCAATGCGCAGCAGTGGGTGGTGCGTTTTACGTTCTTTTACAGCTTCATTCCACTGCCCTGAGTGTAATTCAACTCTTTAGAGGTGCAGAAGGCAAAAGACAGGTCACAATCAGAGAACTCAGAGCTTTCTTCTCCTCAGACAGATGGAGCCAGACCTCCATCCAGCCTTTGTGACCGGCAGGATCTGTCACAGCAAGCTTTGCCTCAGGCTCGGAGCAGATGGCTGGGGATAAGTACTGCTCCGGAGTCTGTTCTGAGAGACCTGCAGCATCAAGCACACACCATGTTGAAGTATTGGTTCTGTCCATCACATATGTATCTGTGTATAGAAAAGACATTATTCTTAATGCTATAGAATGTAAACTAGCAGTTATTGCCTGTGAACCTGATTTCCTCTGAATGGTCCAGTGGAGAGTTGAGTGGACACGTGATATATATGTTTTCACTGTGTTCTGTCAAAATGACATAAATTTCTTCCCACATCTCCTCAGTGATGTAGACTCGGTCATAAAGGAAGTCTCTGGCAAGAAGCACTGATTGCGAGGTCCCGTACAATTGAAATTCTCAGGCGAATCGGGGAGGGCATTCCCCACCAAGGCTGTGCGCAGTGCATTAACGTGAGCATGCAGCCTACAGGGAATTAATCGTGTGTTGGATTTGCACTAATCCCATTTTGGAAAATTGAAAATGTTGTCTTGGGCCCCTCTGGGGTGTCACCAATCCATGTGCAAAGTATGGAGTATGTGCGTCCAGCCACGTCGATTTGCATAGGTGAACAAACAGAGAGACAGACAGCCTTCCTTTAGTAGTACAGATAGATAGATAGCCTTTGCTTGAACAACACAAATGTTCAGAAACAGGAAGATAACTCTCTCAGCAGAGATGTGATGCAACTTGACTTGTGCCATGTTGCTAACTAGCTAATGTCTCAGTTTGGGCTTTTCAAAACAATGGACATGCCACTTTGTGAATTATACGTCATATCCTGTCTCGCATGGTTGGCTCTCCATAGCATTATGTTAAATACAGTCAGGTAATTTTCTGTTATGGAAGACTAATATATATGTGTGTGTGTGTGTGTGTGTGTGTGTGTACATTCCCCAATCTTTTCATCTCTGTTCTGTACTGGACACACATCAGAATCTGTCCTGTTTGTGTGTGTGTTAGAAGGTGGGTGGGGGAGCTGTAATGGCTAACCATACACACTTTCGGCACATCAGAAGACAGTGCTCAGAACAGAGTAACACATTGATGTTATGAATGTTGTTTCATCAGTGTGGATGCAGGAGCAGTTTCCTTTACCCAGCCTTAACTATGATTAGAAAAATTGGTTCCCTCTGAAGCATTTAGCTGCTATTTTCCCGTGACAGACTGGCAAAATGGAGACCACTTCCTGAACACTTGGCTATTTGGCTGCTCTCCTCTAGTCAATCAAACATCTTTCTTGTTTTCTTTACACAGCTGTGCGCCCACTGAATGCATGCACGAATGCACATATACTTACACACACATACGCATATATGTTTATGCACACTCAACTCTCTTCACAGGATTTATTTATTTATTTATTTTCACAACTTGAATGTATGGAGTGTAAATTACCAGGAAGTACTGTTGTATGAGAATGGCATATCTTTAGGCTTCCTGTAGTCACATTCATTAATTAAGATTGCAAGTCGGAAAAAATGAGGGTGCTAAATATTATGACATTAGTGTGTGCGTATGTTTTGTAGTGAAATGCTGAAAATGTCAGTAAGGCAGTTTTGCAGATTATTGAGACAATATGGCTGATTTAAATTAGTTTGTTCACTTTCTTTCTGACACTTCTTGGTATAAGTGTATTCCAGTCAAGTTACATTGTCTACGCTGTTGTGGCATTCTGGCAAACTGCAGTGCTGGGGGGGAAGAGAAGAAAGTAACTTCCTAGTGGAAATTGGTGTAATGGTTTCCATTACCCATTTCCAATGATGTTTTAATGGTTAAGAGAAACCATCAGGCCTGTTCTTAGAAGAATAATGACATGCCACAGTTACCAGAAATGCTGCAGGAGATCAGAAACAATCAAATGTGAATTAAAAAAAAGACTTAAAGTAAGCATAACTCTGATTTTAAAATAGCTAACTCTTAATGGGTAGCTGATCTAATTATTCTGATAGTAAAGTCAGTCACTAAATAATAGGATCACAGAGTAAAATTAAATTACCTCTAACTTAGCTAATGTAAGTGATGAATAATTCACTTGTTAGCTCATCTGGTCGAGAGGTGATGAGCTTATGCCATCGTGGGTTGTCCATCAGTCATCCGGCGCCGTCCACATTTCATGAAAATCACTTCTTTCTCAATTCTTCACCGATTTTTATTCTTTTTGGTAGGAAGGTAGATCTGCCTGGGCTGCATATAGCTTCTATCCAAATTTGCATAATTGTAATTAATAATGAAGATATGGAGTAATTAAGCACGAACAAGCAGTTTCCACACAAATCACTACTTCTTCCTCAATTCTTCACCGATTTTGATTCTTTCTGGCATGAAGGTAGGGGAACCTAGGGTGCATATAACTTCTACCAAGATTTGCTTAATTACAATTATTAATGAAGTTATGGACTCATTAATTCTTAATGAGCAGTTCAACAAAAATCGCTTCTTCTTGGTCAATTCCTCACAGTTTTGGATTCTTTCTGGCAAATAGGTCAGTATTCCTAGAGTGTATATAGCTTCTATATACAGTATAGTTTGTATATAGTGTGTATAGCTTGCAACATTTTTTGCGCAACGTGGCCCACTTTAGATCGTCCCTTCTGGAGTAGACGGGGCCGGAGTGAGCTACGTCGTCATTGACGGTCTCATTATGGTATTTACTAGGCAACTTAAAGGTCTAGTTTCATAAAATTATTTCCTTTTTACTTCAAAGCATTACATTAGCTGAGTTTCCTAGTGACGTTTCACATTACCACTTTTGACGAGCGTCACAGACGTCATTTGCGAATTTGACACAGGGAGAATAAATGCATACCTCTCTTTCCATTCATCTTTAGACATTATTCTGTTTTCATAGTCAGCAATTTTTTTTAATGATTTCATGTTTTTGTTCACTAATCAGCCCAGGGATGGTAAATAATTATAAAAATCTATGAAAGTGTTTATTTTTTCCCCTTTTCTGAACTAATGGTCAACCTAATCTCTGAAATATACATTATTTTACATGGAGCTCCTGTGAGACTCCTGTAACTAGTCTCTGAGCTGCCTTCAGCTAAATAATTTACATAAGTGCATGTGATAGATTATATTGCAACAAAGGATTTACTGCAGAAGCCTGGTTTATATTTAGAAAAGTGGAGTGGGTTAACTACAACCAATTTTTCCCCCTATGTTTATTGTCTCTGCTACAGCATTTTAAGTGCAGTATATACGTTCTCACTGCAGTCTGCTGAAATATTTTGCTGAGTCTGCATCTGGACCACAGTCCGCCAGTTGACGACCCGTGTTATATAGTATACTCTTAGAGACTATAATGAAATATATTCATTATATTATTTCTACTTGTGATGAATGATAGCTAGTTTACAAGCAAGCTTGCCAATTACTTTATTTGTTGAATAATCTCTGACAATATGACAGTGCAAACCGAGACTCAGATGCTGAAACACCAGCTGCTCCCTGGATGATCAACCTAATTTCTGAAATATACATTATTTTATAATGTACATAGGGCTCCTGTGAGACTCCTCACACCCATTTGTGTTGATGGATGGTGTGGTACAAACATGTCCTATCTGGCATGCATCAGCAATACAATTTACTCTATGCAGCATATTACCTACATTAATGCGTCCAGATTGCTGACAAATTTCCCCTACGGCTAAGCGGAAGCTGGAGCCAAAGTTAAAAACTTGAAAATTAGTCTTTTATACCCAGAAGATAAAGAGATGGAAATAAAGTGCAAAGGAACTCCTTAGAGAAAACGACAGGGAGGTACATCAGAGTGCGTATACACACACGTGCACACACACACACTGCAGAGAAATTAGGGTATAATGTTTTAAAACTGTGCAGAAATGAAAGCTACATCCTGTGTATAGAATATGAAAGACAGGTTCCTCAAATGTTCTTGGGGTAAGTAAGGGTTCTTACGTTTTCGATAAAGGACCCTCTTACCTCATGCTAATCATCTTCATTAAAAGTCTTTCACTTCAAGTACAATTGTTCTCTTGGAAATTTGACCATTCTTCCTGACACAGCTTACTTTTCTTTCTTTCTTTCTTTTTTTTAAAATACCATTTTCATCATTCTGTGCTATTCATGACAGAATGAATTAACTAGAAGGGCACTTGGTAGAGTACATACCTCCACCAAGCCACATATTCAGATTTGCATCAAAATCTAATCAATTGTTCCTTGGCCCATGGCTCACCCATGGCAAGTACTTTTCTTGCTTCTCTTATACTCCTAACTCGATATATGATATTAAAGCAGATATTGTGGTATTCTATTTTAAAACACAAAGCTGTGAAAACATAGTATTATTTTAAGTTTGTATCGGTATATGAAGCAAATTGGGATCTAATATCAAATACTCAGTGCATTTCTGTCCAGCACTGGCCCTAATGTGGCGATTTTTATCAATAAATTTAAAGTCTGTGAAACTGATAGACCGAGACTTCATTAGGCTAAACCAGGATTTACGCTTTGCCGAATTGATTTAAAGATTTTTAAGTAATTAAATGACCTCGTATCTTCTAGCATACTTAGTATTCAAGGCTTCTATTACATGTTATTATTGATTTATTCTGAATATGATCACCATGTTGGGAAAGAGGAGTAGAAATTACTTTGTTATGTTTGCAAATGGTTATTCTGAAGCCCTATTAGATTAAACCCATGGCCCTGTGATCAATCATATTTTTTTTATTGCTGTTTAAGCTTTGGTTTGAAAACCAGGACATGAACTTCATTTCAAGTCTATATGATTACTATTTCCTAGAACCTGTAACTTTTTTTTTTTTTTAAATCTTTTTCTTCGCATGTCTAAATCAATTTACCATACAATCTTTCATTTAGTGCATCTTGTAGTCTTTACTTTCAATTTTGAAGAAGAGTCTCCTGTCATGCCATGACAATTACATCCTACTGGTTTGTCAGTGGGAGTGCCTCCAGTTGATTGGCTAGGTTCCCTGATATTTGTTGTTCAATAGGTTAGTGTGGGCAGGTCACTGCTTCCTGTGGTGGAGTCTGTACATTTTTAAAGAGGCAGCCTGATTTACCAGCAAGACTTCCTCTTCTCATGTTGAGAAACTCACGCAAACAGCCAGTGTGACCTTTACAAGCAAAAAACACAATTAAATATGAATAAGAGAAATAATTGAAAGTATCTCGTGCTTTCCTCAGAACATCATAAGTGAACTAACAAACTCACCTGAATACCAGGGTACTGGCATTTTGTTTTGCCTTCCAGTAAAGATCACCATACTCATCTACAAGTGTGTGTAATCTACCTTAAAAAGTGCTATGACTTTAATATGACGATGTGTTGTTAGCTCATTTGGCCTGGCCTGCAGCCAGATGAGCTTATGTGATCATGCATCGTCCATCTGTTATCGTCGTTGTTCGTCCACAATTTACAAAAATCGCTACTCTTCCTACAAGATTGATCGGATTTCGATCAAACTCGTATACAATGTTCCCCATGTGGGTGTGCATAAAAGTTGTCAAGATGGTGGCACCACCTATCATATTTATGATTTTATGGCCATCCTGAAATTTTTGTGTGACTCGTCACATTAAATGCTACTCTTCATAAACTGCTGTGACATTTTCACTGAAACTCACCCAGAAGACTCTAAAGACATAGACCGACAAGAGCTCTCCAGGTGGTGCCGTCTACCGTAGATGAGGCTACATAGGGGTCACGTGCAATTTCATGAAAATCACTATTTCTCCAACAGGAGTGATCAGATTTTTATCATACTTGTATGGAATGTTCCCCAGGTTGGTATGTATAAAAGTTGTCAAGACGGTGGTGCCACCTATCATAGATAACATTTTATGGGCGTTTGAAAATTTTGGGTGACTCGTCACATTAAATGCTACTGTTCGTAAACTGCTAGGATGTTTTCACTGAAACTCACCCAGAAGACTCTAAAGACATATTCCAACAAGAATTGCTCACCAGGTGGTGCCACCTGCTATTGATGTGGCTACACAGGGGTCATATGCAATTTCACAAAAATCGCTACTCCTCCCACAGGATTGATTGGATTTCAAACTCGTACACAACAGTGGCCGGGATGAGCTACAGCCTCATTGAGGCTAATTTTTTTTCTTTATGTGCAGTACTTCTGGGTAATATTATTAATAAGTATGGTATTAGCTTCCACTATTACACTGATGAGACACAAAACAAAAATCTGTGATTTGTTAATTCATATGTACCTTCATTTAACTGACAAAAGTACAAAGAAAAGGTTTTCAGTAGTTTTACTGACCCACTTCAGTGCAGTAAATAAGGAATTTTAAACAGACTGTCACCGGATAGACAAGTCTGAAATGTTGTCTGTCCGTCCAAATTTCAGCCTGTCCGAATGAGCGGCCAAAGGCCCAGAACAATGCGGCCAGGGGTCCGGGTCCTGCCTTAGGTCCCCAAAAACTGAAGGGCTTTAGATGCCTGGAGATGGCTTCTCAGCTATTTCCAGGCACATTTTTGTGATATTCAAAGGCCAAATTACACTACAAATTGAATATAAATTTACAAGAAAATTTCAGAAGATAAAAAAAAAAGCTTAAAGTTATACCCAAGAAAACAATAGTACACACAGGTCAGTTCCATGTCTAGAAAAAAAAAAAAGTATGGGGGCAAGGATGTTCCATTTGGCTACAACTTACTGGTACTCATATATAGGTATTATAATAACACTCATGAAACATTGTCAACAATGACTATTTTTTGTACTATGTTTATAATAAGTTGATAAGAAATTTAGTAATTAATAATACAGCTATTCTTACATAATAGAGTTAAAATTTTGAGAAAGAGATTCCAAGTAATTTTGTAACAAAATGACTTTTAAAATGACTCAAAACTGGACATGGTAATATCATTTGGCATTCAGACTAAAATCTGCTAGACTAGAACTTAGAAAATAGAAGGAAATAAAAACTCAAAATAAAATCTCATTTGTTTAATTGGGTTCTCTTTATTTACTTTTAGGACTTGTGTGAAAATCTGATGTTGTTTTAGGTCATATTTATGCAGAAATATAGAAAATTCTAAAGGGTTCACAAACGTTCAAGCACCACTGTATTAATAAACACACCTTCTGCACTTACATCTGTCTCCCACCCATTCCTGACAGAATACTTCACCAATATGGATGTAGCAGAAGTCTACAAGCATGCCCATCCATGCCATTCTGGATTTCCATGTCTCAGCCCCTAGCCATGTTTTTCCAGCCGCTTTCTGGAATGGACACACCAACACCCTACAATGGTATGGACTATCGTCCAAAGTAATTTAGCCTGCAGTGTCCCTTTTTTTTACGTGGACCTGGAAGAGCCCAAGCCTCCAGAACCTGTCTGGGTCAGCTGCATGATCTCCTGGCTCATGGGACGAGCAAGCCAATGGGCTGAGTATCTCATGAGAGTAAAATGCCCATGCCTCTGGAGCTCACAGGCTTTTCAGGTCATGCTCTGGTATATCTATAAGGCATTAGAGAAGGAGGACCCCCATGAATTTTTTTTTTTTTTTTGGGGGGCTACCACATCAGAGGCTGACACAGTGTCAGTGGAGGAGCCCATTGCTCCTGAGGTCCTCCCAGATGCTGACACAGTGCCAGCAGAGGAGGCCATTAATCCTGAGCTCCTCCCAGAGGCTGACGCAGCAACATTGGAGGAGGTAGTAATTCCTGAGCTCCTTCCTGAGGCTGGCACAGCAACAGCAGAGAAGACCGTCACTCTTGAGCTCCTTCCAGAGCCTGTGGAGGAGGCTCTTGCTCCTGAGCTACTCCCAGAGGCCGACACAGTGGCAGCAGAGGAGGCCATTGCTCCTGAGCTCCTCCATGAGGCTGGTGCAGCAACAGCAGAGGCCATCGCTCCTGACCCAGTCCCACAGTCAATCCCAGAGCCAGCACCTGAACCAAAGCCAGAGCCAACGTCACTGCTAGAGCCAGAGCCAGCACCCAAACTAGAGCCAGAGCCAACACCAGAGCAGGAGCCAGGGCCAGTGCCTAAACCAAAGCCAGAACCAGAGCAAGGACCAGAGCCAGAGATAGACCCAGCACCAGAGCTAGAGTCAGTGTCAGAGCAAGACCTGGAGCCTGCATCAGAGCCAGAACCAGAGCAAGAGCCAGTCCCAGAGCAAGAACCCGACCCAGAGCCAGAGCAAGAGACTGAGCCAGTGCCCAAACCAGAGCTGGAGCCAGAGTCACTGCCAGTGCCAGAGCCAGCACCAGTGCCAACACCAGCACCAGAGTCGGAGCCAGTACCAGTGCCAGCACCAGTGTCGGAGCCAGTGCCAGAGTCAGAGCCAGTGCCAGAGGCGGAGCCAGTGCCAGCAACAGCACCTGAGTCAGAGCCAGTGCCAGCACCAGAGTCAGAGCCAGTGCCAGTGCCAGAACCAACACCAGAGCCAATGCCAGAGCCAGAGCTAGTGCCCGAACAAGAGTCAGACCCAGAGCCAGTTCCAGAACTGGCATCAGAGACTGACGGGGCAGCATCTGCCCCAGACTTCTAAGGAGATGTTGTCATCCCGCTGCCATTCGGCCATGAAGGCATCATCGCACTGCTGCCATCCGGCCATGAAGGCATTGTCACTCTGCCACCACCCGAGCATGAAAGCATCATTGTCCCGCCGCCACCCAGCCATGAAAGCATCATTGTCCCGCCATTGCCCGGCCATGAAGACATCATTGTCCTGCCACCAAGCCCTGATCAGGACAAGAGCGGTTCTCAGACAGAGTCCATGTCCAGTCCAGAACCCTTGTCCGGTCAAGAGCTCGAGCCAATGTCCAGTCCAGTGCTCAAGCCCAAATCCTGTCCAGAACTCAAGTCTAAGTCCAGTCAGGAACCCAAGTCCTGTCCAGAGCTTGAGCCCATGACCAGAGTCCAAGTCATGTCCAGAGCTCAAGCCCATATCCATTCCAGAGTCCAAGTCATGTCCAGAGCTCAAGCCCATAACCAGTCCAGAACCCATGTCCAGTCAAGAGCTCAAGCCCATGTCCAGTCAAGAACTCAAACCCAATGCCTATCCGGAGCCTGAGCCCATGTCCAGTCCAGAGTCCAAGTCCTGTCCAGAACCTGAACCCAAACCCCCATCTGAACCAAGTATCCAGTGCTATGTAGACACAGAGCAAAGTGCTGAGGACACAGCATCCAGTGTCAGGCCATCATGCCCAGGGCCAGGGACTATGGATTTAAGCTCCCGGAGGGAGCTCTTTGGGGGATTCTGTCACACCTGCGCACCTTGGCGCGTGCATCAGATAGATTCTCAGGCGTGCTTCAGACAGCATGCACGTCAAGCAGACTCTCATGCACACACTGTAAACAACTCACACCTGCACAGGATTAAGGTGCAATCATCACGTATATAAAGATTGTGAAAGCACACTTACACTGTGAAGTATTGAATTGGTCGTTGACACTTTACCAAGCTGTGCTTACATATTGTTTCTCCTGGTTTCCTGATCCCTGCTTCCCTGTTTCTTGTCTTTGATTCTGCCTAGTTTGTGCCTCTCTCGACCTATTGCTTGTTTCACCGTTTTACAATTTTGCCTGCCATTCTGGATTGTTTACCTGTCTTCATTTCTATTAATAAACACACCTTCTGCACTTACATCCATCTCCCAACCATCCCTGACACTATCAACATGGGAAAGATAAGAGAAC
>JAODVO010000008.1:19470355-19482422 GCA_025400055.1 Notarius lentiginosus
TACACAAAAGTATACTTAAGGAAATATACTTTAACTTTACTTAAGTATACTTAATAAAATGAAGTTGAAGTATACTTATTGATGAGGGCATTCATGCAATAGAAATTAATTTTTTTTAAACCATGAGGTAGGCTATGATTAAACAAATGCTAAATTACTCATTCTGTCATAGCCTGTGATTGTGACCTATGAAGCAAAGGTTTATTTCATCCAGAAGCAGATGGCACAAAAGGATTTAAGTTTGAGCTTTTTTTTTTTAAATAATGATACAGAATGATTCACTACAGAAGAAGACCATGAGTCCTAAACTGCATTTATAGCATTAACGTATTGAAAACCCATGGCATGCTATCACGAGGTAATACATCTGATAAAATGTAAGTGTAATAATGAATATAGTAATATTGTATTAGCATGAACATCTTTTGATCCCTAAAAGAACCTTTTGATTTTTGCCGCATTCAGATATTTCACACCACAATATCTACAGGAAATTCAACAAAAAACATAAGTGGATATAACAGATGGACAAAAGGCTAAATCATATCCGCAAGCTAAAAGGTTTAAAAGCTTCCTTTTATTTCAAAGACTTAAGATTGTTGATAACTGCAGATATGAGTTACTTACATGTTTTAACACCATTCTTTTCCTTTTGTAGCCTCGTAAGGAAAGTACCCAAGATGTGATTTAAAAACAAAAAAAAACAATCCAACAATTATTAAAGGTTTCTTCATTTGGATTAGGCATGGGAGTGCATTTACGTTTCTTTGCAGAAGTTCTCAATATTCAAATATTCTACAAGTGCCCTACAAAAGCAGAACTTGCTAACACTGAGGTCAGAAATGTTCCAGATGACCCCAAAGCCCAGTTCTCCCACTGTTCATAGCATTCCAGTTATGTCAAAATCGTCTAGCTTTCACCCTTGATTATGACCATGCACTGGAATGATTTCAGCCTCTACAACCCAGAGTACATGAGAACAAATGAGAAATGCCATACAGATCCCTGAGGAATGAGGCTTTATAAGCTTGAAGAACTCCTTTCACTAAGTTCTCATTTGTAAAGAGCAGAATATAAAACCTAAAACACAGGTGATGTTTATATGTAAAGATTTTCACCAATCAGTGGTGGGTTTCCCAAAAGGCTCTTAACACTAAGAGCATCTTAACTAGGAGAGAGAGTATTCATTGCGCTGCTCGCACTACCATTTAATGATGATCTTTGTGTTATGATGCTTTTGGGAAACTTGGCATTGAATGAATTCATTCTGACTGTAAATTCGAATTGAACATGATATGTATGTCTCCAATGTATGTATTGATATGTATCTTAAACTGGGCAGTCTGTCCACAACCTTCATGTCCAGTATCTCCAGAAAGTATTCACGCCCCAATGATTATTTCTGTTTATTCTGTATTGCATTATTAAAACTAAGTACATCAGAAGGGAATTTTTTTTCTTGCTTCTTTTGAATGACTCTGCAGAAATAAAATTAAACAAAGTATTTTGGTGTCCTCAAAAAAAAAGAAAATTGAAAAGAAAAAAAAACCCTAAAAACTGCATTTTTAAAAACTGGTATTGGGCAGCACGATGGTGTAGTGGTTAGCACTGTTGCCTCACAACAAGAAGGTTCTGGGTGTGAGCCCAGTGGCCGACGGGGGCCTTTCTGTGTGGAGTTTGCATGTTCTCCCAGTATCTGCATGGGTTTCCTCCAGGTGCTCCAGTTTTCCCCACAGTCTAAAGACATGCAAGTTAGGTTAACATGGGGTGGCCTTGGGCTGAAGTGCCCTTGAGCAAGGCACCGAACCCCCAGCTGCTCCCTGGGTGCTGTAGCATAGCTGCCCACTGCTATGTGTATGTGCTTACTGCTCATATGTGTGTGTTCACTGCTTCAGATGGGTTAAATGCAGAGAGGAATTTCACAAGTGTACGTGTGATAAATAAAGTTGTTGTTCTTCTTCAGCCATTCAGTGTGACTTGTCCTTTTGCAGCAATTTGAGATTTACACCAAATTACACATTTTCTTCCATTCTTCAATTAAAATGTTCTCCAACTCTGCCAAATTAGATGGACAATATTGGTGGACAGCAATTTTCAGGTCATGCCACAAATTTTCAACTAGACTTTGACTCGGTAATTCCAAAACACAAACCTTTTTGTCAAGCCATTCCTTTATAGTTTTTGCCCTGTGTTTTGGTTCATTGTCCTGTTGGAATGTATATTTTTTGCCCTAAATGCAGATGCCTATCTGACTGGAACAGATTCTCCTCCACAGTTTGCTTATGTTTGGCTCTATCCATATTGCCTATGATAGTAACAAGCTTTCCAGCTCCTCCTGCTGCAAAGCAACGTAGACAATGATGCTACCACCAACATGTTTTATCATAGGAATGGTGTTACCTGTGTGCTGGGTTTTATTTCGTTTGTGCCAAACGCTGTCCTTTGGCTTTGGATTAAATGTCTTAACTTTACTTTCATCTTACATTCACTTGTTCTAAAAGCGCTGGAATTTTCTAACATGGCCTTTCTCAGAAGTGGCTCCATGCTGCAATACAACAAAAATAGACTTAATAGCTAAGCGGTGAATACTTTTCTGGAGGCACTGTATATGTGTATATATTACATGTAATCCAATTCAAAGTTATGCACAAATAATAAGCAAGGTTTATTGCCAATGTTATTATAACAATAATAACTGCATGAGCCCAGTTATCAATTTCAAATTATAAACATTCTGCTTATGTTTTTAACCAGTTTAATATTGTTTCCATCTTCAAATCATGTCATCCAAGTGTGATTATTAAACAGAGTGAGACGAAGAGTTTGTGACGGCAGTAAAGTTGTGAAGCATTTAATTTGCCCAACATTTAGGATCAAGGATGCTCTGGTTCTTGCAAATAACATAGAATGCATACAATATTATCAGTATAATACCTTGTAGAATTTGCGCAGTTGGGTGGAGCACAGAAGCGCAGCAGGCCAGAACTGAGTTTCCAAAAAACTCTTTATTGCAACACTTTTCAGCGTTTTACTCTCCCAGACACTCAGACACATGCACACACTCATCAGTCGACTGGTTGGGGAGAGAGCGCCCCTCCTCTGCTCTCTCTCTCTCCTTATATAAGGCGTGATCGCTGGGAAGACACACAAACACAGGTTAATTGACATCAGATGTAGTGATTCTGCCACTTACCTTCCCTGACTCCGTCCTCCGGTCACAGACCGACGCTTGACCACGCTCCCGCTGCCACATACCTTTACCCTTCTTCTAATGTAAGCAACATTAAAAACCATTGTTTGGGAATGACTGCACAAAAAATAAGCTCAAGTTCACTGAATGTCTGTTTAATGTTAAACTTTACTGAGGTCAGTTTGCCACAAAATGTTGATGCCCATCCCACCACTTATCCAACTTCACAATTAATTTAAATTGATTAAAACTGCAAGATGTTTTCTTACTCTACATTCATGCCAAAAGTGGCGAGAGTATTCAAACAACCAGAAGTCTTCTACATAAATTTTTTATGTAAGCCAGCGTTTCTCGGTGGCGAGATCATTGGCGAAGCGTCCTGGGAGGTGGGGGTGTCAGAATAAAGTTGACGTCCAGGCAACTTCATGGAAATGTGCCATGACGTGTTTTGGCGGCAACCAATTGGAATTTAGAAGTGCTCTGCTGTAAAGAATCTTAGAGAACACAGTAATGTAAATTTTGATCCTGTTCAAATTGTTCCCAAGCCTGCCATGGAGGAGAAACTGATCACTGTGGTGGGAGATTTTCCCATTATTTATGATGTATCCCTGTTTCCATACAGGGACATACCCCCCCCCAAAAAAAAAAAAAAAAAACAAGCAGGGACCAAAGTGTCGTAAACTGTAGGTGTTTCAAGTGAGTTGGAAAAGTGCATAATATACAGTGGTGCTTGAAAGTTTGGGAACCCTTTAGAATTTTCTATATTTCTGCATAAATATGACCTAAAACATCATCAGATTTTCACACAAGTCCTAAAAGTAGATAAAAAGAACCCAGTTAAACAAATTTTTGCGAATTTTGATGCTGTTGCTGAGTTTGGTGTGAACGTAAGGTAAGAGCACCGGTTTGTACAGATGTCTCACAGTAATAGTCATCAAAAACTAATGTTTTCAAGGCTGGTACTCTTTTATTTCATGGATTATTCAAGGGATTATCCACCTTTGAAATTTTATTTGGATTGCCTTAAGTCAGTTTACTGTATTCCAGTTGAGGCATATGCACAAAAACTTATTAACACTGAGTTATCAATCTGATTTATTCATGGATTATTAGCGTGTATGTAAATGTAGCTACAGAGACAGGCAATGAATAGAAGAAATGATGACCGTACCTTCCACAATACCCCAAACATACAGACAGATATGAGAGAAACAGATGGAGTAGAGAGAGAGGTGAACACAAGCCCCTGTGGACCTCCTCTACACGGACTTGTGCAGTATAACTACTATTCTCCAGCCTAGCTCCTTTGCCTTCTGAGATAAAGCACTATATATAGATATTTGAGGACTCAACTGTCCTGAAGGAAATTGGGGTCTAAGCTACCAGATCTATTTTGCAAGATAGGAACTTGATAACCTCATCCTGTACATTGATAGCCCCAGTAGACACCTAAGCCATCAAATGCTTTGCAAAACCTTTGTATCATTTGTCATGTAGGAAATGACATTCTTTGATATGCCCCATGAGGAGGGCATCATTGTGGTGTTTATTGAATCAGGACACATATGCGGACACACACACACACACACACACACACACACACACACACACACACCATTTTCATGAATACAAACAAATAAACTATTGTTCTGTCTCAAGTGGTTCAAACACCAAGTTATAAAATGATCCAAGAGTCTTTGTTTTGTCAGACCACAAGATTGAATTTTATTTATTCATACAGCATCTTGTACTTTTGTTTCTGACCCCTTGGGCACCTCTTTGCTTGCCCTTTTGGTATTAGCAAGATTAACTTGCACTGGAAACAGAAATACATAATTATCCTAATTGGTACCTAAGAAGAAGAAGAAAAAAAAAAAACAAAGTTAAATGAATAAGAATTCTGTAAAAGGCCACAGAGACACAACAATGTGACTGTTGTCTCGGAGTGAGAATGCTTTTGTTAGTCTCTATGCATCGAGGAAAGCTGTGATTTAACAGAAATAAATAAATAACCCCTAAAAACGAAATAATTAGCATTTAACACTCAGCAAAGTGTTGCCTGACATTTGAACAGGGCCAATCCCAACAGAGTTGTATAGAGAAAAAGCTGTAGTTTATTAAGAACTTTGCTCACATATTGTATATCTGAAAAATAGTCTTTCTGTGTGGAGTTTGCATGTTCTCCCCGTGTCTGCGTGGGTTTCCTCCGAGCGCTCTGGTTTCCCCCACAGTCCAAAGACATGCAGGTTGGGCTAATTGGCGGCTCTAAATTGACTATAGGTGTGAATGTGAGTGTGAATGGTTGTCTGTGTGTCAGCCCTGCGATGACCTGGCGATTTGTCCAGGGTGTACCCTGCCTCTCGCCCATAGTCAGCTGGGATAGGCTCCTGCGACCCTGTAGGACAGGATAAGCGGCTACAGATGATGGATGGATGGATAATAATATCGGTTGTCATTGAGTGGTAGTTCAGATGTATTCCATTCAGCTGGCATGATATTGAACTCATCTTTGACTTGTTCATTATCATGCTAGCTGGATGGAATATATCTGATATACCACTCAATGCCAGCCAAAATTATTTAAATATATAGCAAACTGCATGCTATGACAGCTGCTTGCATTTTTGTTGAAAAAAAAAATCCTCCTGATGATGCATTTCGCTGCACGCTCCCTTCACACCTGAAAGGCAAAGATAGACAGATAACGGTGTGATAGGCAGGCAGAAATGGATAAGTAGAGGTTGAAAAATAAGCAAACTAGAAGAAAGAGGCAGAAAATCAAGAAGGCAGTAATATGTTTTGGGGGCGAGGGGGTTCAGTAATGGGTCAGGATTGAAAACAAAGTCGATGGCACTGCAAAGTGCAATCACAATATGTCTGCAGATTTAGATCAGTGTGATCAATGTCACAGCCAGCAGGTCGCAGCAGCCAGACGAAATTGAAATGGTTTATGCGGGAAGAATCCTTGAAGCCTTACACTCCTCCCCACCCCACCATATTGTCTGAATCGTCTCCACTATCACAGAAGGGTATAACACAGGTCACTCTCTCTCTCTTAAATCCAATTCTTACTAAAATGTTTCTGAAGAATCTCATGTCTGTCTGAGAACATTTTAATCAGTGATTCAGTGAAGCCCAGTCCACTCAGTGAGACGTACATCTTACTTCTACAATATGCAATCACTGTATTTGTTTTGTTTGCATATACGGTAATAGAGATGTAACTCGTGTTGGGATGTAACTATATTTAAAGCTACAGGGCATGAGATTTTTTTTTTGTAAGATTAAAGGAATTGTGAAATTGTTTATCATGAGAGATGGTTAGTGACTAACAGGACGTGTTTCTCTGTATTTTTGTATTTTAAAATTCCAGTATTTTATGCTTACATTTCATGAAAAGGAGTCATCTGGGATGTCTGGTTCTCCTCATTGTGTAACTTAAATGTATTGCTCTGTTATGGCTTGCATGCTAACACTATCTGGCATATTCCTAACCCATCTGACAGGCTAGAGAACAAAATACACAGAGAACACAGATAGGGTAATGAAAATACACATATTGAAAGTGACCGCATGCTATGAGATTAATCTGCATGGTGGAGAATGATGCAGCATAACCCAGGCTATGATTTTTTTCTTTTACCCCACAAGTACCTTTCAGTATAATTTTTCTCCCAGGATGACTGATCTTCCAAAATCTTACATCCACATTTAAAATTAGGGATCTCTCTCTTGGTAGTCCATCAGTTCCGATGCTAACTTCTGTGTTCTCATGGGGGGTGGGAGCGCCTGTGGCTCCATAGTCCAAGACTGGATGCACATAGGCGCCCACATGTACTGCAGCGATGATCTGTTGATCCCGATGTCACGGGACAGATGCTGTCCCGTGACGTCTCCCTCGCAGCATCAAGATGCTGTCGCCTGTCCTCCTTGAAAGTGCTTACTGCTTTTGATATTAGCTTCTTCCTAGCTGTGCCGTCTGTAGCATATACCTCTAGTTGGGATGGCTGGATGTTGCATCACCTGAGATTGTTTTTCAGAGTGTGTTTGTATCTCAGTTTAGGCCTTCCCCTTCTCTGTGAGCCTAGCTTCAGCTCTCCATACATTAGCTGTCTGGGAATATGATTATCATCCATCCTAACTACATGCCCAGTCCAGCAAAGTTGGGCTTTCAACAGCATCGACTCAACACTTGCTGAGTGGGCCCTGTCCAATACTTCCTGGTTGGTGATTTTTGTCTTGCCAGTGGATGTTCATGATCATGTGCGACGACCTCATGTGGAATTGTTCTAGCTGTTTTATGTGTCGGCGATACAAGGTCCATGTTTCACATCCATAGAGAAGTGAAGCAATAACTACAGCTTTGTAGAGCTTGAGTTTTGTGGACAATATGATGCCTTTTTGCTGAAGGACTTTTACTCTTAGTCTGCCAAGTGCCTGGCTGGCTTTTTGGATCCTGCTTGTGATCTCTTTGTCCAGTGATCCATCTGCGGAGATTGTGCTACTGAGGTATGTGAAATGTGTCACGCTTTTTAGTTGGACTGTGTTGATGGTGATGTTTAGCAGGGGCCAAGTTGTGTTTGAGGCTGCTTGGACCAGGACCACTGTTTTCCCTCGGCTGATTGTCAGGCTAAAGGGCCTTGAGGCTTATAAGTTTGCAAAGACATAGCTTGTTAAAATGTCATTATTCAATCAGTATTGTGGAATAGAATATTTAAACTATAACTTTTTAAATACTTCTTTCATCCTCAGTAACCACTTTATCCTAGTCATGGTTGCTAGGATTTTGGAGCCAATCCTTGGAACGCTTGGCACACGGCAGGATGACACCTTCGACAGGATGCCAGCCCATCACAAGTCCCAGCATCAAACATTCATATCTAAAGGAAATTTAGTGTCGTAAATCTCCTTTCTAGCATCTCTTTTGAAGTACGCCCGCATGGGCACAGACAGAACATGAGAAACTCGACACAGACTGTAACTCTAGTTATGCTACGCACCACTGTGCCATCCTTTTAAAGTAATTCAGATCATAATTAACTAAAATGCTATGATCTGATCCAGTTGTAGAGACACAATAGTACTGTAGCCTACAATATCTGCAGTTTCATAATAATTACGCTTTACTTATGACAATAACTATTTTGGTTGATTCATACTGAATAGAGCTTCAGTTGTACAGTCACATTTTAAATTACAGTAAAATTGTGCAGTCATAGTCTGGCTGTTTTTTTTTTTCCCCCTCCAAATTTCTTAAGCATTCCCCTTATAGCCTTGTTCCTAGGATGCGGGCATAAATGAGGAAAAAAAAAAAACAACCACTCAGAAATGGAAATCAGTCTCTTGTTGTGCCATAAACCTCTCTCAAATGCTCCTTGGTGTGTGTTTCAAACATTGCCTTGGATGTAACCTTAGCTGAAAGGGGAAAAAATGCGAGCTGTTGCTTATTTCTAGTAGAGGAATCACCTAAAAAGAAGAGTTGCTGTATACTTATTCCTGCCTGTAGTGTTTATGGGGATATTATAGAATCACGTGCTATGTGGATCGGATGGATGGTTGCTTACTTTTGTTTATTCTGCGCATTTGTGATGCTGATGCACATCATATCACATTTGGTCCATATTCCAGGTCATGCACATACAGACATGCAGAATAATACCCTCCCTTACTCTCTCCCTGTCTCCTCTTTTATCCAAGGCAGGTTTAATGGAAAACATTTTTCCAGCAAATTTGTTGAGGCTTTCTCTCCAGTTTAATATAATTCATGTCTTTATTGCTTTGATGTGATGGTGGCTATGGCACCATGCCTAGCTGTATTTTGGTCCCTTCCCTGACACTGTTCTAGTGTCCATGACTCCATCCCACCTTCACCAAGGTGACTGTATTGATTAGCTTGGACTGGGTAATGCATGCCTACCTCCCAAACTCCCACAGAACTTTTTATTTGGCTATTCATCTCCTCTAGTTTCTTTGCTCTATTACCTACACACCATACCACCTTCTAGCTTTCAGAAAATTGTGAATTCAGGGCCCACATATCTATTTTTTTTTTACTTTACCTGAGACCTGCAGGAAAAATATCTACTGAACAAAAAAACAAAATGTTTGCTTGCCGTTATGCATTTCAGATAAAATGCCTTCCATTCTTGATTAGTTTTAACCCCTCTATTCTTAACAGTAACAGTACTCTTCTTTCTAAGTAGGCGAAGACTTATCATGTCCTAAAATAAGGCTACCCAGTGCTCCACCATGCATTAGGTCTTATATAATTACCCACTATGTCAGCCCAGCCACACTAAGGAGCATTACTGCTGCATGCATTATCATTTGAACTATTACTGAGCTTCACACTGTCTCCAAATAGGGTGGAGATTCTTGTGGATTCTTGCCCTTAAGTGCATTTTATGGGGAAGTCATAAATGCTGCATGGAGTTTTATTTCAGGAAAAGTGGCTCCTTGAACATCCATCTGAGTGAGCAGATGTATGGGCACTCGAAGGAGGCAGATCCTGTAAATCCTGTGTATCAGATGTCTCACAACATTCTCACACACTTGTGTCTTGTTGGTTCAATGGAATAAACTTCTAAAACTAGCCTCTGCTGGATGCTAATTGCGCTTACACCAGAATGCTATAAAAACTTACATCTGATTGGTCAGAAGGCTTTGATTAATTTTCTAGAACAGCCGCTCTGATGGTAGTTCCAACTGTAATTCAAATCACAGGTTTATATATAAAGTTCGAGTATGTTATTGCTTCTATAGGAGCAAGTCTTTCACAAGAATTTATCTGATGGACACCATATAACCTAAGGCTAAAAATAAATGGGTTAAAATATGTTGCTATTTAACAAACAAAAATGAATAATCATTAGGAGTCGCCAGTGTCAGTGCTTTGCAACAGTCAGTAATTTTTCCACCATGGTAAAGTCTTCAGGACCTTTTTTTCTCGATAACATGACAAACTGTGATTTTATGTCTAATTAACTTGAAGAGAAAGATATAAAGAGGCTGGTGAGCAAGTGCCACTCAGACACCATTATCAAGTGAGTATTTGTAAGCTAAGTCAATGTTAAAACATAAAAATAGATTAGCATAATGCTAAACAGAAAGCGAGGCTTTTAAGGAGTCCAATTGCACGTTAAGAGTTGGTCTTTCTCTAATGTAGAGCATTTCATACAACAAGCAGTTGAATTTACTCTGACACTTTCTTAAGACAACAGAGTTCTTACTAATGACTTTAGGTGCAATCCTGTGTGCGGTCCTATAGTGTTTACCAATAATTGAAGACGCCTTTATACTCTTCGACATTTGTTGTACGAAATGTTGTATGGATTCCTTACAGGCCAAACTTTTTGTTTAGCATTACACTAATCTATTTTTATGTTTTGACATTGGGTGGCATGATGGTGTAGTGGTTAGCACTGTTGCCTCACAGCAAGAAGGTCCTGGGTTTGAGCCCAGTGGCCGACGAGGGTTTTTCTGTGTGGAGTTTGCATGTTGTCTGCGTGGGTTTCCTCCAGGTGCTCCAGTTTTGCCCAAAGACATGCAAGTTAGGCTAATTGGTGGCTCTAAATTGACCATAAGTGTGAATGGTTGTTTGTCTCTATATGTATGACCTGGCAACTTGTCCAGGGTGTACCCCACCTCTCGCCCATAATCAGCTTGGATTGACTCCAGCTTGACCGCAATCCTGCACAGGATAAGTGGCTACAGATAGTGGATGGATGTTTTGACATTGACTTAACTTATGAAAACTTGCTTGATAATGGTGTCCGAGTGGCACCGAAACATGGCGCTCTTTTCCTTAATTTTTATCTTTTTTTTCTAAATCTTCACTCATAAATTGGGCGAGCAAGTGACTTTTTATTCCTGTTATAACTTAGTGATAGCTCAAGTGAGAACTCACTTGCGTTGAATGCATCTATAAATGGTTAAATGTACTATGAGAAATTCATGAAAAAATTTTTAAATGGCAAATTGCTATGGGATCAGAATAAAAAAAAAAAAAAACACTTTTGGATGTGCTGTTCTTGGAGTAACACTGCCTGTTGTGTTTTGTTCCTTTCTTCTCTACCAGACAGTAAGTCCACCAAACAGGGGACTACAGGGGACTATGAAGCTAGAAATAGTGCAGACCATTGATTGGCCAAGCACAGTCATCACAGAATCATCTCTGGTTACAATCACTTTTCCACCAGACACTACAGTAATAACTATCAAAGTTCCACTGTCAAAGTTTATCCTATGTTGTCGCAAAGCCACAGCATCATCCACATCTTAATATTTAAGGATAATGATCAAAAGTATCAGTACTAAGTATCTAAAATACAATGGGGCTATCACAGCCAGCTCACTTAACAGAGTTTTAACCCCTTTGAATTCTGTGTGAACCGGTCTGCACAACAGTTGTTCCACTTTCTCTCTTCTGGCATTCGCCCACATGAATCGTTGCACATCAAGCCTTGAAGCTTTTTCTGATTTTCCAAATGGTACCCTTCCTCAGTGTTTTGCCAATTTAAGCCCATCACAAACATGCCCACCAAAGGCAACTAAAAACGATATGGGCCTCCCCAGTGACTAAGGCTTTAGCAAGCCTCAATAGCAGCGTGTATGCTCAGTGTCACTGGTTCCATGTGGATTTCTCACATTGCACCTAATGCCACACAAACCCATCCACCTATCACAGCAAGTATGATACATAATAAAAGAAAATTCATTCACATGTTTCAAGCAGTACTCTAATAATCAGGCAAATCACTAGTTACCACCCACAACCTCCAGAGAACTTCTCTTATTTTTGCTATTATATGATGTGAATTGAAGGCGGCATGGTGGTGTAGTGGTTAGCGCTGTCGCTTCACAGCAAGAAGGTCCCGG
>JAODVO010000008.1:20240678-20250922 GCA_025400055.1 Notarius lentiginosus
ACATGCAAACTCCACACAGAAAGGCCCTCGCCGGCCGCTGGGTTCGAACCCGGAACCTTCTTGCTGTGAGGCGACCGCGCTAACCACTACACCACCGTGCCGCCCAAAAATTATCGCGCAGCTTGTGGCTGCAATAACAATTCAACTGATAGATTACTATAATTTAATTATTTTCCGAGCGATAAAAGACTTCAAGAGATTAGCCATTATTATTAAATTTACAAACGGATTCGCATCGGTTTTCCAGTTGTGTGCACTATCGCACTGAAACCTTCATTTTGCTGAGCCAGTTAAATCTGTATTTCTTTTTGATTTGGATTACAACAGGTAAAAGAAAAGATTTCAAGCCAATTCGACGAAAGCGTGTTCAGCACATTTTAGCGAGGAGGATTTTATTAATAGCGACTGCCATTTTGGATTTGCGCTTATCCATTTCAGATCACATAATCTTGAGTCCGAGGAGGTCTGTTAAAATCAGATAATCCCAATCTATACATGGTCTATCTGCCGAACTCTGCAATAACCCGAGTCTGTATTAACTACCCAAAGAACCCCTTTTCTAACGATGTAGAAATTATATTTTAGCAATACTCACCTCTGTCTGTTTAATGACGTCATCAAGCGTGGCAAGACTCCTCCCCATGAACTGCTGCTGCTGTTGCTTCAGACGGACTTCAGCGTGTCGCACCATGGAGAGCAGTGCTACGATCTGTTGATCATGTTCTAGGCATTCTTGACGGACCAAAGAGGACTAAGATAAAACAATTCATTAATTAGCAATGGCATTCCCAATCTAAACTGACCATAAAAGATTACGGTCGACGAGCTAAACAGGAAATTGCAAGAATAATTAGAACCAACAAAACAGGGCATCTTACCTTGCTTATCTGTAGGGTTGTCCCCTCTTTATTGACGAGGTCTTCAGCCCATTTTTCATCAACACCCTCTTGATATTCTTCAGAGTCCTCCCCTTCCCAGCATTCTGTAGTATCGGACTCTGGGACCTCATCTAAATTAGACAGTCTCGACTCTGAAGACTCTTCAATGGATGATTCGTCTTTGAATTCATGGTCAACGTAAGCAGATTCCTTCGTCATGGCTTGCAGTGACTCCTTGCAAACTGCATCCTCCAGCTCTGTTTTGGAGGTTTGTACACACGTACTCATTTCACCCTGTGGTACGGCATCAGAACTGTTGGCTAATATTAGAGCAGGAACAGATTTTTGGTGGTCTTCGTCTTCCCCAGTTGCAGAGTCGCCCAGGTTCTCACTTTTTGTTCTCGTCTCACCAACCCGCCTTTCGAAACCTTTAATGGGCTTTAATATTTGCTTACTGGGGCTCAGAGCAGCACCTGAGCTCTCGGGACAGCTGAGGTCCTGCTTTTTCTCAACGTTATCACGAGTCTGGTCTGTCTGACGGAAACGAGTTTGTGTATCGTCTGCCCCAATTAAACCGTCTCCAGGCAGCAGGTTTTTATTTTTGTCTATTTGATATATCACATCAGCTTCATTTTCTTTTGCATGGAGTGAAGATATTTTCTCTTTCTTGGCTTGCTCCAGACCGGTCACATGCCGTTCTTTCGTTGACCCCTGACGTAATGCTTCTAATTCTTCGGCAGCCTGTTTCTCACTGACACCCCTCTCAAAGACTTTCCTAAGAATGCTTTCCCTGGCTTTCATCAGAAGTGCTTCTTTCTCTAGCTGTGCCGGATTAAGTTTTTGAGGTTGTTCCAGTCCATCTTTCTTTACTGCACTGGATGTCTTGCTTTGAGGTGAGACGACATCTGGTGGCTTTTGCACTGGCTCATCAACTTGGCTCTCCTCTGCTTCCTTTTCAGTATTTACCATCTTGGTCTTCTTGGTTTTTCTTTTCTTCTTTTTCTTCTTGTCCGATTGCTCGGAAGCGTGATCCTCAGAGTAATCAATTTCATGGTCAACCTGTGTTTTCGACACATCAATTACGTCGCCGGATCGCATTTGACTCGGCAATTCAACTTGCTCATCCATCGAGCTTGCAGCATCATGTTTTGACGTTTCAGCTCCCGGATTTACATTTTCCATATGTTGCCGCTGTTGCATCAAGACGTCACTCTTCACAACCTCTATTCTGTGGTGTAGACCCTCTGGGATAGACTCGATAGTATCACTTGTGTCTGGTCCTCCTGACATCTCTGCTTTGACCAGCGTCTCCATTTTTATATCTTCAGCACCGTCAACAAATTCTTTAGTAAATCTGTTCTCCAGATGCTTTGCAGGTGAACCCTCAGTTTTATCTGGTGTTTTTATAACTTCTAGATTTCTCAGGTTTGCATCTTTCTGATCATTTTCAAATTTCTTGGTGCCCTCTGTAGGTGAAGTTACACTCGTGCAGGGAAATTCTCGAGCTTCCAAATCCATTTTCACTTCTCTTTGGTCTTCCATATTCTTTTGATCATCGTCTTCTCCAGACGTGTCCTTGGTGTCTCCGTCACCTTTACGAACCTTCAGATCTCTTTTGGCCTTCGGCTTCTCATCTACAGAGCTCTGATCAGTGACTACGATGTCTTTTCCAAACGTGATTTCCATCCCTTCCATAGGTGAAGTCATGGCCATATGTATAGGCTTTAGAACTTCCACATCGACCTCTTTCTCCTTCACATCAACACGTTCTTGATGAATGCCAAGAATTTCTGTTCCAGATTTGTCCATAATGTCCTCCTCAAGAGAAGCATCAGTCAGATCTGCAGCTTTTATAAGATCAAAATCTACTTTATCCTCTCTCTTTATCGCCACATGTTCAGATTTCGGGTCAGTGACTATAACTTCCTTTCCAAGTTTGCTCTCTGTACTCTCTATACTTGAGATTATATTCAAACATGGAGGTTTTAAAACCTCCAACTCTACTCTCGTCTCTTCTTTCACGTCTGCATCTTCGGATTTCTGATCAGTGACTACAGCTTCCCTTCCAATGCCAATATCAGCTTTTACAGTCTCATTCTCAGTGCCATATTCAGGTAACGCTGCATTCATATCAGGAGTCTTGGAACAATGTTCGGATTTTTGAACCATGCGGCTGCCTTTAGTATCCTCTGTAGGTGTAACCACACCATCTTTTCTAATATCTAGATCGACTTTGACCCCTTCTTGGACAAGATCTAAAACGTCACTTCCAAACTCTCTTGCATTCGTGTCTACAGATGATGATTCATACACTACTGGAGTTCTAACTTCAAACTCCATTTTCTCTTCATTCACACTGGGCTCACCAGATTTTTCAGCTGAGTAAACTTCTGTTCCATTTTTGTTCTCAGTACCGTGTAACTGTGATGTCACACTTGTATCTTGTAGCTGTACCTCTGACCTTTTATTGATTTCTGGACATATTTTGGTTTGTTTATGTTTTCCTTTTCCTCTCTTTTTTCCAGGCATCTGTTGCCCCTCAGTAAGTGTTGCTTTTGGCGCGTCATGTCTATCATCAGTGTCATCTTCACTTTCGCAGATTGCCTTTGTATCGGACACTGATTGCAGTCCTGCTGCCTTCATAACTCCATCCATTTCTCGGTCAGATAGGGCTTGCCCATCGTGCACCTTCTGAGTGGTCCCTGGGACAACGCTGAAGCTACTCTTCTCATATTTTTCCAGGTTTCTGCCCATTTTAGTACCTGCAAATTCAACTTCTGGCTGTATTTGGATATCTGACTTTGCAGTCTGGAGTATCACGTCATCGGCTTTTCCAACTTCGGATTCAATCGTGGATATTTGTGGAATTTGAACAAGTCTGTGTTTCGACTCTTCTAAAGCTTTTTGTTGTTTCGGACGACATTCTTCAATGGCTTCCTGCAGCCTTCTTTCTGCTTTTAAAGCAAACTGACTTAGAACCTCTAATGATTCATCAGCATCTTTCCCAACTCCCTTTGATGAAACATCCACATGCATTTGTTCCACCAATTCAGACGTTGAAGAATGCTGAAGGACCCGTTGCTGGTCGTCTGTATCAGCCTTCAATTTATCTTCATGATGATCTGTAGTCCTGAAGTGTTGCTTTTCACTTTTGTCTAAATGCACCTTGCTCACGTCTATGTTTTCGCAACTCTTCACTGTAGGACGGTCTTGATAAACAGCCAGTGACACAAGAGGATCGACAACTCCAAGGTCATCACAAAGTTCTTCAGCCATTTCTTTTGATATTAACCCATCCTGAACAGCCTCCTTAAAACTCGACACCCTCTGTCCACCAACAGGGCTAACCAAGCCTCCTTTCAAAAACTGATTTTTAGCAATAACCCTGGCAACATCTTTTTGAACAAGGCCTTTATTGACAGCATCCAGGAGAGGTAGTTTTTCCCCATTTGAAATATTGACGATACCTCCAGAATCTGCCTGACTCTGCAATAATCTGAATGCTGGAATGGGATCAACTTGACCAGTCTTCACTGCTTCTGGTACAGTCATCAGGTCACCATTTTCTTCGTTTGGAATACCTCGGAATGGTCTTACTTCGAGGAATCTCCAACCTGTCTCAATGTCAATCTTTCCCCGTTTTATCATCTCCGAGTATGGTACAACACAAGCATTCTGAGGATCCAAAACACCACTTTTGACAGTCGGAGATTCCATAGCTTTATTTGCAGTGTCTTGATCAATCACATCACAGGAAACAGCTCGAATCAATGTTAGGTTGCTCTTTGAAGCACTATCATAAATGAAGCCTACAGCTGCCTGAAGAAAAGCAGCATCTGGATCTGAAATAAACTGGTTTTGTCTCGACTCCTCAAACTGTTCGAGTTTCGGAGCAAGCGAATTGTCGATGAGGCCTTGATGTACTGCATCAGTGACACTGAGGCGAACGCCAGACCCATGGTGCACGATTCCACCTTCAGCTACCTGTTGCAATAGGATCTGCTCCGTTTCCTCATGACCAATAAGACCTTCTTGGAGAGCTTGTTGAAGCGGTACAGGCTGTTTTGTTTTGGGGTCTATTATTCCATCCATCTGTAGCTGTAGTTTCAACTTTCTTTGTATTACATTTGGATCAGAACTCTTTCCATGACATGACTTCTCGAATAAAAGCAGTTCATCTTTTTGCTCTTCCTCTATTAGCCCAAGTTTTGCTGCAAGGTCAACTGAAACCTTTTTGCCTTTTTCAAGGTCAATAATTCCCCCAGAGACAATCTGGGCCTCAAGAAGGCGAGATACTGTATCTGTATCTAAAAGGCCTTCTTCAGCAGCCTCCTTTAGTGAGCATGTTCGACCGTGTTCCACATCAAACACGCCAGCCACAGTCTTTTCCGAATGGATAACCTTGGTCATTAAATCTTCCTCCAGGAGGCCTTCCTGTACATCATCAAGGCTTAGTGGTCGACAAGCACGTGCATCCAGGAAACCACCAAAAAGCTCTGCTTGAGACATTACCTTCATAGCAATATGACCTGGGAGCAGATCCTGGTGTACAGCCTCATCAAGGGGCAATTTCTGGGTCCCAGCAGTCAGAAGACCCCCCTTCAGCAACTCCTTTGCCATGCGGTCAATCTCTGCATCTTCAGAAATGTCCACAGACATGGTGCTTTTTATTTTTGATGAATCTGCAGTTTCCATATTTTTGTCCGTATCTACTTGAGCTGAGATTTGTTCAGTTACATCTCGTACTTCCCTCACTTGTAGGACTTCTCTGGCATTTCTATGAAATTGATCAGGCTGACTTTCTTCTACAGCATCTTTACTTGTGGTTTTGACAGCAGTGTTCATAGTTGGTTTCTTCACAGTTGGTGCATATTTCACTTTATTTTCATCAGGCATGTTGTTGTCTGAGGCCGAGGTAGGCATCTCAACCCGAGGCCGAGAACCTGGTTCCGTCAGCCTTAGGAATTGTTCTCCCCTACTGGTTTCTTCTATATCTGGACTCAGTGAGTGAAATGTGGAATCAGTATTCAACACGTTCACATCTTTTTCAAATAGGTGTGATGTTTCGGGTTCCGTCTCTGATACTGTGGAATCTGTATCCAAGTGCTTCACTAACATTCTATCAGTGCTTGGTTCTTTTAAAGAAACGCCTGCAACTGTTTGTACAGCATTCTTAAGTGCAGTCGTACAAACATTAGTTATATTTGTTCCATCTTTTTCTACAACAATAGGTTTCTCTTGTTCATTTCGAGAGATATTGAAAGTTGAACTTTCCTTCCCATCTCTAAGAATGTTTTCTTGCTTTGTTTCACTTAATGGCCTCGTAAACTCCGGTTCTCCCGCTGTCTCTCTGTCGGAGGGCTCTCCCAACTGTGGTTTATGTCCGTTTTGATCTTTTGTTGTTCCAGTTACATTAATGAGCTCCATCAGTTCAGGTTCCTGCAAGACCAGACGCTCTCCTGAGTGAGCATTGATGTAGCTGTGGGTCATAAGGTAAGAGAGGAGGTAGTGGAGATCTTGCTCCTGGGGCCCGGATGCCTGCAAAAAGGAAGCATCAGATTGAAGTTGTGGGAATGAGGCAGGGGCTAAAGAGGACAAAGGTGATGAAAAGGAAGAGCCCCTGTGGTGCAGCAACCCTGTTTGAGTCATGGCAGGCAGAATGTCTGGAATCTGTGCCTGCTGAAGAACCTTTGCTGCTCCTGGTCCCAAAACTCTCTCAGCATGGTCCAGAGGAACCAACCGACCACTTTCTGGAGAGTAAATTGCACCAACAGAATGGCGTTTGTTTAAGACTTTTCGTGCTAGGTCACCTGAAACAACACCCTGCTGTAGAGCTTCAGTGATGGGAAGCAGCTCCCCTGACTCTGGCCACAACATGCCCATAAAAGCCCACAGAGCTTCAAGTACCCTTAAAGCCATGCGAGGAGAGAGGAGGTTTCTTTGGATAGATTCATCTAGTCCCAGGCGCTCTCCACTGACGGGGTCTACGACTCCCCCTGATTGTAACTGGTGGGTCAGTAAGGCACAGGCCAAGTCCTGATCCATAAGGCCATGCCTCACAGCTTCATCTATTGTCAGTCGGTGACCAGTGCGGGGATCGGTGATGCCACCTGCAAACAGCTGAGCCTCCAAAAGTCTAATAGTAACTTCCCGGTCAATCAGTCCCTCTCGGATTGCCCGGAAAATGCCTACTTTTATACCAGATCTTAAGCAGATTGTTCCCCTTGACTGGTGATTGACTGGCAGTAGGCGCAGGCCAGTCTCCTGATTCAAAATGCATCGCTGAAAAAACTCCGATAGGTTGAGTTTTTCAGCTGTATTAGGATCAATAAGCTCTTGCCTATCAAGACGAGAGCATAACTTATTGTAAACAGCACCTGAGATGAGACCTTTTTCTTTCGCACTTTCAAGACACAGAATTTCACCGTTGGCGTCATCCCAAAAGCCTCCTGTGCTCACTTGCAGCTCCAAGATACGAAGCCCAATTTGCTCTTTTATGTAGCCCGCTTCCATAGCCGCAGCAACTGGTATCGTGCGACTCTTTGTGAATTGTGACTGTCGTACAAGATGGAGGGCAGCTTCTATTTCTGCCAGTGGCTGGTACATGCGGCTATCAATCAGACCAGAGCTGAAACTCTCTTCTAATGAAAGACCCTGAGGGGAATCAGGATGTAATAGACCACCCCTAACAAGCTGTGCCTCCAGCAGCACATAGCATGTGTCCTGGTCTATAAGGCCTCGCTGTGCTGACTGGAAAATTGGGAAGGTTTCCACAGTATCAAGATCGATTACTCCAGCGATGGTCTCATGGCCCTGAAAAAGGAGACATACTGTTTAAATACCCTTCTATATTTCATCAGCTTTATTATTTAAAACAGAAACTAGGTCAGTGAAGAGTTTTAGAAAAGACCCACAACCCAAGCATGCAAAACTAGCATCAGTTGACATTAAGTACTAATTAACTAATACATTAATTTCATGAATGGAAATTTGCCTGCATGGACTGTCATTGCAATTAAAAAGCCAAATAAAACATCAAGATTTGGTTTACAGCAACAAAGCATAAGCTTCCTGAAGCAAAAACAAGACAAAATACTGGAGCATTTTACGAGAGTTCTCTCTAAGTACAGCGAAAAGAGAGAAGAGAAAAGGGCAGCTCAGAAACTAAGCCAACGGTAAGAGAGAAAGCAAGCACTACTTACCGTATGGACGGGGTCCGTAAACGCGCACACACACAGACAGGCCGACGGCTCGGCAGTTTGAGGTGCAACAAGGTGAGAAGCTGGATGTTAGCATTCTGCATGCCACACTCCATCTGCCTGAGACGCTGCCAGCGCTGACTATCCACTACCTGACATTCCTATCGATTTCTAATTTTAATCGACCGTCCTATCAACTTATCTCAAAGATGATCTGGCTCATATTGGGGCCTGTATAGAATTTCTTCATCACTTGCTTAGTATTTGATTCGGGACTTACCTCGAAGTAAACCTCCAAGACCAAAAAAAAAAAAAATTATGTGACTAAGATGAATACACTCTATATTAAAACATCATTTTCTATTCTGACTCCCATGTTTACTGGCAGCTGTTAGTGATTTTAAAGCAAAAATGCTGATTAAGTCACACGGTATTACTGTTTTAAAGGACAGACAAACAGAATCACACATACAAACACACACAAATGCTCTGTGATCTGGACACATCATGCTCAAACAGGCGCAAGTATGCATAGCTGGCCTCTACATGTACATTAATCCCTATGAAATGTATGCTTTTTAGGAAATCATCCTAACAGTGGTGATTAAAAACTTCATTCCTGTTCACACAACACTCCCTTACCTCACACGCACACACACACAATTATGCTGAAATATAAAATATGACGACAATTTACATTCTAAATCATGGCTACAGATGAGCGTTTAAAATATATATATATATATATGTAAGAATTTCACAGTGAGAAAGAAAAAAAAATGACGCTGAAAACGTCTACATCTATAGTGCAAAAATCAACATGAATAACTGTGTGTGCAATGAAAACTAAAATAAGCACTATGGGTATGACTTTTGAAGATGTTCGTGTAAAAGTACTAAACTACTAATTGCTACTACTTTAAAACTCATGGCCAGTAAGTAGCAATAAGCAGATGTGTTTGATGAAGATGGCAAATGATGATGGTGGTGACATGATTACAAGCATGTTGTGAATTGTACGTTAGGATTTCACTCCATGCTATTAAAAAAAAACCCAAAAACATCATGTTGAAGCAAACCTGTGAGATTGATGGAGGTGGTGATGGATGTCAAAAACACAAGTGACAGGCAACACACAACATGCAGCACTCGCACACAATGCTCTGGATAATTTCCTTAGAATATTCAAAACTTTAAGATCACCATTTAAAGCAACGCATCAGAAGCACTGTTTCAATGCAAGCGTTTTGCTTTTGAGCGCCCGCTCTGGCAGAGTGGACCTCTCGCCTTCAGCCTTTAATTCGTTTTACCTTTCGTTTCTCCTCTTTGGCCAGCTGTTCTTCGAGCTGTTGAAGCTGAGCAGCAGAGCGGTCGCACAGCTGGCTGTAGGTAGATTTCAGTTCATCCAAATGTGATGTAACCTGGGCACGTTCTTCAGGGGCCAATCTACGGATAAATGGGCCAAGTCAGCATGAAGCGTGTTTGCGTGAATGGATTTTATAGCAGGGGTCTTCAGTCTTATCCAAAAAGGACCAGCGTGGCTGCAGGTGTTCGTTCTTTCCACATTTTTTAATAAGATTTTCAAACTTTTCTTCGGTTTATCTCCTACTGGCTGGGAAGAAAACATGCAGCCACACTGGTTCTGTGCAGACAGGACTGGATAATTTCACGTGCATACTGCAGATTTGTGCCCAAGAACTGCAAACCGTGATTATAAAGAACGCATTGTGCTCATTCCAGGATTCTTAAATCACAATATGCTCATACTGAACATCTTTTCGACTCAGTAATGTCTGTCTTTACTCTTCTACACTCGTATATTGTAATAATTTATAATCTCATTATCCGGCGTCACCCAGATGATGTGTTCCTTTTGAGTCAGATTCCTCTCAAGGTTTCTTCTGAGTCCCCCCGTGACCTCTGGCTTGCTCAATAGAGATCTAAATCTACATCTGGTTTCTTGGACAGCTGCTTTGTGACAATGTGTGTGTGTTATTTACCAGCTGGGAGGTCCGTATCGTGAAATACCGTGGCTGAGGTCTTAAAAGTACTGAGCGAGACCCTCTGGGCCGAGGTCAGTATTCAAGGCGGAGGTCACGGTATTTCACCATACGGACCGACCTTAAGCTGGTAAATAATATATTTATTTTTTTCTTTACCAAATTCT
>JAODVO010000008.1:20834833-20845746 GCA_025400055.1 Notarius lentiginosus
ACAGAAAGGCCCTCGCCGGCCACGGGGCTCGAACCCGGACCTTCTTGCTGTGAGGCGACAGCGCTAACCACTACGAAATCAATAATTTGATACAAAATATTGATTGAAAAATAATTTTACTGCTTCTAGTACAAATAGTAAGTAATATTCTCTAGATGGAACTGTGTCCATCGCAATGTAAACTCTGTAGCCTTCTTAAGATTAGCCTACTTAGTGTTATAATCCACTTTAAAATGAACATTAAAATTAATACTAGAAAATCTTCTCTGGTGTTTTCTGATGGCGTATATATTTTTTTGGCCACAGGGTGTTGCGAATGAGCTGATGTTAATTTGATTATTAAAGCAACAAAACGTGCAGGACTTCTTTCTGCAGATTGATATGATTGGACTCCTCCAGAGTTTATGATCAGAAGTGCATCCATAGCAACAGTCTGTTATTCATAGCAGCAGTCTGCTGCTCAGAAATAACAGACTGCAGCATGCTGTAACTGATTATTCAGAATAGAGTATTCAACAAAGCCGTGTAATAATATATCTTAAACAAACCCAGGGAGACACCACATTTTGTATGCTTATGGAAAAATGACAGAACAACATTCATACCACTGCATTCAAGCAAACTTCGTCATGGAATATATGAGAAGTGAATGTCTACTTCGATGTAAAGTCCAAGGTAAAACCAGATGTGAAAATATGGTCCAAGCACAGAAAGAGAGACAAAGATGGAGTGAGGGACATGGAATACAAAACCTACATTTTATCAAGCTGCTTGTTCACTTCCTCATCATTCTCATAATCCTTACAGAGCTGTGTGACCAGGGCTCCATATGTGAGAGTAAACAATTCTGAGTTCTGTTAAACAGGAAAAAAGACAAAATCAGTGAAAGATTACCACTTTTCTTCAACTATAACAGCCGTATTCAATAAAGATTTTCCAGCTACATTCAATATATTTGCTTACAAAATGTCTGAATAAGCAGCGAACATAACTGAATGGTGACAGCAATCAAAATTTAATGCTTAACCATAGTTTAGTTCAAAGCTATAAATATAAAACTCATCAATCTGCAGTGTTTTGCTTCACGGTAGCACTTCAAGTTAACACTTGACTAGTGCCACAGAATCTGAACAGAGTCCCTTTTGACATCTGTTTTGAGAATACTTCCTTATCCAATCCTCTTTAAAACATTCTGCTTTTGTCATCAACTATTTAAACAAGCCATGCTGTTACTAAACTAATCAGACAAGAAAGAATAAACCAGTGGAAGTCTGTGAAAACTCATCCCTTTCCATGATGAGCTACCTTCAGGTAAACAATTTATGTAAATGCATGCGATTGCCTGCAATGAGCTGCTACAGAAACTGTGATGGTTCCTGATTAAAATACTTGAGTAACTGAACTACAACAATTTTTTTTCCTACATTCCCCTCCGTTGATAAAGTATTTTTTGAGTGACCTGTTCAATCCACTGAAATGCGCATCTGGAGCCATGTTCACCAATAGATCACCCCAGTACGATTCAAAAACTAAGAAAACTTACCACCACCAACTTTGTTGGAGGTGATGTTTTCACCTTTGTTTGTCTGTTCCCAATGTACCTCAAAAAGTAGCAAATGTATTTTGATGCAATTTTGAGGAAAGTTGAGTTACGAGCCAACAATTGGCTTTGGATGCAAATCCAGATATGCATGTGGACCCAGAATTTTTTTTTGTTCCCGATGTAACTCAAAAATTAGTGAATGGATTTTGATGAAATTTGGTGTACAGCTTTAGCATTACCTTAGGTTCAAGTGACTCAATTTTGATGTTGATAATATGTGGCTTGACAGAGGTATACACTCTACTGAATGCCCTTCTAGTTTTGTACTTGGACATTTTGTTACTTGACTCTTACGCAAGGAGTTAACACTAGCTTTCTAACAACAAGCTTCCCATCACTAATGTAGAACCTTACTTTAAGCTACAGCACCTACAATCTCTGTTTTAAATCAATGTATACCCCCTGCACTATTAAATCCTCGAATCCAAACGGGCAGAAACGGGTTTATTAATGTTTGATAACAGTAGCTCTGATAGTCATCCTGGCTGCAAGGTTTAGATTAACCCTTTCACTATTGTGTAACTTTTTTCTAGAAGGGGTTTCCCTACTATAGTGAGACCAGAATAGTGGTGAAAGGGTTAAACGTACTTAAGACATTAAGCTTTCTATAACAGTTATGGCAGGATTCTTGACATCAGCACTTTATAATATTCATTAAGTTTGCCATTTGGGGAAACTGAGGGCTTTCTGCTTTCCAGTTAATTTCTCTTATTAAATGAGCCAGCTTATCCTTCTCAGAATACTCTCCATCAAGTGACCATTTTTGATGCTAGCGATATTCCAAAAACAATCTGCAACAATTTCAGAGACATCCTAGGCCATAGATCTTAAACTGTAACATGGAACCGGAGGTATTTGGTCAAAGTATTGACACTTTAAATTATTTTGACCTAACCATTCACTTTTTGTATGGTTATTCCGTTGTAATGGAGCCAAACGGGCCTTGGCAGTCTTGCAGGTGTGAAGGAAAGAAAATATTAGGTATATTTTGTTCAAAGCTTCAAGGTAGATTGGGGGGGGGGATCCCCAACATGGATTTTGAAGGGATCACCAACATTAAATCTATGGAGATTTTGCTGCACAAAGAGCTTGCAAGTAGTGGTCATCCATCCATTTTCTTCCGTTTATCCGAAGTCGGGTCATGGTGGTTCGGATATGTGATAAGGATGCCCTAATCAGATGCCCGAACCACCTCAGCTGACTTCTTTCAACATGAAGGAGCAGCGGCTCAACTCCGAGATCCCTCTGGATGTCTGAGCTCCTCACCCTAAGGGTGAGCCCACTCACCCTACGGAGAAAACTCATTTCAGGTGCCTGTATCCATGATCTCATCCCTTTGGTCACTACCCAAAGCTCATGACCATAGATGAAGGCTGGAATGTAGAGTGACTGGTAAATTGAAAGCTTTGCCTTCTGGCTCAGCTCCCTCTTCACCACAATGGACTGGTACAATGCCCGCATTACTGCTGATGTCGCCCCAATCCGCCTGTCCATCTCATGCTCTATTTTGCCATCACTCGTGAACAAGACCCCGAGATACTTGAGCTCTTTCACTTGGGGCAGCAACTCACTCCCAACCTGGAGGGAGCGCTCCACCGTTTTCTAGCAGAGAACCATGGCCTCGGACTTGGATGAGAGTCAGCACCTCCCAGCCGCTTCTCTCTTGGCTGCAAACCGTTCCAGTGCTTGCTGAAGGTCATGCTCTGAAAAATCCAACATAACCACATCATCTGCAGAGAGCAGAGATGCAATTCTGAGGTTCCCAAACTGGATGCCCTCCTCACCCCAGCTGCACTTTGAGATCCCATCCATGAACATCAGAAACAGGATCGGCAACAAGGGGCAGCCTTGGCGGAGTCCAACACCCACTGGAAACGTTTGACTTTGTGCCAAGAATTTGGACACAGCTCTTACTTTGGTTGTACAAGGACCACATAGCTCGTAGAAATGGCCACAATACCTCCGTACTCCCACAGTGCCCCCCACAAGAGTCCCTAGGGGACAGGGTCATAAGCCTTTTCCAAATCTACAAAACACAATGTGGACTGGCTGGTCATACTCCCATGAAACTGCCCCCCTCCCAAACAACCCTGCTAGGGTAAAAGATCTGGTCCACCGTTCCACAGCCAGGATGGAATCTACATTGCTCTTCCTGAATCTGTGGTTCAACGATTGGTTGGAGCCTCCTTTTCAGCACCCTGGAATAAACTTTCCCAGGGAGGCTGAGCAGTGTGATACCCTTATAATTGGAGCATACTCTCTGGTCCCCCTTTTTGAAAAGAGGAATCACCACCCTGGTCTGCCACTCCACAAGCACTGTGCCCGACCTCCACGCAACACTGAAGAGGCATGTCAGCCAAGACAGCCCAACAATGTCCAGAGCCTTCAGCATCTTAGGGCGAATCTCATCCACCCCTGGTACCTTGCCACCATGGAGTTTCTTAACTGTCTCAGCGACCTTTGTCAGAGATACAGGTGAAGCTTCCCCCCGAGTCCTCAGACTCCACCTCCTCCATGGAGGACATATAGAACGGGTTCAGGAGTTCCTCAAAGTGCTCCTTCCACTGCCCGACAATATCCCCAGTTCGGGTCAGCAGTTCTCCTCCCCGGCTGTATACAGCCTGAGGCAAGCCCTGCGTCCCTTTCCTGAGTCGCCGAATGGTTTACCAGAACTTCCTTGAGGCCAACCAAAAGACTTTCTCCATGGACTCCCTGAACTACTCCCACACCCAGGTTTTTGCTTCAGCAACTGCTGAAACTGCAGCCCTTCTGACCTCCCAGTACCTGCCTACTGCCTCAAGGGACCCTGGGCCAGCCAAGCTCAAAAGGCCTCTTTTTTTTCTGCTCGATGGCTTCCTTCACCGCCAGTGTCCACCAGCTGGTTCTTGGGTTACCGCCACAACAGGCACCGATGACCTTTTTGCCACAGCTCCTACCAGCCACCTCTACTATGGAAGCTTTGAGCACAGTCCGTTCAGATTTCATGTTCCCAACCTCCACTGGGATGCACGAAAAGCTTTTCCGGAGGTGGGAATTGAAGAGCTCACGAACAGAGGACTCCACCAGACCTTCCCAATTCATCCTCACTACACACTTGGGTTTACCAGGTTTGTCCGGCAGCCTCCCCCACCCTCTGATCCAACTCACCACCAGGTGGTAATCGATTGACCGCTCTGCTCCTCTCTTCACCCGAGTGTCCAAGACATACGCCCGCAGATCTGATGATACGACCACAAAGTTGATCGTCGATCTTTGGCCTAAGGGGTTCTGGTCCCCAGGGACATTTATGAACCACCTTATGCTTGAACATGGTGTTTGTTATGGCCAATCCATGATGAGCACAGAAGTCCAACAACAACAAACCACTCAGGTTTAGATCAGGCAGGCCATTCCTCCCAATCACCCCCCTCCAGGTTTCTCCATCACTGCCCACATGAGGGTTGAAGTCCCCCAGGAGAACTATGGAGTTCCCAGTCAGCACCCCTTACAGGACACCACCCAGCAATTCCAAGAAGGCTGAATACTCTGCACTGCTGTTTGGTGCATAAGTACAAACAGTCACAGTTTTCCTCTCTACAACTTGCAGTCCCATAGAGGTGACCCTCTCATTCTCTGGGGAGAACTCCAACACAGCGGCACTCAACCGGGGGCTCGTGAGTATCCCCACACTTGCCCGGCACCTCTCACCCCGGGCAACACCGGAAAAGGAGAGATTCCACCCCCTCTCCAGGAGTTTGGTTCCACAACCAGTGCTATGCGTGGAGGTGAGGCCAACTATATCTAATTGGTACTGCTCTGCCTTCCCCACCAGAGAAGTGACGATCCACATCCCAAATCACTAGTCTGTGCTGCTGAGGATCAGCAAGCCCAGGCTTCCGCCTTTGCCTGCCACCCGGCTCACATTGCACCCAACCCCGGTGCTTGTCCTTGCGGGTGGTGGGCCCACACGGCAGCGGCTCCATGGAATTTTTTCGGGCTGTGCCCAGCCGGGCCCCATGGGCCAAGGCCCAGCCACCAGACGCTTGCCGGCAAGCTCCCTTCCCAGGTCTGGCTCCAGGAGGAGGCCCCGGTTTCCTGCTCCCAGGCAAGGTGCTGCAGCTCCTTTTTTGCTGTTTCATCAGGGTTTTGAATCACTCTTTGTCTGGCCCCTCCCCGGAACCAATTTGCCTTGAGAGACCCCATCAGGGGCTAATGCACCCGACAACACAGCTCCCAGGATCACCAGGACACCCAAACCCCTCCACCACGTTAAGGTGGAGATTCTTTGAAGGGGGATAGTGATCATGTGCTTTCAAAACAAAAACAACGAACTGGATTCTGGGAAGGGCGAGTCAGCCCCTTTAACTTCAAGTGACAAGGGAAAGAAAAAAAAAAAGAGAAACTGGCAAGGGAACAACTCTGTATAGCTGTCACAATGCAAATGATAACAGGAACTAACTTGTCTCATGGGTCTTCCACAACATTAAACGCAACTATAAATGGATAAAAGTACAATGTGTTATTAACAAATAGAAAAAAATTAAATAAAAAATGAAATTGTTGGTCACTTGCTGTGGAATAATGAACAGCTGAGGAATGTTAATGCTGCTCATACAGGGATATTAATAAAACAAATCAATAAGCTTATTAAGATAGGATTATCAGTCCTTTTCCTGCAAAAATTCTTCAAATGTGATTTGGCACAAAATAATTTAAAGTGTGTTTTTGGACAGGTGTACTGATCGACAGCTGTGGCAGAAGTTTGGACAAGTCTCAGTCATCAAAATTTCTATATTTAAAACTGGATCTGTTTGTGAAACTAAGGACTGCCGCTCTGACTACATTCACCACACATCTAATGGAAGAAGACTTTTCACATAGATTCCCAAATTGCTAAATTCAGACCTGTACTTGATTGTCCTCTTTGTCTAAATGTGGAATTCCAGACCTTAAGTAAAAGACGATGAGAGAGTTAGGTTTTGTTACGATGCTCTTAAATTACAGAAGATAAATCATGCATGACAGAGAAGCAGTTTCTGTGGGTATTTAATAAAAAAAGATACTTCTTTATTATACATAAGTGATAATCAATATTTTATGCTTATCAATATTTTATGTCTGTGTGGGTTTTCTCTGCTTCCCTCCCACTACTGGGTGGATAAGGTACACTAACAAGAGTGCTCCGAGAGCACAATATCCCCTGCTGGCAACTATATCTATGCTATAAGTGCTTAATACACCCTCATGAACTTGTCAAAGTACAAGTTTGGTAATCAATCAAAGGCCATAACTCTGGTAAAATGTGACTGAACTGAATGAAATTGTAATATGCATGTTACCGACATATAACAAATAATCCTGTCAAGTTTTGTGAAATTCCTCCAAAAATTGTAAGAAGAGTTGATTTCAGAAGACGAGTACCCTTCCCAGCATGGACGGACGGACGGACAGACATCGCCATGACATAATCCCCCTTCGGGCCTTTTGGTCAGCGGGGGATAAAAAGTACTATTAGGTGTGAGCATATGACTGTGGCCCTGTTCACAACTGGCATTACCATGCATCCTGGGTGATCTAATCACAAGTGGACACTTCTAAATACAGTGAGTTTACACCTGCCATTAGAATGCATTTCCGCAAGTGACTATTTGTGACTGGCTCTCACTTCCTCGCTTTAGATGCAAATAAACACATGCATCATTTCTGGCTGCAAAAAACTAAATATGGGGTTTCTAACCAGTGGGAGGCAGCAATGCACTTCCCATATTTAGTCTTCTGGAAATTAAAAGAAGAAAATAAAGAAAGAAAAATAAAAAACACTTTAAAATGATGCCGTTGGTGTGTGAATTAGTACATACTTCTACTTACAGAGGATGTCGTTTAAGCCAGCAGTCCTGCAACGTGGCCCAGGACACATTTGCGTATACACTGCTCAAAGAATATGGCTGTATGCGGCCCAGACCACCTCCGAATGCATTCTGAGTGATCGGATGACAATGCGTCTTCAGGACACATTTGACCCCCTGCTTGCCTGTACTTAGAGCTGCCCACTTGATCACCCAGGATGCATGTGGGTCAATTCCATGTCAAATCTCCAAATGCTCCCACTCGACCATCTCAGATTTGGCTGAAAAAAATTCCAGGAGGTTCTTGCACTTCCCAATAGGAAAAGTCCCAAATTTTAGCTCCCAACTCCTTATAGTTTTGTCATTAAAAAATATTTTTGCAACTAACCTCGGACCCGTTTTGAGCAGAGTTTTTTGGGGAGCTACTTTGAGATTGCTGTATCTAGAAAAGTATTTAAGCGAGGTCCTTCACATTTTCAAGGGTCAAAATCTGGCACCAGTAATTATAGAATATGGACTTTTACATGTGTGCTTTTGGCTTATCATAGAATTCTGGGGGCCTGAATTTGCTCGGAAATTCTACACTATGCTCTGTGGCAGCATATCTGAAGGACTGTGGAAAGTGTAATTTCAAAGACAGAGGCTTGATATTGCACATACACCTTCCCATATATACGGTGCACATGGCCTATGAAAGCAATTTCAAATGCTAACAAAATGCCCTGAATTTATGCCCTGAATCATCATAATAATCAGTTCTACTGGACTGTCAAAGACTTTATCATGGATAAATACTAACTGACATATGCAGGTTGCTTTTTCTTCTAAATTATGGTACAACAGAAATGTTGTAATGAAAACAAGTTTCAGTTTGCACCCATATTGGAGCTCCAATATTTCAGGATCTAAAGGTTGCATATAGGTTATCCTTCAGGTATAGTTTACTATCAACCAAATGAAGCATTTTGTTGAGTTTAAGCTGTGTGTCATAAATTCAGGGCATTTTGTTAGCAGTTGAAAATGCTTTCATAGGCCATGAATGCTGTGCGTGTATGCGAACAGCACATTTTCAAAAAAATAAATTTTACAGAAATAAGGCAGAACACCATCACAAATCTTGGATATGTTAAAAACAGACATCTAATCTTTCTAAAACAGTCAATTTTATGTTGGTGGATGCTGTCATTTTTTTTGCTATAACATGCCAAAAACGTCACCAAATTAATTTTTTCCATTTTTAAACTTTAATATCTTCCAAACCGCTCATCACAGAGAGGCAATTTTAGAACACAAAGTACACAGTATATATGGGAAGGTGTATGTGCAATATCAAGCCTCTGTCTTTGAAATTGCACGTTCCACAGTCCTTCAAATATGCTACCGCAGAGCGTAGTGTAGAATTTCCAAGCAAATTCAAGCCCCCAGAATTCTATGATAAACCCAAAGCACACATGTAAAAGTCCATATTCTATAAATACTGGTGCCAGATTTTGACCCTTGAAAATGTGAAGGACCCAGCTGAAATCCTTTTCTAGATACAGCAATCTCAAAGTGGCTCCCCAAAAAACTCTGCTCAAAACGGGTCCGAGGTTAGTCGCAAAAATATATTTTTATGACAAAACTATAAGGAGTTGGGAGCTAAAATTTGGGACTTTTCCTACTGGGAAGTGTGTGAACCTCCTGGAATTTTTTCAGCCAAATCTGAGATGATCAAGTGGGAGCATTCGGAGATTTGACATGGAATGACCCATAGATAGATAAAGCCTTGATTGATTGAAATAAAACATGAATCATGATGATCAGTCTACGTAATTTTTGTTTGTTTTTGTTTTCCTAGCTGTAATTGTTTAGACAGCAGAGAGTGTAATAATGTACAATAGCAGGAATGCATGTGACTTCACTGTACGTGGAAGTAACACAGCTGTAATGCTGCAAAAACGCAGAAGATGGATCTAAAACTGGAAGGAGCTGTTGTGTGATTGACTGCATGAATAGCTTTAACAAGAAATCAGAGCTCTCTCTTTATAGACTGCTGAAAGATAAAGAGAAGCAAATGGAGGAAGTACAAATGTTAATAAAACGCTTATGTTATCAGTTAATACGCTATTATATTTTACTTCAACCATTATAAATGCAGGTAAAATAATTATTGTTGGTTATTAAGGAAAAGATTTTTATTTTTTTTTTTAATTTGACAAAAGGATTATTTAAGTTGATGAATAGGAAAATAAATGTTGCTCTTTGTGGTCATAATTTTTTTTTTTTTCTTGTGGGAAACTCCAATTGTAAACTCAATATTGTGAATCAAGTCGTAAATCATTACATGCCTAATAATAAATTCTAATAACTTGATCTTCAACTGTGTTTTTCCATAATCCCAGTGTCTGAGCAACACTCCCCCACTGACGGAGTACTTCCTCAGGAACCTGTACCTAGAAGAGCTGAACTTCACTAATCCTCTGGGCATGAAGGGTGAGATCGCTGAGGCCTACGCTGACGTCATCAAGCAGATGTGGTCGGGGAGACACTATTCTGTCGTGCCACGTGTTTTTAAAGTGAGGAAACATCATGTGTAATTAAACATATCAAACCGTTATGATTGTTAGTGTCTAAATTATGAGAACCAAGTTTAAATTCAAAGAAAACACACAGTGAATGTACGGTGTGTTGGGTGTACTTAATAAACAGGCCACTGGGTATATAGTAATAAAGACTCAAGAATGTGATATTTCTACAATATGCTGAAGAAATTTACTTTTATTGTGGCTTTTTATGTTGCAAAAAAAAAAAAAACATTTAATAATTCTATTGATGCTCCGTCGCTGTTCAGTTCTCTGATCTGATTTAAGAGACAGGACAGAAGTTAAAGTCGAATCGTGTCAGAGTACAAAAGGCCTTGGGATTAGTGTTTAGATGTACATAGACCGTCATGGGGGGGAAAGAAAGTACACCCTCCTTCAAGTCTATGTTTTATTCATCAGAGATAAAATAGCATTGTCTGGTCTTCATAAACTTCTTAAAAAAATTACAAATAACCTCAGGTTATGTATAAACACAACAGGTTTCAATATACAGTCATTTTTATTTCCCCAAAAAGTAAACCAATGTTCAGAAACCAAGTGTCTAAGTACGCCCTGTAATTCAGCACCATGTAACAAGTGTTGCCAGGCAAAACAAACCTCGCTCCGCAGCACTTATTTTATACCCATTTGTTGATAATGGTAATATTTCTCAATCATCAGCTGTCAGGTTATAATCCTATAAACTCAAGGTTATGGATTTTCATTTCAAAATCATTCAAGGTCATGGTGGTAACTGAAAGCCAATATGGGACTTCTTGTATGTAGATAATGGTAAATATCTGGCTATCATGCGGGCGGCACGGTGGTGTAGTGGTTAGCGCTGTTGTCACAGCAAGAAGGTCCGGGTTCGAGCCCCGTGGCCGGCGAGGGCCTTTCTGTGCGGAGTTTGCATGTTCTCCCCGT
>JAODVO010000008.1:21142346-21154513 GCA_025400055.1 Notarius lentiginosus
CCTCTGGTAACCATGAGAGTTTGACTCCCCACTCGCATCTGTGTTGCAGCGTGCTTTGCCAGACAGCAGTAGGTACCATTTTTATGATGGTCTTTGGTATGACCCAACTGCGAGTAGAACTCACGATCTCTCAAGCGAGAGGCAGACATGTTAAACACTCGGACAACTTGTGGTTTCAACTTATTATAGCATTGTTTAACTTACTTATTTAAGCAAACTCTGGAATAACTTTTAAAGACATGAATGATTTTTTTTTTTTTTCAGTGCATTGACTCTCATAACATGTTGGTGATAATATGCAATTTCCCACCCATTCACACATCAAACACACATTACCTTCTTGTGAGCACCAGTCAGTAATCACTCCATCCTTTACACTGATGATTGGAAATAAGTGTAATTGGAGCTCTTCATAATCAGTTTGCCTGTGATTACACTCCACTTCTTTCCACAGTTAGGGGTTTCTGCATATCCATGGTCAGGAGGAGTTCTAAATATACACACAATTCTCAAGCACAAGAATAACTTGATGCATCACATTCTGTGCATTGAAATGTGCATATGTACAGTTTGTGCACAAAAATATGCAGACACACAGTTGATGGATGATCCCTGAACTAGTGCTCCTAAAACAGAATTATCCCTCACACCTTTTTCGATATAAACCATAGTGAGAAATCTAATCATCCTTGCCATGTTCAAATAAGAAACTCATTACAGAACTCACAATACCTGAGTACATACTGTATAGTTTTACATTCAGAGTGAACCTAGTGGTGTCTGCCATCATGATTTTGAGCCAGATGTCATGGTCAAGAAATCTCTACTGGTGATTTTAATAATTTGACTGCAACTGAAAAAATATAGAGGAAAGAACAACAGCTGATTGGTACATCAAAAGGATCTACAGTAACTTATCAGACACAATGGTACTTTTAGAGTTTCACTTTTTGTCAAAAACACAAGAAAACGAAAGCTTTTTGCCAAAAGTGTGAGGGATGTTTTTATTCACTGCTGTCACTACTGCAATCCTGTGCATATCTGGAAAGCAGAATATTTTTATTTGAACTTGAAAAACAGAGATAGTATACTGTATTGTATTTAAAAGTTTGCAAAACATATATAATATCCATACCAAAATGCCCTAGATGCACAATTAGAGCTAAGAACCAGCTTGTTCTGGAGGAACATTCATTTCCAATGCACATCAGTAATGCAGACATGGAAATTGCATTGGTATTTTATCCTTATTATTTTACCACAAGGTCATGGAGTCTGTGTTTCTTGAGTCTATGTATTCTATTTCGCCTTGTTTGAACCAATTTTTGTGTGACCTTGAAATTTACCAAGTCATCTGTTGCTCCCATTTGTATCACTCCAGGTTAGAGTCATCCTAGGATTAGGGAGGAAATCTGTAAAAGTATTGAGGGAAATCCTGAAAAATGGATCTTTTGAGGAAAGAAGAATAGCAGCCACATTACTTTGTTGTTTGTCCTGATTGTTTGAACCAAAGAGCCACTGGCATCGTGATCCCTACAACCTCCATTATTGTCACAGTATCCCCACAGGAATGAAGGTAGAATCCAAAAGATCTGAAAGAGATGCTTTGCTAGTGGCCAGTCATTTTTTCCCTCATGTCTGAGGAGGTAAGGTGTTCACCTCCCAGAATTAAATCGAGAGAAGCCAAATTGTTCATGAACTGTGAGTCAAAGAGCCAAATGACTTTGCTTTTAAGACAGAGGGTTCATGTCATTAGTGAAATATCCATGACCTTTATTGAATCCACTGGACAGCAGCCTTGCCACACCCTAACAGTCACTGCTATTGTGTGACATACTGTATCTCTTCCACATTCAATGGACAAGAGAATGGTCATATGGTCAAAGAAAGTTTGAGAGTTGTTAAGATTGATTATGATAAATAAGGATAATGGACATACAAATGTCAGAGCTGCAGATAAATATTGGGTTTTACTTATCATTAATGATTGGCGTTAAACCCAAACAGAATGGTGGCACATTTAATAATGTTTTAAAAATATCCAAATAAGTGAACATTGTAAAATAAAGAGTTTATTGTGCTCCAGCTATACTGCTCCCATGTCATGCAATGAGGTTGTTACTTTCACTCACATAGTGAATGTCAATGTCCAGTAAAGATAAAGGGTTGTGTAGTGTGACAGTATTGGAGGATGCAAATCAAAATTAACATGTTATTTGGTGTGTGAATGAGTGGGAAATTGTATATCACCAAAATACTGGAAAGCTGTACTGGATAGTGGCTGGACTTTTAGCCATGGGGACACTACAGTGAGAAATTAGGAAGAGGTCTGGCATTTCCCAACCAACTGTAGCCAAATAATGATGCATGTTACATGCATTCATATCGCTAATGCCACAATCCATTACATTTAACAGCTATTCCACGAAATCGAGTCATACATGAGCTGATAGCAGACGAGGCACGTAGCAGTGAGTTGGCTATAAGCCATGTATGATGAGATCGAGTGGAGTAACTATTTTATTCTATCTACATTCACTGGATTTTGAGAAATGGAGCATTTTTTTATTTTTGCAAATTCGATAAATAAAAACTTTATACAAACCGTCCGACAAAATAATTTCCGTTTAGAATGTAAACAAACCGGTGAAATGACAGGAGCAATTTGTGAAAAAAAATGCTATCATAATTCTTGAAAAATAAGAGAGATATGTTCTTACCATCAAATACTTTTATTCGATATTCTAACCCTAACCCTGTTTTTTGAGTAGAGTTTTTATTTCATCCTTGGTTGGTTCAGCAACATGCTCCACCATTTTGTTTTTCTCTACTTACAGTATATGAGCTGATAGCCTAGTAGGAGAGTAGCCAATCGGAGTGCATGATTGCTCATATCCAGTGAATGTGGAGAGAATAATTCCAAATATGGCAGTGGAAAGAAAAAATAATGAGGGATTTTCATGCCATTGCAGATTTTCTAATGGAATTGGGGCAACATATTGTACATACTGTATGTTGCCATAAAAGTAACCTTTAGAGGGTTGTTGGTGATTCAGGGGTAGTTCTTATGTGTGTGTGTGTGTGTGTGTGTGTGTGTGGTTCACGAGCAAAGCAATTAAGAATGTGTAGGATTTATCAGACATCCATTGTGCACAGCTGTGTGTGTATATGTGTGATAAATACTCATTTTCTCGTGTTGTTCTTATGCACATAATTAAAATCATGGTCTGCATGCAAAGGTGATGTATTATTTCTGCCTAAAAATCAGGGCTAATGATGCAGAAAACCAAACATTAAAACTGTAATTATTGCTTATTTTGTTATTTTTCATTAATTATTTTGTTAATTATCACTTATTTTGTTATTATTGTAATTCTTGTCTTGTTTACATTGATTTTTGAAATCTGTAATATTTTGACTCTCAGGTCCAAATATAAAAGGTGATAATTACAATTCTAATTAGCGCTAGCCAAAATGTTACATCAGAATAATGGCAACAAATTTCAAATTGTGGTTTAACTGAATATTATCCTGCTTCAGTCAAACAGGCATTCAACAATCTATAGGCATTATTAATCAGCTTCATTTATAGATTCAAGAATTAAAATTAGGTCACCATGAAAATACAGAAATAACAGCTAGTGTTTTTATTTTTTTATTCAAAAAACCTTCAAAATATGTTTCAAGTTCAAGAAAGTAGAATAAGCTTAAACACAATGCAAAGCATCATATACAGACGGATAAAATACATTTTATATACTGCAGACGAGCCATGTCGGGGATTACATATGTACAATATGTAAACATGTATATACATTTCTTTTTTACATTTACAAAAAAAAAAATCTTTGTTTCTATTTTCTCTTTGTATATAGATATTTTTATGTTCCCCACTAGCATTTGTACTACAATAATGAAAAACATTTACATATCTGTCAATCATTTTTTCTCTTTTTATATTACAAATTAGTTTCCATAAAAATATATCTCTGTACAAAATATTTTTTTTTTTTCATTTATTTGTTCTCCTTTTCCTTGCTTCATTCACAGCAGGCTAGTCCATTCAAGTCCACTCATTTATTTTTATTTATTTATTTATTTTACACTTGCTTTTCAACCCAACCCTTTTGGTCAAAGAGCATAGAACTGCAGTCTGACTGTTGTTCCTTGAGGCTTTGGCTTGACAAAGCAGGTCTGTAAGTCACTCAAGGCTGGACATGTCTTCCTTGAAGAGCTGAGAGGAATGCTTCGCTAGTCTAGGCTCTTTTTTAATGAACACTTAAAACAAGAAGAAAGCATGATGAAGGTGTGCACTGAACATTTCAACATGTATTTCAATTATTTAGTCCAGTGACTTTTTAAATGGAATTGTTTGAATGCATACTCTAGGGGATAAACATTATTCCAATATACCTTATGTACAATTTCATAGCTTTTAATCGAAGCTATTATTTATTTTTTCCCCCCTCATGATCCTGGGAAAAGGGTTTTTTTCAGGTATTATGGGAAATATGAAGGGAAATGTATTTGAATACATCATAGAAAATACGAAATTGAGTTACATTCAATTTAACATGGATATTTCCTTACTAAAGTCAACTTTTTTGTCTTATTTCGTCCACATGAGGCATGATACCATGAGATACATAAGTCAAATGTGAAGTGTAGACATAGCCGGAGTTGAAATATACACGGGATCAAAGGAATGAACTCATTAATATTTGCTTTACATTAATACGAATGCAAAATTAAAACTACCACATGAACAAAGAGAGATATTTCATCAACCATAACAGCTTTAGCAACAATAATAAGGGTTTGACTCAAACACAAATGAGTGTATCATGGAAATTAAACACATCCCTTGTCAGTCCCCAAGCAGAGCCAAGCAAACCTGCATGTACGTGATAAAGATGAGTCAGCTTCATTACTGATGCAAAATATATGGCATGACCATGACTTCAAAACCTTGCATGCCTCCCTTTTATTTCTGTAGAGCAAAGAACAGCTATAATCATTTCAGAGACCCTAAACAATCAGCAGGGAAGCTGTTTGGTAAAACGGCACAAAGCCGTTATAAAATTCATTTATACTGGGGAATATTTGATGGAATTTATTTGTTAGGTGCATTTAATAAGTCAAGTCGTATAATACTGTGGCAAATGGCTAATGAGCACCATTGGTTTCTTTATATCTAAGAAAAAAAATACTTGAACATTGGGTAAGACTTACAAATACAGCAATTATACATGATGACCAAATATATTTTTTTGTGTGAGAATCCCTCAGGTATTCGAATAAACTATAGAAAATTAATTAAAAGATCTCAAAACCATGGAATTTGTCTCCTTTCTGTTTTATACCATGTTTCATACTTTCTCTTGGGCTACGAATAACACAAAAGCTTAACTCTCAGCCAAACACATCTGAAAGACGAGCCATTGGCTTTGAAATTCTTCCCAGCTGATGCTGTGGGGTTATTTTATTTATTTTAGACATCCATGTACAGTATCAACCTGGCAAATAGGGAACTAAAAAAAAAAAATGTCCTGTGCGCAGAATAAATCATAGCGATAGAGGTGCCATGAGGCACACGGTGCTCCAACTATATAAGAAAGCCCTCAAGAAACATCAGAGGTTATCTGAATTGTTCTAAACTTTTTTTAATCATTTCAGAAGTATAAAATAAATAGATAACAATAAAGAAGAAGGGATTTTGTTGAAAAACTAAATCTTTCTGCCTGGGCATCCGTTTTTAAAAAATTATCAATGACAGAGCGAAAGTATTTATTTTTTTTGGTCATTTGCTATCCTTTTACAAAACTGGCATCACATGACTATCAGGAAGTGCTTGCACATTAGGATTGTAAGTTTATTATTGGGGATGCAGGGTAATGACTGATACATAATGTGCAGGAAACAGAGTATAAATGAGGGGCCATCTGCTCTGATAAAGCAATTTGGAATGAAATAATGTAAGGATAAAGAGAAAAAAACAATTAAATTTTCTGCAACAAGAAATGATTGCCAACTGGTTGAGTACAATGTGCCTGGCAACCATTTTTTCTGTGAATTCACAAGGGAAATACAATCCCCCCCATCAACTCAAAATTGGAACAGGCACTGGGTGATATGTTCCTGTAGCTGAGATAAGCTACAAATTTCAAAAGTAATACAATTGTAAATGCAATTACCGCAAGAGAGATGGAATAAAGTGAAGAGACAATATAATATTTTCCCCCCGAAACTGTTTTCCTGCAAACAATAGCAGAGATTTTAAACACCAATTGAAACTGTGGGCCTAATAAAGTAAGCAAATAATAATTCAGGGTTTTATAAAGAATAATATAAACAATGTACCATTTATGATTAAAGCAAAGAGATATGATGTTCAGAAATGCATGCCTTTGTATACCCTAATATTTATCTTTGCAGGCAGATATCAGTGGTAGTATTTGGGAAAACTAATTAAACTTGATACAAGCATGAAAATAAAATGGAGTCAAACTGATCAGTGGCGAGTTTCCCAAAAACATTGTAGCACAAAGATCATCGTTAAATGGTAGAGTGAGCAGCACAATGAACACACTCTCCTAGTTAAGATGCTCTTAGTGTTAAGAGGCTTTTGGGAAACCCACCCCAGATCTCTGTTCAAGTACCACCTTATAGCCTTATGACTCACAAAACCCACTCAGAATATAAGCGCACAGACACCACCCTGTAGTGTCCTATATCTTCCCTCATTGGCTCTCCTCGACAAAGCAATTAAAAAAATAAGTGTCATGTTTCTGTCACTGGCCTAAATTCTTTCATTTATTCATCTTGAGTAAGTGTGTTATCCTGGTCAGGTCACAGTGGATCCGGAGCCTATCCTGGGAACACTGGACATGAGGGAATATACTCCAGAATAGACATCAGTACACTGCAAGGTACCATAAAGATGCATTCACACCTTGGAGTAATTTAGCAAAGCCAATCCAACTCCAAGCATGTGTTTTGGAGGTGGGAGGAATTTGAAGGAAACCCATAAGGGCACAAGAACATGTGTGACTCCACACAGACAGTAACCCGTGCTCGGGCTCGAACCAGACACCCTGATTATGAAAATGATTTCAATAGAAATGGACTCAGAAATGCACCTTTCTATTATCATCTAGCAATTAGCTTTTGTGGATCTGCTTGGACCCTGCTTTGAATATGTCCCTATCATTTTCCCTGACATATAACTGAAGGGGAAAAAAACAACAACAAAAAAAACAATACATGTTTTCTGACAACAAGCAAAAATCAAAACTAATGTTATGATGAGAAGGGAACACTTTGCTGTGAACAACACCATTTCTTGCTTGTTCCATTGACTAAAGAAAAAAAAAGAGCAGAACCTCCATGACTGTGATCAAAGTCTGCCGTACTTGCTACAATGTAAGGCATTGAGACTTCCAGGAATCAACAGACTCTGCACTCTAGATAACCTTTCCAAAAAGAAAGTAAAGATATTTAAATAACAGGTGTCACAGCCCTCTAAAGACTTCATCCCACTGACATACACAGTTAAAGAACCATTCTATTACACACCAGCTCCACAGTTCTGCAGACCTGAGCATCCAGAGCATGCCTTCATTTTCAAAATATTACTGAACAGAACTGCGCTGTAATGACCGATTTGGCTGTTGCCCCACATTGAGGAATGTAGATACCACCCAAGTCTTGAATGTGCATTACATTTCCGTCTGTAGATGCCAGAGCAACAAAAAAGATGAATTTCCTAAAGCCAGCATTCCTTCCATATTTCTCCCCCAACGTTCTCCTCAGGGGCATATGCAGCCGATCCAATCTTAGCCAGGCTGGCGAAATGCTGCAGGGAGAACACTCCATCCTCTGGGTTGGAACAAGTAGAGAAAGGTGCTAATGACAGAATCCATGTCTTCTAATAAACCTCAAAATCTCATTCCACTTCAATTCGAGGCTCTGTGGCTTCAGGTGAAAATTTCACAGGAATCGATAGTGAAAGCTTCAGCCAGAAAAATCCAGTAACGCGAACAAAGTCTGCACTTAATCGCAATCTTGCAGCTTCAATGTGCAAGGAAGAAAACAAAACACCAACCAAAATGCATTCCATGGAGAAAATGCAGAAAAGCAAAATGAAGCTCTGACAATCCAAGGTGTTCTTGTCACTAGTTCTGCCCAAAGTGAGACTCTTCTCAAGTCCCTGTTCACCCAGAAGAAGTAGTGCACGTCAGCCTCTGGCTACTGAAACCCCATCGCACTTCACATCTCTTTCTCTTTTTTTTCTTTTTTTTCTGTGGGTGACAGAATCACAAGCATCTTCTCTGCCATGCCAAAGTTTCATGAAAGCTCTCTCCAGAAAAAATCAAAAGAGAAACAGCAGACAGATAAGAACAGAGAGAATTTGGGATAATAGACACTGCTGTGTTTGTCACTAAGGAACACGTGTTTTCTTGTTCAGAATTTTTCCTGCTTCTTCATCAGGGTGTGATCGCTTTTGACTATAAGTGTTAGAATCTTTTCAGTAAATGAAAATAGGCTTCCATTCTTGTTTGTCAGCCCACCCACACAGCCTGTTCCTGTTAGTGGGGGCACTTGAGTAGGCAGGGGAGAAAATTCGATGTCAACCTGTCAAGAAAAAAATGCATATGTGAAGAAAAGTGAATGGCAGGGGTGAAATAAAAAAATGAGAGAAGAACTACATTTCAGACAGATATAGTAAAAAAGCAGAATGTTATTAAGGAAGGAATAAAACATTATAAAACATGACAAGGCACAGTGTTACAGGAAAAGAATCCATTATGAGGTGGTAAGATGTGACCTGTGAAGCAAAATCACTGTTACTACCCAGAAAATTGACTATTTTCCTATAACAGCAAACCCTGAAGTGTTTTATTCTTCTTACACCACAGTGATTTGCCACCAACTACAATATTTAATTTATTACCCAATGGCATATCATGCTTTTTAAGTGTTTATAGTTACATTTAATTTTGCTCCTGACAAGTTAGTTCCTCTCATCACTTACATTACAGCAAATACAGAATTATTCACACTACAGCCTCTCTCTTTTTCTTTCTATTGATACTAATAAGGCAAAGAATGTCACTTGTCATTTTACTAATAAATCAGAAAAATGTGGCTGAAAACTTCCTGATCATTACAAAGCACTGACATTGGAGACTCCATCCATAAATTTTAAAATAAGCATCACCAGATCAACTATTATTCTATCCACATTCACTGGATATGAGCAATTGCGCACTCTGACTGACGACTGTACTAGTAGGATATCAGCTCATATACCATGAGTAGAGAAAAACAAAATGGCAGAGTGTGTTGCTGAACCAACCGAGGATGAAATAAAAACTCTACTCGAAAATAAAACCCCAAAAACTACTACAAAAAAGCAACAAAATATGGAATAAAAGTATTTGATGGCAAGAACGTATCTTTTTGGTTTTTTCAAGAATTATTATTATCATCACATTTTTCACAAATTGCTACTGTCATTTCACCAGTTTATTTACATTCTAAGCAGAGATTATTTTCTCGGACGTTTCGTATAACGTTCTTATTTATCGAATTTGCAAAAAAAAATGCTCTGTTTTTCAAAATCCAGTGAATGTGGATAGAATAAAACAGTTATTTCACTCAATCTCATCGTACATGCCTTATAGCCAATTCAGTGCTATGCACCTCGTCAGCTATCAGCTCACGTACAACTTGATTTCATGGAATAATTGTTAACTGTTAACTGTAAATATAAATATAGAATGTAACTGCTTCATTCATATGCTATTTGACCCACTCTTTTGCAGTGTGCTTGAGAAAACTTCATAAAAACAGCAACATGAAAACTGCAGAACAATTCTGAGGGTGTAGATGACAGAGGTCTCATTTAAATACCTTAGTCAATCAGAGCAAAGCTATTTACATATTGTAGTACTCTTAGGGTTTGTATGGAATGAGGAAGTGGGAGACAGGCTTGATAACTCAAGGTAGGTTTTTTAATTTTGTTTTATTATCACTTTTCATCGACTTTAATTTAGTTCTGTGCACTCGGGCACACACACGCGCACACACACACACGGCGCTGGGTTTATCCACTCTTTCCCTTTGGTTACTGGCTTTTTTCTTTGCAAGAACACAAGAGACACATATAAATAAATCTACAGTAATCAAACACAGATGAAATTCATCGTGCTGGCTGTCGGTTCTACCGGACTCCTCACTGCCCGCAGCTGATGCTCGATCACTCCCCTGCTGCCACATATATCTAAAATTTAAAAGCACATCTGCAAAATCAGCCTGTCTTATCTGGGTTAGAAAAGGTTTTCAACAGAATGAGGAAAAATATATAAAGGTGGGGATTTTTTTTCAATGACACACTCAAAAACGTTACAAAAGCATTTTAGAGAATACCACAAAACAATTGAAGTGTATGGCATGTTACCTTTAACTCTTTACCCCTTAATGACGACATATGACGCCCCTGTGTATACCCCTTAATGACGACATATGACGCCCCTGTGTATACCCCTTAATGACGACATATGACGCCCCTGTGTATATCCCTTAATGACGACATATGACGTCCCGTGTATACCCCTTAATGACGACATATGACGCCCCTGTGTATATCCCTTAATGACGACATATGACGCACCTGTGTATATCCCTTAATGACGACATATGATGCCTTGTCTAAAACCTTGTCTTTAGCCTTTTTTTCTTGTAAATATGTTCTAAGGGTGAACAGTCTATACATATACAACGGTGGCTGTAGCAACTGCTTTAAGAGGTAAAGAGTTAAGGACTGCACCCATGCAAGGACAATGCGAAGTATTATGCTGCGTCTACGAACGTGAAATGTGTGAAAAATTTCTCCTTTCTGGAAACTGAAGATTTTCAGGAGTTTCGTCAAATATCCGGAAGACTTTCATCTATACACATCTCAATCCATGTGGCGCTAATTTGGCAAACTCTCTCCGGTATCAGGAGTGCAATTTCAACACTTGCTCTCACAGACTTACCCATAAATCCAGCAGGGTAGGTGATGTCGGTGCGAACCTTGCCATCAACCTTGATGAACCTCTGCATGCAGATCTTCTTGACCTCATCTCCAGTCAGCGCGTACTTGAGCCGGTTCCTCAGGAAGATGATGAGGGGCAGGCACTCCCTCAGCTTGTGGGGACCGGTGGAGGGCCGAGGAGCCTGAACAAAACACAGCACCAGGTCAGAGACTAACTATATTTTACTCCACAAAAGCTACCATACACACCATCAGAGTGATAGCGGGAGGAAGAAAACTCACAAACACTCCAGTAAGTTTGTCAAGCATCCAGTGTTTGGGCGCTGCAACGCGCTTCAGGTGTTTCTTCGGTCCACGGGCCTGAAACACACAATAAACACAACTTAATTTTCAGTTTGAAACCATTTAAGGTTAATTTTCCAGAGTAATCTTTCACACAGAGGAGGTGTTTAGCTTTCTTAGCATCAGAGCTAACGCTTTAGCTTCATACACACAGAGCAGCCGAGGCCTTCAGGCACAGAGCCGAGCAACACTCACTACAGCTACACGACATTCACTAATGCTTCTCTTTTTTATTTTTTAAACAAGAAAAACCAAACTTACAGAAGCAAAAACAGAGTTAAACTGCTCAAAGCTGTGTTAAGGCGCCCTGTAACGCTAATATGGCAGCAGAACACTAAAGCCGAACACTTTCCTGTAAACATCTTTAATACTAAATCAAACCAAACCAGAGTAATATAAGCGTTTATGAGCGCACAGCGGGTGAAAATATTATATTTTATTGGTTTGGTTGATAAATAATGTGCAAAAAATCAGATGATTGTGGATAAACCCTGAAGAGAAACCAGAAAAGAAGCCTGCTCACCATGATGGAGTCTGCGGAAAAGGGCCACCTACTTCCGGGGAAATAAAGATATGCCGCACTACAGCGAGCGAAGAGGGACAATTGGAACGCGATGCGCGAACTGAACGCGCTTCTTCCCCCTAGCGGCTGGGATTAGAACTACACCCAAACTCACCAGCTGTGAGCCATGGCCTCATCTCATCTCATCTCATTATCTCTAGCCGCTTTATCCTGTTCTACAGGGTCGCACGCAAGCTGGAGCCTATCCCAGCTGACTACGGG